>JACGCM010000479.1:1800000-2303650 GCA_014058105.1 Kingdonia uniflora | reverse complement strand
GCCTTAATCTTGTTCCCTTACGTTTTCTAACTCTCTAAAAGCCCCCCCAAACATAGTATATTACTTCTATCTTCAAAGGCTGGTATAAAAATGGTTGCGTTCTCGCTAAAAAAGTCCTAAATTTAGAATTTTTGAAGGAATCAATAATCAATCCCTGTTCTACCACTACGAAACCAGCTGGCGTAAGGCTTGTGCCACATAGACTATTGAATAAGAATACGTCTTTATATCTCTACATGAAAGACTTTCTCTCTTTATCGACTAAACTTTAAGCTTTATATAATTTATGTACTAAGCCTCCTTCCCCCGCTATGTTTGAACCTCTGCGGTATTCACCAGCTACACCTGTTTGAATAGATGTCCAAATTTGGGAAAATCGATTACATCTTGAGGTAAGATCATCCACAACTCTTTACAACAATATCTAATAAGTAACACTCTAATGTAGACACCTAAGAAAATAAGCCTTCATAATTCCTTATGCCTTAACTTGCAATAAATTTCAACATTTTGGGCTCCATAAATAGAATTGTTAGATGAGCTTCTCACCACTCAGAGTACAATTTAAACTAATAGGTTGACCATAGGTATTAGAATAGTACTTCCATAATTTCTCACATTTCGATGGTAATCTAATATTGAAGTACTATACTTCCAATGGGGGTATCTACACCATCAAACCTCTCATGAGGAATTTGAGGATTTACGAGCTAGTGGTATTTAGGGATAATAAAAAGATTTTTATCTTTCGGGATTCTCTTACTCTTCTTTCAGGAAGTCTAGCTGAACTGGCTAAGAACCTATGTCCTCACTTAGGTGTCAAAGGATCGATCCAACATGATAAACTAAGGATATCGATGCTTCAGAATCAGAGAGATCAATTACTTGACTATATGAGATAGGATATACGTCTTTTAGCAGGGGTTGTGATGAAGGCTCAAGAGATATATTGGACTGAATACAGCATAGACATTACTTCATGTTGTCCAACGTATCCTCGAAATCAACTCTGATCACTCTGGAAGTTATGTTTATCTGGCTAATGTTTATGCTTCAATGGGTAGGCTAGATGATGCAGCTATTTGTAGACTAAGAATATGGGATAATTGTGTGAAGAGAACTCCTAGATGCCGTTGGATAGAGGTTAACAATACCGTTCATGATTTTTTCATGGGGGACAGGTCTCACCCTCTAACAGACAAGATACACTTAATGCTTAGTAAATTGGGAATGAGACTGAAACTGGCTGGGTATGAACCTAAAACGGAGTTAGTGGTACATAATGTACACGAGGAAGAGAAGGAAGATGCACTATTCACTCATGGTGAAAAGTTGGCAATTGCCTTTGGGCTTATTAGCACCAGCCATGGAACCACGATTCGAATTGTGAAGAACTTGAGAGTTTGTACTGATTGCCATGAAGCCACGAAAATCATATCGAAGATTGTTAGTCGAGAGATTATAGTCCGGGACAGTAGTCGCTTTCATCTTTTCAAAGATGGGAAGTGTTCTTGTAATGATTATTGGTGATCAAGGAATTATTAAGTAGACCATAACATACTCATGTCCCTTGAGATCACCTTTAAATCATTGATGATGCTAATTAAAGTTGAGCCACTTGCTGAACAAGAAAAAACAGTTTACACAGATCATTTCTCAACCACTGAATACAGACCCAATTCTGTAAGCAAGAACCTGCAAATGGATTTCAACTTAGTCTGTAGCGCTTTCTTCATTTGAGGAGATAGTTTGAGATGGTTTCTTCCGGGATATGGTTTATTGCAATTATCAAAAAATGGTGGATCATCATACAGTGCTTGAAATCACAATAGATAAGCAGGGTTGAAGCAGTTCACATCAAGACCTGAGAATAATTTATTGATAGAAGTTACGCAAGAGATATAATCTTTGTTTTGCACCATACGTCATCTATAATTTTTGATAATATGGAGAAAACAATGAGATTTCTATTTCAGAGAAAGGCTTCCCAATTATGCTCTCTGAGATAACCATATTGGTGAAATATCTCAGTCAATCTTTTGGGTCCTCTATTGTTGATGGAAGGCCTACTTTTTGGAAATATGAGGTTGCGACTGGAGTTTACATATGAGAGGTACGTCTTATTTGAGCAATTAAAAAAAAAGAATCTGGAGAGATAAACTATCTGAGAAGTCACATTGCTTAAAACATTTGAGTTTAGGCATAAGATATTGAAGAGAACCAACAACTCTGTGAATAATATTTTCAACAACCATTTGGCAGTTATCGAACCTAGCTGCATAACAAGCTTTCCATATTTCCCAGCTATTGATAGAAGGAAGCATACCGGTAATGATTCCCATTTATGATCTATGTGAGGCCTTAGAGAACCACATACCCTGCCTTGCAAATAAATTTTGATTAGAGACACATCTAACTCCACAAGCTTTGCCAAAGTACTCCCAAACATGTGTGGCTATATCAATATGAGCCAACAGTGATCTAAATCCTCGAGGCATCCTTTTGAACAACAGCTACACTTTGAAACAAAATGATAGGTCTGAATCAAACTATCCACTGTGACCAATCCTTTCCATACCTTCTAATTAAATACTTGTACTTTCTTTGGCAATGCCTTGAACCATAACCATTTCATTCTGTCAATCTTAGCATTAGAGATTCTCTAGAAGTTCTATGCTATTTTTATAGAAAAATTCCCATCATCAGAGAGAGCCCATGTAGCTTAATCATCTGCAGTACTCAATTTATATGTGTTTTAGAATGCTTTTCCAAGTCTCAGGTATTCCTCATGTAGTTTATCTCAATACCAGTCCCCATCATTATTAATGACTTCTTTTACTTGTATTTGTTGGTGCACCTCAACATTAAGAATGTCAGCTAATGTGCCCTCCCCAGACCAGTTAGTGTTCCAAAAATAAATTTCACCTTTGCAAATTGCCCAATTGGTATTAGCAGATACTGTATCAATGAGATCAAACATATTTCTCCAGAGCTTTGATATTCCAGTACCTTCACAAGATAGTTCCCCATTTTTGGTATATTTACTATGCATGAACTTACTCCAAAGATTCTTCTTGTGCAACAGGTTCAACACTTCTTCAGGAGGAAGCTATATCTCAAGTCACTAAGATCACTTAATAGTATGCTACTTAATACTAATTTTCTAATATTTATGTACTCAGGTTATATCACCGACGGATAACTTTCCTTCTCAACAAACAACTTCATCATCGCAACGTGAACATGTATTAAATAAGTTTTAGTTGATATAGAGTATTAGTAATTTGGGACTTAAAAGCTCATCTATGAAACTTTTAAACTGCAGGAAAAACACCAACATATTGACAAAGAATGTATGTTGGTGGGTTGCCCTTGGAGGATAGTTGCGCATGGTGTCATCGTTGGTGTTGATTCAGCTGACATGTGTCATTCAGTTGCCTTGGGCGACGACTTTTATAAAGTCGCAATCTATGATATTGTTGATGGTAATGCTTTGTTGTTCAGGCCCAGTAGTAATATTAAGTGACTCTTAGATGTGGGCATCGGAAGCTTTGTTGCATGGCCCAAAAACATGATTACCTTTTAGAATATGAACTTTTTTAGGTAATTAGATCTTGTTAGTTTTCCTTTTTGTAAACATGGGATAGTGTTAGTTACTTTTGCATAAACATAACTAGCTTTTGATAGTTATAATCATGTTTCTTAGTTTTTTTTCTATTGAAAGATATGAATGTCAAGTATTAACATGTATAAAATTACTTATTTTACGCAATTAGGTAAACCTTTTTTAACTCCGCCTATGCAATGTTGTTATAGCTTTGCATAGCCGGTTCCAAGCCCGGGTAAAGGAGGAGGGAAAGAGGTGAGCTTATATACTTGTGACTAGCCCATATGTAAATTGCTTATTCATATTGATTACTATGTGTTTTAATATATGTGCTCACTTTCTGATGGTCATTTTAATTATGAAGGTTGGAAATAAAGCAAACATCAGAAGGAAAGGAATCCCCTGGTCTGGTCGAAGCTCAAGTTTATAGTAGAGATGAAGTATGGGAGTAACTTATAAGAAGCCAAAAAAGAGCAGTTGGATCAACTAATGCTAATGAACTCAGCAGCCGGAATGACGATTGACGAGGCAAACAACAAAATGGTAGTTCGATAGAGATATTTGGTGGCAGGTCAGTGGAGTTGATTTGATGTATGATATGCTATAATTTAGGAATTAATACTTTATCTACACTTAATATCGCTTGGTCCTATATGTCTATAATCATCTGCATATAATAAAGTCAATCTGATATTGAGAAAACATTTACAAGCAATATCGCAAGGACCATAGTTTCTAAGGACTTCTATCCTCGAGATTTTGGCAGTTATAAAGATGATCAAGATGTTAGGTCTGCATCAGATATGGTTTTCTGGAGTGAAGGACTATTACATGTTTCTAAGCTCAAATGTCGTGTAAGTGCAGCAATATCTTTAATTTGATTTGTAGAAATTGCAGGATTATGGCCAATGAAGATACCTGAGCAATTATTTCATTTGTAGATTCATAGTTCATTAGTATGTCGATATCTTTAAGGTCGTACCTTTTCACAATGTGAATGCAGGTTGTAGGAGCTTACTTTGAAAAAACTGGATCAAAAGCTTTTACAGTTTATTCAATTGTTGTGACAAATGCAGAAAACAAAACTTGGTTCGTGAAAAGAAGGTATTTTTTATCCATCCGTTTTTCTTAAAGTTAAGTACAAGCAAAAGTTACTTCCTCAAAGACTTTCCATTGTCCTTGTCTTGCATCTCATGGCGGTTATTGTGCTTATATGACTTACAAAAGCAACATGTTCTGAGAATGCCTCTATAAGCATCTTTAACTGTTTTGTGAAAGTGTTTAGTTGCATCTTTAACTGTTTTGAGAGTGCCTGGAGAGCTTGATTAAAAAAACAATGTCATTGTATTTAAGGTGGCTGCCCCAATCATTTTCTGAACAAACTTGTGTTGGTAGGCAGCTGTTTTGTTGCTTCCTTTTGCATAATTTTTGTTGAGGTTCTGAACATGCTTTTGCAATGTTGTTGTAGCTTGAAGCTATGCCAGCTATAAGAGGCACGGATCAGTTGGGCAGTAACTTCAGAGTTTTTTTTATCCATTTTCTGAACAAAGATAAGCGCTTGAGATAACTGTTTCAGCATTCTTTTCCGTCCATTTTCTGGATAACTCGAATCTGCTGTTGTAAGTCTGTTGCTTTCCCCCATTTTTTTATGAGGTTTTCAAAATCTTTCATGTGCATCTTTATGTAAGTTGCTGTTGTGACTATAAGCATCTTTATGTTGCTGTCTCCAGATGATTGTAGCTCTATTTACAGTTTACAGTTATTCACTAATCATTTGTACTTACAAATTACAGATATAAATTTTTTGAGAGATTGCACCAGCATCTTAAAGATATACCCAACTATACACTGCATTTGCTACCCAAAAGATTTCTCTCATCGAGTATTAATGATAGTTTTGTTCATCAACATTGCATTCAACTTGATTGATACTTACAAGTATGATTTCTCGGTTTAACCTTTCCTTAGTCAAGTGTGTATTTTGTTGGTCTATCATTTTCTCGTTTGTTTTTTGTCAGGATCTTTTGTAAATAGCTAACATTGCTGAACAACATGAAGTATGGGATTTTCTTAGTGTTTCATCAAAGGTGTGCGTCCTTAGTTATACAACTCTTCTTTATTGATGATGAATTACAATGGACATGGTTTATGACACTTTTTTCTTGTAAAGAGCTATTCTTTTGGAAAATCTGCCTTAGTAATGAAGACCTTGGCTGGTAAGTGGAATCTTCTTTGGTGATTACAAAATTCTAGTTAGTTGTTTGTTTGTAGGTTGATGTGCGTGTTAATGGAAGGCATCCAACATCTATCACATCCAATCTTATCATGCATATTTTTTCCTTATTTATCTTTATATCATTGATTTGGTATTGTTCTTTATAGCACACTCATATTCTATTTTTCTTGCAGTGGACGCCACCCAATGTTAGTGTGCCTCTGTTGAATTTAGTGGATAAGAGATTTTAGCTAAACAGACGTGGTTGGCTAAGGTGAGAAAGTTAATACATTATGTTCTTAATGTATATTTTTTTCATGGTATGTTACCAATTTATCATTTGAATCAACGACATGTAGTCATCCTGTTAGTAACATGCGCAATATTTTCTCACTTATTGGTAGAGTTGAGACATCATCTTGTAGCTTCTAAGGAGCTTCATCCCGCATTGTTATCTCTTTGATTATAAGTACAAGGTGTGAGTGGTAAATTCTTTTACTTTTTGCCATCTGCTTTAATATATGTCTCAGTGCTTATAGCTCTTCTTGGTTGTTCAGGTTCTTCAACGGCTAATGGGTGGAGTATTGGCTGTTGTACTAAGACCGCGAGAAGCTTAATGCCCCCTGGTTAGATCCATTGGAAGAGACCTTTTAACTTGTTTGGAGAACTCATCGGCGTTTGTTATATGGATTTCTCATATATTTTTTATCGAAGAAACATGTTTACAATTTATCTCATTTTCTGTATATTTTTTAAATAAAATATATTTTTTTGAAATAATTTTTTTTTAATATTTATATATGTTTTAGCCACGGATTATGTTGTAGCGAAAGTAGGCTTTTGCCACGGATTTTGCAATAGCAAAAAATTGATCATTTGCCACGGATTATGTTGTGATGAAAGTATGCTTTTGCCACGACTTTTGCAATAGCAAAAAATTGATAATTTGCCACAGATTATGTTGTGGTTAAAATAGGTTTTTGCCACGGATATTGCAATAGCAAAAAAATTATCATTTTCCACGGATTATATTGTGGTAATAGTCTTTGGCCACAGATTCTTGCATATTCCACGATAAAATACCTTGACAAGTAAGAGTTTTTGCCACAATAGTAGCCACCGTAAAAGTTGTGGCAATTGAGAAACTTTTTGCCACGGTAATAACTGTGCCATAGCTTTTACCACCCCATCTACGGGCACGACGCCTGCTACGGTAAAAACTGTGGCCACAGATTTTTCCGTGGTAAATACCTTTTATTCTTGTAGTGCTCAGAACAACAACAGGCTGTACTCCATTCTTACTAGCCTACGGGACTGAAGCCATCATTCCCACTCACCACGAGCTCTCCTGAGGATTTAGAAAGAGAGAGATGTTTATAGATTGCTAGCTATTACAAAGAGAGAAATGTTAGAAAAGGTCTTTCAAAAGATGTGTCAGACAATCTCTTTTAATCTGTAGCTCTCTGGTCCTATTTATAGGTCTTATAACATGACCGTTATTGCTTTAATGAGGAACGTTACAATATATGAGTTTGATGAGTCTTTTATGAGGTATTTTGTAACCCATTCAAGGGTTTTCCATGCTAAATCTTGTGTTAGTTACTTTCAGTTCTTAGCCAACATTCTATATTTCAAAGGTGTAAGGCACTATCTTCGTCCAATACGAAAATAAGTTATTACAATACGCCTTTTCTTTCATAACGGAACTTCGCAACGAGAGTTTTTGATAAAACCCCACAATAACAACCCCTTTTTCCCTTTGGTTTCGATGGCTACTTTCGTTTACTCTCTCTCTAGAATCTCTACAACTCAATTTTTTTTCTCTTTAGTTTTTGTTTATCTGTGCTTTGCAAGCGTTTGAGCGAAGAAGAGGAAATGTTATTTATACTTTCTCTCTCTAACCGCTGGCAGTTATTGGGGCTCACACGAGCCGTCCTCGGTTGTAGAACCAAGGTGTCCCTTCTACTATTCATGTCAGACGTTTCGTACCATTTAGGTAAAAATGTCTCTCTATCATTACCCCAAGTTCAATATTTAAAAATATTTCTCTCTCTCCAACCAAAATCCCTCTTACACCTTCTTACACTTATTATGATACTTCACTCACACGCAATCAAACTTTCTCTCCCCAAAAAGGACTGACAATCTAATTCCTATTATCCTAATTTTGTTACTTATTGAACTGTTGACGTTATTTCCAAAGCTACAACATTTCAAAATTCAAATATTTCTTTGCAACAACATTCACCACAAACAAGGAACAAATTCTGAAGGAAGTATTCTCCCTTTCTATTACTTACATTTATTTGAACTAACAAAGTTCGCTCTCTTAAACATAGTCACATTTAACACACGCACACACACACACACATATATATATAACAATTTCCATCACACACAGATCGGCCTATCAAAATTCCGCATGTTAATTTATACTTCGATATATCAACATATAATTACTGCAAAAAAATAGTTTTCATTAGGCCGACAATTCCTTACAGAATACTTTACAGAAAGCACAATATTTCATACACTTCCTACATATCGATCTACATGTTATAATATATTACAATTATCAACAATACTTCCAATCTAAAACAAATTTTTCTCCAGCATGAAATACTCCTTTTGTAGAAATAAATAAGAAAAGATTTTATTACTCTTGAATTGATTTATTAGATTACATCATAACCTCTCTTTATATAGTTGATGATCATTAAGCTAATTCTACTAGTACCCAATGTGGGACTATGTTTAGTATCCTATATTATATATTCAACACTCCCCCTCAAGATGGAGCATAGATGTCAATCATGCCCAGCTTGTCAATCACTTCGTTAAATATTTGTCCACAAACTCTTTTCGTAAGAATATCTGCAAGTTGATCTTTCGACTTCACGAATGGAAAACATATGCACCCTTTGTCAATATTTTCTCTGATACAGAACCGATCTACTTCAACATGTTTCATACAGTCATGTTGAATTGGATTGTGTGCAATCATAATCGCTGCTTTATTGTCATAGTGTAGATCCATTGTTTTCATGAGTTTAAATCCAAGATCCTTCAATATATTCCGTATCCATAGTAGTTCACATACTCCATGAGCCATACCCCGAAACTCAGATTCTGTACTTGATCTAACAACAACCTTTTGCTTCTTAGCGCTAAATATCACTAAATTCCTACATACAAACATAAAATAGCCTAAGGTTGACCTCCTGTTCATCATATCTCCTGCCCAATCTCCATCGGTGTATCCCATTACTTCCATATCACCACCTTTCCGGAATAGGAGACCTTTTCCTGGAGATTTCTTCAAGTACCTTAGTATTCGAAAGACCGCCTTCATATGTTCTTCACTTGGATTATTCATGAATTGACTTACGACGCTAATGGCATATGCAATATCTGGTCGAATATGAGAGAGATAAATTAGTCTTCCCACTAAGCGTTGGTACCTTCCTTTGTCACATGGAACTTGGTCGAGAAACATTCCCAAGTAATGATTCGCTTCAATCGGTGTATCTACCGGTTTGCAATCAAGCATCCCAGTTTATGCAAGAAGGTCTAATATATACTTTCGTTGAGACATGAAAATATCTTGACTTGATCTTGCAACTTCAATGCCAAAAAAGTATTTTAACTGTCCTAAATCTTTCATCTCAAATTCCCGTGACAAATAGTTCTTTAGTGCCTCAATTTCTACTGAGTCATTTTTAGTAACAACCATATCATCAACATAAACAAAAAGAGCGGTAAGCTTGCCTGACTTTTGTTTAATAAACAAGGTATGATCAGAATTACTTTGTCTATATTTAAATGCCTTCATGCTCTTCAAAAATCGTCCAAACCAAGCTCGTGGCGACTGTTTTTACCCGTACAATGAATTCCTTAATTTGTATACTTTCCCTACTTCAGAATTCGTGACTCCAGGTGGTATCTCCTTGTATACTTCTTCTAAGTCTCCATTGAGAAATGTATTCTTCCCGTCAAACTGTTGTAATGGCCAACCTTGATTGGCTGCAAGAGAAATGAGTACACAAATAGTGTTTATCTTTGCCACTAGGGCGAAGGTCTCCTCGTAATCCATACCATACGTCTACGTATACCCTTTGGCAACTAGTCTGGCTTTATACCTATCAATACTTCTATCTGAATTTATCTTTACAGTAAAGATCCAGCGACACCCAACAATACGATATATGTGGGGTTTATCAATAAGTTCCTAAGTGAAATTCTTCTGTAATGCATTCATCTCTTCATTCATGGATTTCTTCCATCGTGGATCTGATAGTGCTTCGTACAAATTACTAGGAATAGATACAGAGGATAATTGATTCATTGTGCATATAAACGACTTAGCCAACCTATGGGTGGACACATAATCAGAAATTGGGTATTTGGCTTTAGAATTGATATCTGGTTCATAAGTAGATTTTGGAATACCTTTAATAGGCCTTTCTGAACGTCTAGGTTTAATATCATTAACAATGTTAAGATTAGGTAATACCTGAGGTTCGACATTCTTCGGCAGTGCTTCGGTAGATGGTGTTAGAATGTTGCAGTCACGGGTAACTTCTAGTACTTCAGCTTGATCTCCCCCTGTCATCTGCTCTGCTTCACTTTCCTTTTCATCATTAGTTAGGTTACTACGTCTATTCAAATTACTCGTCAAATCCTCTAGTTCCTGAAATATATCCCTAATAATAGAGAATTTTCCTTCACCATCATTATGTTTCTCCCCGTGAAGAGAAGATCCTACAAAATATGCCTCTAATTCTCGAAACGAAACATCCAATGAGATAAACACCTTCCCCTCCATAGGATCACATCAACGATAACCCTTTTAAAAATTAGCATATCCAAGAAATACACACTTTCGAGTATAATGATCCAATTTTCCTCGTTGATGTTTAGGTATATGAACAAAGATAACGCATCCAAAAATACGTGGTTCTAGGTTTGGCATTGCAGGGATGATGATAAGATCAAGAAGTTTTTGGAAGGGGGTCTGAAATTCAATGACCCTAGATGGTGTGCGGTTTATCAAGTAAGCAACAGATTTTAACGCTTCTCCCCAATAATTCAATGGCATATTCATTCCAAAAAGAGATGCACGAAAAACTTCTAACAGTTGTCTATTCATTCGTTCAGCTAACCTATTTTGCTGTGGGGTATAAACATTAGAGGTTTGGTGCCGAATACCGTTATTTTTCATGAACTCTGTTATATCATTACTAGTAAATTCTCCTCCATTATCAGATTGGTATACTTGTATCCTCCTTTGGAATTGGGTCAAAACCATCTAATAATTTTTTTAAAATACTTCAAAGACTTCATTTTTATGGGTAATTAGGGATACCCACATCATACGAGTACACTTATCAATAAAAGTCATAAAATAACGAGCTCCAAACAATAAAGGAATACGTACAGGACCCCATACATCAGAGTAAATAATACTAAAAGGTTCTGAACTTTAAGTAAAACTTAGAGAATATGTAATACGATGACTATTAGCGAGTTCACAAGTATCACACTTAAACTCTGAAATACTACAATTCCAAAATAATGACGAATTTAACTTCTGAAGATACCCAAAGGAGAGATGACCCAGTCACCAATGCCATAATCACACATTAGCTTTTACTTCTTCAATTCCTCCAACTTTATTCACCTGATGAATACTCTGCTCTTCACTATTAGTCAGGTCCAAATAGTAGAGATTGCCTTTTCTAACACCACAACCAAGAACCTGCCGAGTCACTATGTCCTGAAAAATATTAAATTGAGGCCAAAATGTCACAGTACATGTAAGTACAACAGTGATCCTATTAAAAGACAAGATATTGTACTCTAGAGCAGGAATAATAATGACAAAGTTTAATATCAGGGATTCAGATATGTCAGTGGAACCTTCTCCAATTACAGGAGAGGAACCACCATTTGCTGTGTATATAGAGGTTTAGTTTGAAGGTGTAATGGATTATAATATGCTAGAGTCTTTTACCATGTGATCTGATGAACCAGTATCAATTAACCAAGTACTATTCAAAAAATTTACAAATAAAACACTACATTTAGTTTTCATACCTGACTGGGCAACATTCACTGAAGTCGAAGCCTTCACAAGGTTTATGAGACACAATTGTTCAGTTAACTGCTCCATATTAACAGATAGCTTGGAAACTGTTATTTCCAAAATTGTAACTCTATCATTGGAATCGCCCATCTCCAAATCGTCATTCTTCGTCGATTTAGGTCTACGATAGATCGTCAACAGAGTCACAAAACTTCTCCTTCGTTTGCGTAGATCTAAAAATCACTGTAACAGTCTCAAAAATACTGTAGCCGATGCCATAAAACACTGTGGCAGTCGTGAAATCACTGTAGCATACACCATAAATCACTGTAGAAGTTGCCGAATTCATTGTAGCTGACTGAAATCCACAATACGATGGAGAAGAACATATGAAATAAGAGCTTCAATTAGAGATTCACAACGGAATTCAATTCAATTCAATTCGAAAGAACTAGGTTCAATTATCGAACCCGCTTTGATGCCATGTAGAAATAAATAAGAGAAGATTTTATTACTCTTGAATTGATTTATTATATTACATCATAACCTCTCTTTATATAGTAGATGATCATTAAGCTAATTCTACTAGTACCCAATGTGAGACTATGTTTAGTATCCTATATTCTATATTCTAGACCTTCAAGAAAACAAAGATGGTTGTAACAAATACATGTTTTAAATCCAAAGACTAGAAACATATTTCCAATCTGCTACCATCACCACCACCGTCTCTTCCTCCATAATCTCTACCACCTTAGAAAGGCAGAGAAAGAAGAATGATTATACTTTTACAAAGCCCAATCTCTCGCAGGATAACGGTAGTACTTTCTGGTACGTACACCGGCATCCTCATCCGCTTCATTAATGACATCCTCTGTAAGAAGACGAAGACATACCTCCGCTGTTTCCTCATCCGTCATCCCATGATACGTCGGCGGCAACGGTGGGCATATCCAAATGTTGGTTGCCAAAATATCGTAGTTGAAGCTTCTGCACTTCAATGAGCACCCTCGCTTCATATAATTGGCGCCCGGTAGTTACCATTCTCAAGACAAAGAGAACCACAATATATTTCCAGAGACATAATACTTTCACAAAAATGACAGATGATACCGTATCAACAACATTTATAGTAGAGCCACATTCAATGCAAGGCAGGGGTTCCAAAGCGGACATCATTCAAAACCATCAATTACTGAGAAACTCAAAAGCCAAATACATCAATCCTTTTTAACGCATTAAATGCCAAACACAATCTTCAATATAGAAGTGACAAGTCCCAACCCAATCCAATTCAACGAATCCCTTTCCAACTTCCAACTTCCAACATACAAACATTCCATACCATTTCTCAACTAAAGCCACCTGTACCTTCAGTTGCGAGGGGGCGATTGTAGGGACCTGTCCCTTGACCTATTCCAAACTCGAACTACCTCAATACCAGACTCACGCACTATACACATGTCATATACGATCAACAATGACATTTGGACCACGAACTGATAAAGAACGTGGATCGAGCACTACATCAAATATGAACAAGTCAAAGACACCTGTGATCTCCCACAAACTAGCAGTTACATATTCAACTATAACCTGCCCCATTTTTAGGAGAACATCTATACACGATATCAAACTGAGAGTGAAGTCTATAAAAATGATGAGTTCTAGAGGAGAAATTACAAAAAAATTTATACACATGTTAATACCAGACTCGAGCTACCTCAATACCAGACTCACGCATTATACATATGTCATATACGATCAACAATGACACTTGGACCACGAACTGATAAAGAACGTGGATCGAGCACTACATCAAATATGAACAAGTCAAAGACACCTGTGATCTCCCACAAACTAGCAGTTACATATTCAACTATAACCTGCCCCATTTTCAGGAGAATACCTTTACACGATATCAAACTGAGAGTGAGGTCTATAAAAATGATGAGTTCTAGAGGAAAAATTACGAAAAAAATTATATTACAAGACTAAGATTTTTTAACTCAAAAGATCAAAACTTGCAATCAAATATTATCCCCAAGCAATAAAGTTACAGTTACTAAATCCTCAAACAGAGGTCATAGTTTTTACCTGTTCAAAGGTTTCCACGCTAATGACATGTGTCAATTTTATTGGGTTTTTCTAATTCTTGTCACATGTACATTTAGTGTAAGAGCTTATTTTGAGCTACTACAAAATTTGGCCATTACATGTTCCTATTTTTGAGATAACAATTAAAAGATTCCCACCATTTTTAGTTACTATAAATACTAATCTATCTATAAGTTTTTGTTTTTTGGATTGCCGTCTATAAATGTCTAATGATCCAAATCGTTGGATGACTTAAGCGATTCCATGATGATTCATGTTGGAATATGCGATGGTCCCGTAATTTTCTTTTACTTTTTCTTTTTGATAAACATGGTCCCCAAGTTTTTTTTTTTTTGGAACGAGGTATATGGACCACGGCCAGACCGTCAATTCCCAACTAGAACTTTTAGGGTCGTGGCCCCCAAGATTATGATAGAGCTTACTTACATTTCTTATAATAATAATGCTCTATGAAACGTGTTCACAAGTACTAAAGAGATTATAGATCATCTCAGCACCCACATGGGTATCTCTCTCCCGCTTTACTGCTAGGCCTTAAGGTTTCAGGCCAATATAGGTGTAGGGAACCGTTAAACCCAAAAGGGTTCACAAGAGCAATGGTTTGTTACCATTAGGTCGTTTTAACGTCCCATTTAAACCACTGTCTCAGATTCACATTGATCAAACAATAGTAGATAGTGTTTTTACAATAAACACAGTTAAAATTAAAAGATGTCACAAAAAAAAAGTCCATACATCCTTGATCCCTCACATTTCTTTTCTGCATCTGTCATAATCTCTCTCTTTTCTCTTTAATCTCTTCTTCGAGTTTCACCATATGGGGACATTAGTCAAGACTTCATAGTTATCGTAGCAAACCAACTCCAAAGGATGATGAGGACTTAAGTTGGGGTAGATAAACAACACCAAACAAAATAAAAATGAGAGACATTTCATGTGCAGGTGTATCTATCAAATATTTGAATCACAAAAAAACAAATAAAAGCCTCATCATATTTAGAAAAGTGGATGGGGTTGTATTAATACACATAACAAATTATCAAACACAAATGGTATCCAATGAAGACATGTTTTGGCTGTTAGGTGTGTGTTTGTTGTTTGGGTGAAGATAAGATTTATGATCACCCATAACTTTCTCACTCACCACTGCAACATCTGTTTTTTTTTTTTTAGAGTAATGGAGTCATCTGTGATACCATTTTCGGGACCACGGATAACGATTCCTGGTCCTCCCCGTCTCCTCCCCTGCACGATCTTACACGTAAGTTAAGCAATATTGTCGAACGGAGTTACGGAAGGATTAAAGTCAACTCAAACCATAAGAATGACTGGTAGAGTTTGTTGTTAAGGTCTAGTCTAGCTACATTTTAAAACACAATGCTTACCACATCAAAAAAAAGTTTTACTTTGATGTAAATTGTAATAATGTTCAAAATATCAAACCACCTCGATTTATCGAAAACCCTTCTAATCACTAATTTATCGCGATATTTTGATAACATCGTGGCAAGGAATGAAAGTTCCTTGCTTTGCAAAACTGAACCAAATGCTCACATGTACGTATTTTTAAAGGCACACAGTTTGTATTGCTCCAAAGAAACATATGAAAATGGTGCAGATTGCTTGCATTGGCATCATGTTTGCAGCGAAACTGTGCTTAAATTTACATTCACCAAAATATCATATCGAGATCTCTAAGGGATTTTAAAGCATGGACAAAAGTAAGAAATCTCTATGTAAATTACTCTTACAAATCTGTAAGAGATAAAAAAAAAGAATAAGATCCAAAGATAAAGATAGTATAAAGTAAAGACAAAGCATTCACTCTCCTTTTCTCTCATTACTTCCTTCTTGTGCAAGTTTTTATAAACATTCCATATGATGGCACAGCCTCACTCTCCCTCACACTCTCATACATTACTTTCCACAAAGCCTCTGAATTCCATGGCAATTGATCTCGAAAACCCAAAGAAATCACTAGAAACAGAGATGCCTTGTGTAAGGCCTACTGGGATTCGAAAGCGACGATCACCCGAGAAAGATGAGGTAATTCAGCTCAAAAACATCAAAGAAGACGAGGAAGATTATCGTACACCTACTTCTCCTAAAAACAAGATACCCCAACCACTAAAATGTCCATCGCCACCAAGGAAACAAAGAAGGGTAATGTGCAGCAAGAGAAAGTTGGAGTTTTTCGAGTTTAAGATGGGTTGTAATGTTTTGGATTCGTTCTTAGGTATCGGGTTTGAATCGGCAGTAAAACGATCATGTATTGATACATCGGATCTATGATGTTTGTATATGATATAAGGTACTTAAAATGTCCTTAGAAGGTTTGTTGCAGTTTTAGTTATTGAGAACCTCATACTTTCATCACCATATACCTTCATGTATTTTTCACAAATTACAACTTATTACATCTTATGAGATTACAATTTCCCTGTTTATTTGTGGTACATTTATTTTTTGTCAAGTTTAAATTACAAGAATTCAATATCACAGTGTAATGTTATTTGCTAGTGATGATATATTGTTTGCTTTATAGCTTTGGCTAAAATTTGAGTTTCAGCTTCTATATTGATATCGCGTTTTCTATGATCTTTGTGGTGGGTACACGTTTTTTTTTTTTTCATGAAAATATTGTGTTTTCGATGATTCTTTGTTAAATTTAGAAGGGTTGAAGAGGTGGAGGTGTGTTTGAGCCTTGAGGTGCATAATTGGGGTGGTGGTCATGTAAGGCTTTAGATGTTTTGTTGGTTGCTTTTACTGAAAAGGTAGAAAAAGTTAACATGATTTATGGATTGTGTGTGGTTTGAGTGATTGATAGTGATCTCTTAGGTTGCTTCAAGATGACTTATCCTTGGATAATCAAAGTTGAGAGAGAGGCTATTGCATGTGTTGTGGGACACTATTTCCGACCATCACCGTATCGACACTAAGAACAGCGGTGGCTAATTGAACCGACTTCGGACAGTTGCGTGCGTAATTTGCCAGTTGCAAATGAAAATAAAGTGATCAAATTCAAGAACGGTATGAATGTGTTAGTGAAACCCGATTGTAGGGGCAACAGGGAGGCAAGGTTCTTTTAATGTAGGATTAATCCGATTAATCTACAAAAAAGTATCAACGACCCAATTAATTCGGGGATAATTCCTCTTTAAATTATAAAAAATCTATTAATTTTTTCAAAATCTCATGACAATTAAAGATAAATCTTGATTGATCTCTTTTTAGTTTCACAATCAATACGTGCAAAATTGCCCGTGATCGAGATTTTATATTTGAATGAGAATGTATGGGTACATTTATTTGAGGATACGAGCGAATCGAACTCCTAAATTGGGATATATTTTCAAGTGTGGCGATTCCCTAATCTCATCTTTAACATTATTTTTTTATTGAAGAGCGTTAAAATTAAATTAAAAATTATAAAATGTATTTTTCCTTAAATAGAAAAAAACATTCGCAATTCATTATGCAATTTCATGATTAACAACTATATGAACTGTGTTTCTTCAACAATAAAATTTGAAAAATGGTATTTTTATATAGAATATTTTTTATTAACCTACAATTAATTTTGATTTCGTACGATTCATATTAATTATGCGGATAAACAAAATTGGAGGAAAAATAAACAAAATTTAGCGATCTTTACTGATTAATCTTTTTGAAAAAAATGGCGATTAAATCTTAAATTACAAGAACCTTGACGGGAGGTACATTGTTAAATTAGGCGTGCTAAACGCTCTAGCTGGTGCAGATAACAACGTCAAAACTATCGAGACATAATTTATGATAGATGCAAATGAGTTTTGTTCTGCACTGATTCATCTCATGCTATTAGAACGAACCTCGTTAAAGTCTTAAAGACGTCACCAGAGAATAGCTAAGGCTAAAACTATAGAGATGCGTCTACGAATTTTAGAACACATATAGCTAATGCATTTAAATGGAAAGAAGAAATACGGGACAATGGCATTCAAATGAGAAAAAGTAGATCAAGGACTGTTTCAAAGAAAAAAAATACCTCCACGTGAATGAAGGAAATTCGATTCATTATAGTAAAATCGGTAAAGTAAGGCTCTGCATAGCGGTGCCTTGTGCTGGTGCTAGCGCTTTTCTTAAAAGAATTAGGCACATAAGACTTTGGCAGTTCCAATCTAATTTAAGATAGCCCCATGACATAGTTTTATGTTATTTCAAAATTCTAGGCTGGGTTAAGGGTTTTGCAAAAGTCTAGGTAGGGGGCCGATTTGGGTCGGGCTTTTACGGGTTTTGTAAATGTCTAGGCTGAGCTTAAGACAATCTCCAGGCTGGGTCGGCCTGACCCATTACGAAAATATTTCAGCCCGCGACCTGCTAATAGTCTAATCGAGGTAGTTTGGGCTGGGCTTCATTGGGCCGATTTGGATCGGGCTTCAATAGATCGGGTTCGGGCAACGTTTTAGCTTTCTCTTTTTTTAAACACAGAAGGGAAAAATTATTCATCACATAAAACATTTCATTAAAATTGATCATATAATATAATATATATTATATATAATATGTTATCATATATTTTATGATATATATTATCATATATTGTATATAATATTAGTACTGCCCATCCACAATGAATACTTTGGCGTGCATTTGGTATTACAAAATTGTCCATTAACATGCCTTCAGGCTTCAGCGCTAAAAATCGCATACCTAACTTTTGACGCTTTAGTTAAGATAGTATGTACAGAACAGTAGAACGTATGCATCGAAGTACCTTCAGCACCACAATTAATGCAATTATGGAGCAAAACTTAGTGAATGTACAATACGTATGTCGATAGGTGCTTCAAAAACACATAAATAAACTGCATATCCTCCTTAAAACTTTGTAAAGCGACTCTCATATATCTAAGTTTCAAAGAGCAGGCACATAAAATATTTGACCGTGACCTTAAGGTTAAAAATAATTCTAACACTAATTAGATATGAATTGTTACTTAGCATCAATTACAGTCCCCAATTATATTTAGAAGTGCACCACCAATATTCCATCAATTACAGTCCCCAATAATATTTAGAAATGCATCACTAATATTCTAGAATTTGTGTTCGATTTCAATCTTCATTCATTTAACATTAGTTATCTCTAGTTGAAAATACGGACAACAAAATATGCAGACAAAGCATTTAGCAATGCCGTTATTACAATCTTCAACTATATTCATAGCAAATATTTGAGGCTTAAAATTGGTTTTCAAAGCTTGTTACACTTCAATAGCATTCCTGCATGGTTCTTCGGATGCTTGCTTAAAATAAAAAGATACTCAATTTGTGTCAACGATGTCCTTAGTTTCCCTCATTGACAACCTAAAACCATCATCCGTCAATTTGTTGCTGTCTTTTTTTCTAGCAATTTTACCGCAATTCACCTCCTGTAGTCCTCAATGAATCTCCGAACATCAACTGATCCCTTACCATCATAAAATGGGCGCTTCCACAAAATTATCTGAACTTTAGGCAATTCATTTCATAAGAAAAAATGGAGATTGAATTATTTCTTGTAGAACTTGAATAATATAATACACGCGGTTAATGACTTGGCGATTAATATATTGATACTACAATTGATAGATAGACGCGCGTGTAACACCAAAATGAGAATTGAGCAATGTACAAAGCCATATGAAATTATTTTATCATTAGCATCATCACAGTCCAACTAACATGTACTTACCTTAGGAACATATTCCCCTCCTTTCTGTTAGCCTTATTTATGTTGTTGCGATTGTCTTCGGGTGTCGACAGTGAGTTAGCCATGAAAGAAATTACTGCAAATTCAATTAAACATCCATTATCAAGAGTATAAAGAAGAAATCAAGTAGCTCATTTTAAAACATCTAATGAGGAAAAGATACTCAATGGCGTTACGAAATCAAGATGCAAAATGCTGAATTATGCGAAATATATAGCAACTATCACTACTGTACCGTTAAAGACTTTTTTAGCCTATACCCCCCATTTGGTTCCTCATATTACCCTCCACATTTACCACATATGAGTTTTGACCCCCTATTTTGCTATGGACTATTAGTCATCTCAATTTATATTACCCTTAAGAGTGAGAAGACAACGAGTGATCATGGACAACAGCATTTGCTCGTCTTTCCCTTTCGTGAAGAGTTTCAAACTGCGGAACAGTTAAATATGTTATTTTGTTTAGATGTTCCATCAATGGCTTCGACTGTACGTCCATCTTTTCATACATACCCTTTGACTTCTTTTCCTTGTTGGAACATTTTCTTTATCTCAAGTTTCTTCAACGTCACACTTTTCGTCTTAGTTGTTTTGCTTGTAGCTTAAGATCCTTTGCTAAATCCTTTTGTAAGAGCATCAAGGACAATCACGGCTAGTCCTCTGCTGTCACTCCTCCCAGTTTTCTTCAACTCTTTCTCATCTTTCATGTATTTATCATTGTAAAAAGCTCGCGCAACGAGCTTTACCAACAGGATCTTGGGGTTTTCGCGAATTTTTTTAATTCCTCGTGAATATCTATTAACTGGCAAATATCAAAACATAATTTTTGGTCATGAAACTATACCTAAAACTTATATTTTCCTGATTTATAACAAATGGGTACTCCCAAAACTCAAAATTTTCAAATCTCCCAAACTATTATCAAACAGGTTTCAAACTCAGACTCTAATTGCACTATGATTAAGCAATAGTTTGGTAATTAATCAAAGGGTAAGTGAGGAAAAACCAAGAATCATCAAACGCCCACAACAATTGATTGAAAACAGTAGTGAGAGCTCATTGATTTACATATATATAAAGGCAAAAACCTAATTAAAAGAACATCTCCAACAGAGTGGTATGCTGTTAAGGTTTTCTCATATTCTTGCAAAAAACCCATCCAACATGGGTATGGTGTTCAACATACTCACCCCCATACCCCTCCAAAGTATGCGAAACCTGGACTCTGTGAGGAGTATGCGCATACCGCCTAGGCGTTAAACTGTTCAGCGCCCAACAACTTTTTTAATATAGTTGTTTAGGTGCTGAACCGTTCAACGCCCAAATTTTTTTTAAATACAGTTGTCCAAGGGGAAAATTAATAATTAACATACGCTAGGCACTGTACCGTTCAGCGCCCAAGAAAAAAATCATATTATTTGGCCTTTTGGTGTTAGGAGCTGAACCGTTAAGCGCCCAAGAAAAAAAAACTTAATTTACTGTTGGACCAAAACAGTATGCGATTCAGAAATACCGGTATGGTAAACCGGAACAACATATTCTTATGTTGGAGATGCTCTAAGGATGAGAGAGATTGGGGACGAGAGAGAGAAAAAAACATTATTACCACATGTGAGGGGCAAAAATGAATTAATTTTTTTAAAACTTGGGTCAAGGCTAGTCAAAGAAGGTTGACTAACAGTCAAAGGCAAAGTGGGGGTCAAAACTCATATGTGCTAAATGTGGGAGGAGACACTAATCTGAGAAACCAAATGAGGTATAAGCTAAAAAACTCTCACGTTAACTATGATAATGTTAGTGTTTGAGAGGGGGAAAACAGTACTATATACATATAGTTTAATAACTACTGGAACCAAACACAATATACAGATTCCAATTGATAGATAGACACAACAAGAAATATAGAACTCATGATTACTTGGCATAGTAAGTTGCTTTCAAATCTTTTTCACAATTTCCTGAGTATGCAAGGATTTATCTAAATAGTTGTTTTACACTAATAAAGCCGTAATTACAAATCCAAAATAGGTAATCCCTAATTACAAACATAACATTGGTTTGCGAATCCAAAATAGGTAATCCTTAATTACAAACATAATATTGAAGCCCTGGATCAAACATTGAAGAATGATTTTTACACTACATTACAACTAATCACACACTGGATCAAAGATGGGGGTTTATGAACCCAGCAAAAAGCAATCACTAAGTAAACATCATATGAACCCAAAAATTGAGAGAAAATCACCATAAATAAGCAAGATCAAAAGCCTAAGTACACTACTCTTGTTTAATTCAAAATTCAAAACCCTAAATGTTCATTAAGCACAATGCTTGTGTATATGTGTGTGTGTGTGTGTGTGTGTGTGTGTGAGAGAGAGAGAGAGAGAGAGAGAGAGAGAGAGAGAGAGTGAAAAAAGATAAAGACGCTTCTGAGATACTGAGATGTGAAGCTTTGGGAAAGAGAGAGGTGATGAGAAGAAAGAGTCGGGATGATAGAGTTATTTAGCAATGAGAAATTTTAAGTACTCCCCAAGTTTAATTAGCTCACCCCGGTCTAAGCTCACCCCACTAATGTATTTGTTAGTTAATTAGCTCACCCCATCTTTAAAGTAAAAAAACTAGAGTACAAAAATAATAATTTTCAAGTAGATCGCCACATCTTTTTGCAACTTAGCTCAATTATCTTATCTTTTTTGATTCAAAACCTCCAAACAAAATGAATAAAAAATAGCAGTGAAATCAATTTGCGATACACATCTTATATATTAATTTTGGTTTTTTTATTCGATACCCAATACCAGTACCTCTCTCTCTCTCAAGCTATCACGATGATCATATGACTTTTATCATTTCGTTGAAGTTTAAAAATGCTTAATATCGTGTTATGCGCTTATTGCCAATATCAAAAGTGCAGCTTGATTTCTTATCATTTCCCCATTAGTTCGAAATACAATAATGTGGCTCTTGCTTAATTAAGGTGTAGGATATGACAAACTTTCAAAATAAAATATGTGATGATCTTATTTTGAGGGCATAATTGTCTATACCACTTGAGAAAATTTTGTTAGCATTTTAATATGAGAAATTTTAAATACACCCCAAAATTAATATCGTGCTATGTGTTTATTTCCAAGATCAAAAGTGCAACTTGATTTCTTATCATTTCCCCATTAATTCGAAATACAATAATGTGTCTCGTGTTTAATTAAGGTGTAGGATATGACAAACTTTCAAAAGAAAATATGTGATGATCTTATTTTGAGGGCATACTTGTCTATACCACTTGAGAAATTTTTGTTAGTATTTTAATATGAGAAATTTTAAATACACCCCAAAATCTTAGAAGTTCACCCGAGTTCAATATGAAAATGCTAACAAAAAATTCTTAGACAAATATGCCCTCAAAATAAGAGCATCACGATATTAAGCATTTTTTAAACGTCAACGAAATGATAAAAAGTCATATGATCATCATGATAGCTCGAGAGAGAGAGAGAGAGAGAGAGAGAGAGAGAGAGAGAGAGGGAGGGAGAGAGAGAGAGAGAGGGGTACTGGTACTGATACTGATACTGATATTGGGTATCGAATAAAAAAACCAAAATTAGTAGGATGTGTATCACAAATTGATTTTATTGCTATTGTTTGGAGGTTTTGAATCATTGAAGAGAAGATAAAAGAGCTAAGTTGCGAAAGGATGTAACGATCTACTTGAAATTTATTATTTTTGTACTCTTATTTTTTTTTACTTTAAAGATGGCTTGAGTTAATTAACTAACAATACATTAGTAGGGTAAGCTTACTCTGGGGTAGGCTAATTTAACTTGGGGTGTATTTAAATTTTTTCTTTTAATATTGAACTGTGGTGAGCTTCAAAGATTTTGGGGTGCATTTAAAATTTTTCTTTAGCAATTGCCTGATGAGACTAAACTCTGTGTTTAGTTTAAATTACCCTTCAACTTTTATGTTCTATTAAGAGTTAAATAGATCTAGACTGTCGATATTGCCACTTTTACCTAATCTTCACAAAATTTCATTCAATCCCAACCCCTCTTTGCCTTGGGGACAATAACAGACTTGCCTATTTGAAAAACACAAGTTCTCTAATGTATAATAGACTAGTACTACCCGTGACCAAGTCGCGGTGAATACCCCGATGTGAATTCGACACTATATCGTATGCTATAAAGGACCTCTGGTGTGACGTGCCTTTGACACTATATTTACACAGCTACCATTGTAAAAAAAATTGTTTATAAATCCACAACTACCATTGTAAGAGTTTGGTCTTCATTAGAAACTCGAAGCTGATTTCAAGCGGTTGGAATTATTTTTATCAAATGGATCTCTACAGGGACGTTTTAATTTTCCTTTTCTATTTTTGTTGCATGCTTACAAATTTTAGTAAAAAGACAATTTGAAATTATTTGAATGTAATGACATTTTTACCTCAAATGCTATTCTTGGCAAGTAATTAATACTGGAAGTTTGAATCCACAAAGTACAAATATTACAATGATAATTGTTATGTACAATAGACATCAATGTTGTACATAAATGGCATTTAGACTCTTTCATTTCCAATATCACCGAATCTCATCTCGTATTCCGCAGAACGATCATGTTCCTTGTACAAATGCTTGTGTAAATATTTTATAGATTTAACTCCTGCACACACTTCTACATTGATATGGCAGTCAAACTTCCTTGTGAAGTATGGATGATGATGAACCTCGTCTCCATTGTCAACCTCTTTTTCATTCGCCAATTCATGAACTATGTTTATTTTATCCCAGCAATACACATGATACTCATTACTGTCTATTGTTGTAGTCTTGGTGTAGGCCCTAGGATAACATTTTGTGCATTTTTCGTGTTCCATAAAAAGTATACATAGATGACATGTGCCACAAAGACATCTTAATGCCAAGGTCGTCATAGTGAAAATACCCAAACAGGACCTGTGTATTTCAACATCAAAAGTTACAAAATATCCTGTAAAAAAATTTAATTTCTTAGGCAAACATGTTCTATGTACCCATTACCAACAATATTTTCTCACAAACATTAATTATTGTCCCTGTGCAAACATACATGGCCATTTAGTGTTCTTTCCAAACATGACCTTGGGTATAAATAATGTGCTTGGTAGAGTTCATGTTGTGTTCCTTATACTTGTCCGTGACTACATACATTAACTTGCAGTTGTTAGAAAAAAACCTTGTAGTTTTATCCTTAGTTTGAATGGTTGATATCTAAGTGGTTTATTTTGTACCACATTGGGTATGTAGGTTACACAACTCTAGATTATAAGTAAGAGTTTACTTATGAGTTGTAATATGCGTGATTTGAGTTGTCTCCAATAGACACATCATGAGGTATGTCTTAAGGTGTGACCTTTGGTGAAGAGCCGTAACTTGAGGTGTGACCTTTGGTGAAGAGCCGTAACTTGAGGTGTGACCTTTGGTGAAGATGCACCAACTTGAGGTGTGACCTTTGGGTGAAGAGGCACTAACTTGAGGTGTAGCTCTTGGTGAAGAGTCACATATACTCTATATTAACCCAACTTCATTTCCATTTTAAAAAATTAGTTTTTTTCAGAGTTTTCTTGAGTCATTTTCAAGAAAGAAAATAGACGCAATCAAGGTTTGTTTGGCAGAGAGATAGAAGTACTTTGTTCTATCTGCGACTAATCGTTGTATCCTGGGAGACAGGGGCCGATTATATCCTACAAAGCACTGTGGCAGGGGTAAATCTTTCTTAAGGAGATAGTGTGCATGCACTAGACTCGATCATATCTCGATAAGTGTTTCGATCTCTTTCTAATCTCCTTAACTTGTTTTTGATACTGCCAATTTTGAACATAGACTAACAACAACAGTAATTTCAAATACACCTCGATTAAGAAATAACCATTGCCAACCGCGGTTAAAAAATAATCCCCATACTTTGAATTAGAAAATAATGGAAGTGAAGATTTTTAAATAATCTTATGGGGATAGGCCACGGTGTATAACTATTATATGGGTCGAGATAACCATGCTTATAGGGATAAGAAATAATCCCCATACTTTCTTATTGTTTATCGTGTCTTGACTGCCGTTAAGAAATAATCCCCATACTTTCTGCCTCCTTAATAGCAGATAAAGTAGAAGGAGAGCCATCATCATCAGATAAGTACACGGTGAGCTTTTCCGAAGGGTAGTCAAGTGCCATTGAAGACACAACCGTGTTCATCACATTCAATACCATCATCTATCATGACCAGGCTACTTGCGATTTTATTTACTGTTTCAGCTACTCTAATTAGCTCAAAGAGAATTGGTTGCAAAACAACCAAAGGTATCTTCAACTAAGAACTTGTGTCTTTTCTTGTGAATAATTTGGCCATACTGACTAAAATTCAACTGAGAGAATGGGATCATCAAGGGGAGAGGAGAGGAATAGGAGGCAAGCAAAAGTTCAGGGCTGCTAGCTCCATGAACAGCAGGTAGTGTTCAATAAGTGATGTTATGGATTTTCCCTAGTGGCCTGACAAGATGGCAGGCTTTGGGATAAAAAAGAAACGTAGACAGAATTAAGAGTTTAGCTGCCAATATGCACACCATAATCCTAGGTGAATTTTTCTATGGGAGATCAACAGGGTTTGATATTTGGCCACCACACTAAAAAATTTATGTGCGAGTTTGATAGGTTTTGATATTTGGCCACTGACCTATGGTTCGACATGTCGATGATGTTACTTTCAACCCGGTGTATTTCAGGTTTCCGTTGCCTGATGAGATATATTTCTGCCAAACAAAATGGTTGTATACAACTACTGGTTTGGTCATCTATCTAACCCATCAACGGTCATACAAAAAAACAAAAAAACAAACCTACAATAGCCTCCACTTATCTTCACTACTACTAATACTACTACTTACTACAACAGAGTGAAAGCGAGAGAGAATGATCGGTGACAGAGATGAAGTCATACATTTTGGAAGGTCGCTCTCTCTCTCTCTCTCTTTCTCTCTATTTATATCTTTAATGATTCTCTGTTATTCTTGCATATCTTCCCGATGCAAGTGTTGGAAGTGGATCGGACAATGATATTGGTTGATACCCGTGATGAACTCAATTTTTATAGTAATAAGGCTGAAACAAAAAGAAAGCCAAGCAAGGCATAAAGGTACCCATCATTTTTTGAAACTAAATAAGTCTGAATATAAAAGAGAGCCAAGCAGGGCATGGAGGCATAGTCTTATATATAGACTTTTTAGAAGGTAAAAGTAAAACCATGCCAAGCATGGCATATAGGTACCCATTTTTTCCCATCAAAAATATAGCACCTAGGGATGAATATACAATTTCCTTTACATTAGTAAAGCATTATGCTCTAATTCCAAACATGAAGCTAGCCTTGTACATGTTTCTAAGATAAACATAGCCCAACATAAAGCCTTGGGAATTGGATTTGCAATTGGAAATAGAGCCTTAGGTATTCACCAAAAAATAGTAACATCATCTTCTATAAATTTATGTCTAGAAAATCTTAAGCCAAAAGTCCCACAACAGTAAAAACAAAAGCTAAATTAAGAGTAAGCAAACCAAAACCAATGAAATTTGAGTTTTAAAACCAAAACGGTTCTTGATTAAAAATCAAAATGAAGCAAGTACAAATTCTACACATTGAACACTCGCAGCAATACATCTCCCTGTGTTTTTTAGAATCAAATTGTAGGGGACTTTGTTGTGTGTATTTGGTGGAGGGACTGAGTGATGGATTAGGTAGTGGGAGAATAATAATGATGAGATTGTAGCAGCACATTTTTTCCTTTTTTAAAGACTCAGATTAGGAAGAGAGACAGAGAATAGAGTAGTAGTAGGATTTAGTTCTTTATAACGGAAGTTGGTTACGTTATGCTCTTGTGAGTGTGCCCCCGTTGAAGGTTGAACCTTTCCTTCAATTCAATTTTATCCCAAAAGATAATGATCTTCATCATTTTTTCCTACAACTAACCGTTTCTGTGTTACTCTGTTTGATGTTTGATGTTAATGAGTACTTCTTGATCTTCATCATTAATGCATATAATAACTTAGCCCGCGCAATTATTAAGCAATTATACATTAATATTGTACCTTGTGTAATTGTTTATCAATGTAGTCACTATAGTAGTCTTGTGTAATCGAATATGTTTTTTTTTTGATTGGCAAACCTTAGATTAATAAGCATAATGTGTTACAAAAGTAGTATGATCTCCCACGAGGGTCATATATAGCTACTCGGGAGGGGAATCACACCAAGTCCAAAGAAGATTATTACCCAGTGGCCGAGCGGCTAAAGCATGTGTGACCGAATTAGCGCTCCACGGGGCATAACAAATACGGATATCTACAAACATACCAAAAATGGCCAAACAGTCTTGTAAAATAACCTTTGTAGTTCAGGACACCGCTGCATAGCCATTCCGACAAAATGAAATAAGTGCCTCAGCATCTGTCTCAATAACCACCTTCAGAACCCCCCGCTCTCTTGCCCAATGAACACCAGCCAAAATGGCTAGCGCCTCACCTTTTTCACAAGATGCGAACCGGTAGGAGAAGACTCGGGTTGCATAAAAAGTATTGTGAGTATCACGGATAACTAAACCAATACTGTTGTAACTTTTATCTGTATAGAAAGAGGCATCAACATTAATTTTTTCCCATCCAGACTCTGGGGACTCCCACAGAGTCATGATAGGAAGGCGAGCAAGGCGAAAAGCCAGATCATTGGAATATATTTTATTGACACTCGAAGCAAGCCGAAACGAATCCGATTTTATACTTTGAAAAATCCAGGCACAACGAGCCTTCCAAAACATCCAATGGTGAGAGAAGGCCACCAGAGTCCAAATATCCCAGGGGATAGGCTAATCCACAGGTGGCGATATCCACATTAAGATCCATTCATGAATGGAGAGATGGGAGATCATATGAAGCTGACCACCAAACGCTGTACCGAATCAGACCGCATACGTAAATGAGCAATCCAGAAGGAAATGGTGCACAGTCTTTGAGGGGGCCGAACACAAGGGACAAGAAACATCCGTTAAAGCCAGACGAGCCGTAATCTTTGTCCGACAGGGAACCATATCCCTTAAACATTTCCAGGCAAATAGTTGAGCCCGAGGAGACACCTGATTTTTCCAAATTTTTTGAAGATAGGGGGGCCCAGCCACCGGCTCTATCTGGGCATTCGACATTAACACGCGATAAGCCGATTTGATCGAAAATTTACCATCTTTAGAAGGACACCACTTCAGTTCATCCAAATCTCCCTCCCGAGGGATAAAAATATGGGAAATGAGGGCCGCTGAGGCATCATCGCACCGTCCATATAATTCCTCCCTATGCCAGATTCACCGTACCGGATCAATAAAATGGGTCACCCACTGGGGTCGTCCCTCCAATGGAGTATCAGCCCGTATAACCAGTTTCCATCCCACATTCAAGGGTACCCAATTATCCATCCAGAACCTTACCCGAATGCCCGTCCGGACCTGCCAGCAAGAGTGATTATTGATCGTCGGGATCACGGACTGGACACTGCGCCAAGTCCAGGAAGAATCTACTTTCTTCGGAGCCTGCAGGATAACGTATTCCGAGAAGTACTTTGCTTTCAAGACTTTACCCCATAAAGTATTTGGCTGTTGATGCAGGTGCTAGACCAATTTGGACAGATGGGCTTTATTAGTAGCGCCCGCTTCCCGAATACCCAGTCCCCCTTCCCTTTTATGGCGGCAGACTTCTTTCCATTTTTTTAGATTCAAGGGTTTCCGAGTATCCTTCCTTTTACCCCACCAGAAGTCCCGCAGAAGGCCATTAATGGTTTTACACGTAGAGTGTGGTAGGGCGTAGCAGGACATCTGATACGACATAATAGAAGAGGTAACAAATTTTATAAGGACCGTGCACCCAGCCTGGGATAGTAATTTCCCCTGCCAGGACTGCAGACGATTTACAATCCGCTCTTCAATACTCTTAAATGTCACAGCCTTGGAGCGATTAAAAAAGAGGTTGGTCCCCAGATAGCACTTTTTGGACAACATAATTTTAACTTTGAGGAGATGGGCAATAAGGTGACAATGCCGATGCGTGAAATTCTTACTGAAAAACATGCCAGATTTAGCCAGATTGAGTTGTTGAACAATGGTCTCGCAAAATTCATCAAGGATAACCTTTAGTGTATGCGCTTCAACTACATTCGCTCGACAGAAAAGGAGACAGTCATCTGTAAAGAGAAGGTGGGAGACCGGGGGAGCTCGCCTGGACGCTTTAATCCCGTGAATTTGATTCACCTCCTCCTTCGCCCCCAGGGCATGCGAGAGACCTTCCATCAAAATTATAAAGAGGAACGGGGAAAGGGGGTCACCCTGCTGGGGACCTCTCGTTGGAGTAAGTAGACCATGGGCAAAATCATTAATAAGGATAGAATAACGCACCATGGAAATGCACTGTTCGATCCAATTACACCATTTAGGACTAAAACCAAGGGTGTAATCGAATATATTAATATATCAACATGTTCGGGGATATTCTTTAGATAGGAATAGACTACTGTAAACTACTGTACACACTAAACTACTGTAAATGATTTATCGAAACTTTCCCAATGACTACCCGCCGAATGTGCGTAGTCACGGGTAGTACTCATAGCATAATTTAGTGAAAACAACTACTGTAAATGAGTACCTCATCTGCTATTGAAGGAGGAGTTGATCCTGCACCAAACAATCTTAACTTAGGTAATAAAAGAAAGAAAGAAGAAGAAAGATGAAAAAATGTTTCAATTCATCAATAAAGTTAAGAGAAAGATGGAGAAAGGTCTTATTGTGGAAGAAAGAGATCTTATACCTATGTTTTTTTTTATATATGTAGAGTTGATGCCATTGTTGAAGAACGAAAATGTTTCAATTCATCAATAAAGTCAGGCACTGTTGGAGAATGAAAATCTGATGTGGCAGCTTAAAATCCAAGGTAGTGAGGCACTTTAGGAGTTGCTCTTATAGTCTCTTCTTCTTCTACTTCTTCTTCAAGTGTGGTTTGCACTTTACAGTCGTATTTCAGCATACACCAGATGATCAATAATAAATATTACTCCAAGACGATAGGATTATCTGAAAAGAGGTGGGATATGTTCCATTTATTATTGCCACATATAGTACTGAAAAAGGCGCGAATTTCTAGACAATTTTTTGAGCATATACAGCAGCAGCTAGGTGGGTGAATTTACCCAAATCCACCCCACAACAGTTCAATGCTGAAATAAGGTGAATATTACTCACCACAATTCAGAACTGCGGGGCACAAAGGCCGTCGAGATATGTCCACGTGTCACAAATCCAGCGTCTAAACATGCCTAGCAGTTCAGAAGTGTGGGGCATGAGAACCAATTAAATGATGTCACGTAGTTGTTTTGAATTAATTAATTTAGGGATTATATATGCCTTGAAGTTCTGAACTGTGGGGCATGAGAACCTCTTAAATCTTGACAAGTGTCATAATATAATTGGTTATTTGATGCTGCGTAGCTCAGAAGTGCATGACATCAATAAAGTAAAAAATCACCCTGAGCACGTCAGCCAATCGACCTAGCTACTGTGGGTGGATTTGAGCCAAAACAAGGTGAAAGAGTGAATTCACCTTATCATGCCATTCTTCACCTAGCTGCTGCATATGCTCTTAGGGAGTTGCTTTAGAGCATATACAGCAGTTAGATGGGTAAATTCACCCAAATCCACCCCAAACCCACCCCAAACCCAATTCACCCCACAATAGTTTACTTAAAAAATAAGGTAAATATTACTGACCGCAGTTCAGAACTGCGGGGCAAAAATAACGCCTAAGATCTAGCCATGTGTTGTCATCACAATGATTAATACCCTGCCCGCAGTTCTGAACTACGGGGCATGAGAGCGTATCAAACAATGGCACTTAACATATTTAAATTAAATAAAGCCGCGCAGTTCTGCATGGTCTGCATAGAAAAAGTCACTCCCTTATCCCTCTCATACTTCATTTTTCTTCACAAGTTTATAAAATTCTTAGTCACTTGAGACTAACCGATTTCGAATAAACTAGGTCTAAAATCGATAAGTCCTAATTCCTTTGAATTAATGTTCTACGCTTAACCTAGTTCAAATCGATACAATTATCTAATGTCAAGCAAGCAGTTAGAAATTAAAAGACAAGTGCAAAGATTTTTAACCCTGCGGGAAACCTTTCTCAGGAAAAAAACCCATAGGTCGCTGTCGAATCACTCGACAACTAAACAATCTACTATTAAAATCAAATTACAAGTATTTAATTACTTACAGACTCGATAAGCACATCGCGTGGTTACCTCTCTTCTAATTAAACTCCTTGCAGTCGATTCCTCGTTCTCGCAACGCCTCGCCTCAGATAACGCACCAAAGCTCCAAAACTTGAATCGCTCAAACTTTACAAATCAAGGATTAGGTTTTCTAAATCTCTTCGATTGATTCAATTTGAGTTTTACTTCGCGTTGAATCGCTCGTTAAAATCTCTTCTCTATCTAAATATCAAGCTCTGAAAAATAAGTTTTGGAAGAGATGATCTTAGAAAAAAGGAAAGTTGTCTTTTATAGAAAAACATAAATCACGTTCTCTGTTCGAATATAATTAAATGTATTCGAATAAAAATAAGATTGAGCTAATCTATTCGAATACAAAGAAATCTATTCGAATAAAAAGAAAACAAAGAAAATAGGCTGAGCCAATCTATTCGAATAAAAAATAGCCTGAGGCATTTTATTCGAATACAATAAAATCTATTCGAATAAAAATGTTCTCAGTTCTATTCGAATAGAAAATGAAATCTATTCGAGTAGAAGTTCTGTTATCTTAAAAAACATACTTATTACCTTTTCCATAGTCTGTAAGAATACATAAGGCTTGATATTATAGAACAAGGAGTTAGAAACCCACTTATCTGTTCAGTTTTAGTCCAACTGTAGTCACTTAAGGTGCAATCTCTGACGGCGAGTAACCATGAGATAATGCTGACATCTGGACTAGACACGGAGTGAAATAAACTCCAACTATGGATGTTTCAATTTCCCTCCAAACCAAATAAACTTAAAACCAACATATTCCCAACCTCCTTTAAACCCACATATCCCTACCGAATTGAACGTTGTTAAGATCCATACAATGTCGGAAGAGTCTAGTTTTCAGCTGGGATATATATTTAAAAACGAGACATAGCGTAAATACTGAAGTTAAGTGAAGGGGAAAAGAAATGGTAACCAACATGTGGCCATTGTACCTCCCAAAAAATGATTTCGTCCCAATCCTTGGTGATTTGTACCGAGTTGATATTCTCCTAGATATCCGTTGGATCAGAGGACATGCCGGTAAGCTTTTTAGACAAAATTTAAATGTTATTAACGTTGTTTGCAAAATGTTCGACAAAAATGCCAAAATGAAAGTGCTAATGTGTTTTTGTTTTCAAAACCAAGATAAAATATAATGTAGGAGATCAATAGATAAGGTATTAGAGTGCTACGAATAGATTGCCAAGTATTCGACGTTGAAGAGATTGGTCGACGATATGGGTTTCGAAGAGTTTTTGTCGATTAAGGCAAGAAACTTTGATAACTGCTTGATTCATGCTCTCGTGGAACGGTGGAGGCCTTCTACCCATACATTTCACTTCCCTTACGGGGAACTTGGCTTTACGCCATTAGACTTCGTCATGCTAATGGGTTTATTTTGTGTGATGGGTATTGAACTCCCGTACGATAATAAATACTCAAGTTTTGATGAAGCAAAAAAGATGTTCCCCAGAATCACAAACAATGACATTAGGTATGGTAACATCATTTTCGCGTATTTGAAAACTTGGGAAGCAGTTTTGAATACAAAATTCAACAATTACAACCAAGACATTGATATAGTGTATACGAGGGCATTTGTTGGGTATATGATAGGTAATATGTTTTTCTCAAATGCCAGCACATCTCTTCTGGCGGGTTATCTTGCAGCTTTGACAGACTACCATATTATAGGTGCATCGAAGTTTGACTGGGGCACTCCGATTATGGCGGCTTTGTATAGGGGACTAGATGAAGTCTCAGTTCTGAAGAATAGAAAGGTGAAGAAATCAGTCACAGACTTCTATGCAATGTTAGAGTTCTAGTTCTTTGAGTATTATCGGGTTGGAATGTATCTAGTGAAGGTTTTAAACTTCAGCCATGTTTATCCCCGCATGGGTGCATGGAAAGATGAATGGGGTAATTTAGGGTTTAAAATCCATCATTCTTTTGCTGTGATCAGGGACATGATAGAATGGAAGGACATAAACAACATAGATTAACAACCATGGCTGAGGTCTAGACAATACATCCGTCCAGAGGTAAGACATGCAAAAATACTTAGTTTGAAGAGGGTTTCATTTGTTTCAGTCCCATACCAGAATGGTGCGCTTTGGAATTTATGAAACCGGTGTATGCGTTAAAACACCGAGCATGATAGTGTTCCCTATGACCCCCCAAAAGATTATGGAATTTCTGCAGTATGATCGAGAGTTGTATTAAGGATTCAAAGATGTAGACTTTTACAATGGAAACCATTATCTCATTGATGATGTGGATTTTATGACATATTGGCGTTTGGCTCATCCAAATCCCAAGATCGGTTGTACTTTAGTCAAGAGGGCCAAAAATATATGGATGGTCGGGCGTGATCCAGTTAGGCCCGGTGTACAGGTACTACCTACTTCGAGTTAGCTACGTCTTCTCAGGTGGAAAACTATGGTGTTGAAGCGACTGGCGAGGATCATGATATTGGATGGTTCATGGATATGCCAGGAACTAGCAGAGAATACAGAAGGATATCAATCCTGACCGTTCAGGTACAATGCCCGTGTTCACCTAGGTATACTATAGATGAGTTGTGACATCAAACTGTTAGAATGCAACATGCTGCATATGAAGATTTAAGGCAATAAGTTAAACATATAGAGGAGTTAGAAGAACAACTGAGTCGGTTATATGATATTATCCGAGTCACGAGAAAGAGACTAGCTAATATGTTCATTACCTACCAGATAGAGTAGGATGTACAATGTACCTATGATGAGAGTCAGGCCCAACCTTGGGTATAGACCCATGAGATGGCCGTCTAGGGCCTCCAATTTTAAATAAAAAATAGGGTCCTTCTAATATCGTAGCCCTCATATGTTTTTGGGCCTCCAAACTCCAAAGTACCTAGTTTAGTTATTTGAATTTGGGCCTATGTCATGTAATATTAAAAGTCTAAAACCAGCCAATGGAGAGTTCCTTTTTTTATTTTTCAATCTGGATAGACTCTCTCTCTCAAGAAGACAAGAACAATCAACGAGCGATTCAATGAAATTTTAACGAACCTCACTCCTCTCTCTCTGAACATAATCAGTAAATTTCAATAAATATTGGTTTTAAATAGCCCAATCAAAACCCCTCTCTCTCTCTTTCTTCAACTCCCTAATTGTGAATTTGTGATTTGTGAGATTGAGAACTAAGAAATTGTGATTGATTCTTTTACGAACTGGAGCTTGATCGAATCATCAAAATTGAGTAAGTAATTATTCCATCTTGTTGTTGAATCTCTTTTATTTTTAAGATTATAGTTACTGATTTCTAACATATTTTTGTGGCTAGATTCGACTTGCGTAGAAGAGAATTGGATAACGAGGAATTAACATTGGCTACATGCGTGAAGAGGGAGGCTTGAATGGCGATGTAAAGTGGCACCAGGCCGCTGCATCTAAGAGTCAATCTCCGGTAGTGGAGATAGAAGAAAGCATGGGAAAGAAAGTTTATACTGTTCCATATTATATGTTATTCGCTTTTGCCGATTCTAATGATATTTTATACATGGTCCTTAGTACAATTGGTGCTGCTGTAAATGGGATGGCTATGCCCTTTATGACCATTATGACTGGAGATCGCACAGACGCTTTTGGAAAAAATGCAAACACAGATAAAACTCTCAGTATAGTTTCTAAGGTATATATTCTCACTTTTATCTTCTCAGAGATTTCCTTGGTTTCACAGTTCACTCACGAAAGGGATTAAGAATACTAACACGAGATTTTATTTGATTCGACGATTTCAGGTAGCGCTAAAATTTGTATATTTAGGCGTGGCTGATAGTATTGCATCATTCATTCGTAACTACAAGTATTTTTTTGGGGGTGGGGAGGGGGCATTTTTTAAGCTCCCTCTAGGGCCTCCAAAACTACAGGGCCGACCCAGACGAGAGTCTCGCACGTAGCAGACGTGCCCGCCAAACGAAGTGAGGCCGTCCCACTTAGGCTTCCATTTATTTATTGTATTTTGTTTTACTTGCTTAAATGGCTGTTTTTAGTATTTCTTTTTTATTCAGAACTTTGATATGCTATGTTTGAACTATGTTTAATTGATTATGCATTATGTTTGAGAATTATGTATTGTGATACTTGTGTTTGGTTTAAATATGTTTGTCCATACTTGGTTCTTTAAGTGTTTGAAGAAATTCACTATAGAGAGGAGTTCATAAAAAAACTAAGTGATGATAGTTTTGTAATAGAGGAAAGGTGTTAGAAGAAATGCCTAAAAGAGAGGAAGAACAAAAAAAAAAACTATGTATGAAGTGATACACACACAAAATTCATCTAGACCCAGTCGGGTAGTTCAGAACTGCGGGGCAAACATGGGGAACACGTGGCTCCATCTGAGTTGTCTATATATATATATATAACTCTCTGCTCAGAACTGCGGGGCAAACAAAGGGACCAAATTAAGCCACATAACACTTACTCATGCCCTGCAGCTCTGAACAGTGGGGCTAGGTCTGTATAAAATATTCTTTGCTCTCCTCTCCATACTTGGTTTTTTTGGTGATCAAAATAACTATATTTTTTTTAAAAACTTGTTCAACAAGAATCTTAACGGCTAGTTTTGTTAAGAAACTTGTTCAACAAGAAGCTCAGCGGCTAGTATTTACATAAACTTGTTCAACAAGAATCTCAACGGCTAGTATTTCCATAAATTTGTTCAACAAGAAGCTCAATGACTAGTTTTTCATAAATTTCTTCAACAAGAAGCTCAACAACTAGTTTTTCATAAATTGGTTCAACAAGAAGTTCAACGGCTATTTTTTCATAAACTTGTTCAACAAGAAGCTCAACGGCTAGTTTTTCATAAACTTGTTTCATAAGAAGCTCAACAACTTGTTCTTCAAGAAGTTCAATAACTAGTTTTTTTAATCCATAAAGGCCATTCATCTTGGATACTCTATTATCTTGATCTTCTACATTTTATTCTATTATCTTATTTTTTTATACTCTACTCTAATCTATAGTTATTAATTTAGCATAATCATATCCGACCTATTACTTTCATCCTTATCATTATCATCTTCATCCTCGTCCAGAACTAAAGAGCTCTTTCAATGTTAAATTATGATGATGCACGAGTATAACTAGGTACTCATTGAAATGGAAGGGAGAAGTGGAAGAAAAAGAGCAAGAGGCGATATCATCACGGAAACGCGGGGGGGGGGGGGGGGGGGTAGTAAAATGGGAAAGATTGACAAGTGGAAATGACGTGATCATAAATTGGGTGAATTTAGCCTTATTAAGGATTATTTTGGTACCAAACCAGTCTTCGTCGGTATTCCATTTTGTCATTGATTCTGTATGAGCGAAGGTGTGTATCAACGTATTTATGATCAAGTTATTTCTTCAAACACCTATTTTATTCAAAAAGAAAATGCAGCTAGAACGATGGCCTTATCGGTGTACCAAAAGATATCGTGAGCACTTTGCAAGTTATGTTACGGTACGGGCGCAGGCGTCCAAGACAAATACATTTGGATTGGGGAGTCTACGGGTAATTTGAGTTTAAAATTTTTTTGTATAACAATTATCAAACAATTCAAAGCTCAATACTTTAGATCTCTCCATGAAAATAACGCATTATGGTTATTAGAAGTGAATGGATCGTGAGGCTTCCCAAGGATGTTAGGTAGTTTAGTTTGTATGCATTAGAAATAGAAAAATTATCCTACCGGGTTGGCAGGACAATATACCGGGTATAAAAAATATCCAACGTTGATTTTAAAAGTGGTTACATTGCAAGATCTTTAGATATTGCATGCATTCTTTGGGGTGATCGATTCTAACAATGATGTGAACGTCTTATATCAAGGGTGGCTCTTTAATAACTTGTCTAATAGAGTTGCACCACCATGCAATTACAATATAGGCATGGTCCCGTGCACTATGGGGTTTTATTTAACGGATGAAGTCTATCTAAAATGATAAACAAATGTTTAAACCATTAGAAATCCGTTGAATAATGTCGAAAGACATTTTGTAAAGATGCAAGAAGCATGTCGGAAAGACATAGAGCGTTCTTTTGGGGTATTACAAGCTAGATTTAAAATTTTGGCACACGATACGCAGTTTTGGAAGCATAGTGATCTAGGAAATATTATGTACACATGTGTAATGGCTTATTCCGCATCTCGGACTCTTGCCTCAGCTTCGACCATCATACAATCACTCGACCCTATCAACATACACGTGGCATAATATATGACACCTTACAGTTATAGAGGTCTAGTCAACACTTTCAACCTCTAGATCAACAGTTCAAGACAACAAACGTACAGTCATCAATAGAGCCGTTATAAAACAACAAAATCACACCGTTACACAATTGGGTTAAAAATTATCAAATATACATTGTAACGTCCATCATTAAGGATAATAATTGTCATTAAATGGTCATATTATAAGACTTATAAATAGGACCAGAAAATTCTAGATGGAAGGGAGATGAATCCTAACTCTAACACTCTATACTCGAAAATTCAGAATATCTTTTGTAATAGCTAGCAAATCTTAATAAGATCTCTCTATCTTTCTAAAAATCTTCAAGAGAGGTCGAAGATTTTAACATATTCAAAGGTTTTCCATGCTAAAATTTCGTGTCAGCTATTATTCTTTGTTCATTAGCGTTCTGAGTATCTTTGGTATAAAGACTAAGTTTAGATCATGAAATTATGATATTACATTTGGTGACATCTGTGGGAATGAAGTTCTCAAACTCATTGTCTTAGAAACAACTGATTTTCTCTTTACTGAATGATACTTCTAGGCTAGAGTACGCCGATTTCTCCAGGAGAAGGGAACACCATATTAGCTGAATTGCGAGCCAATCTAAACTCCGAAACTAAAATGCGAGCCGCTCTAGAACTATAGTTGGCAGGTGTTCAAGAAGCGTTGAAAGTTCTGCAGGGTCAACAAATCGCAGCCCAGAAGAACAAAGGCGTACAACCAGCTAGTTCACAGATTTCCGTTCTTGACAGAATATGACCTCATGCCTATAATCTGGGAGGTTATGCTCCATCTAATCATAAGAAACCTTGGGACGAGCCAACTTTAGTACAAGAAGTCCACAAGGAAGTCGATGGAGGTCTTGCTGGAATTCGACAAGCAGAAGATCCACACCGGGGAAGGGTTCGTATTCTAGTACATGAGCGGTTAAGTGAAGGAAATGGCAATTGCAACCCTCGTGAAGGATGCGTCCCATGACCAACCACTACAGCTCGGCAATACGTGGCTTAAGAACATATCAAAAAGTGTATCAAAGAACTGTTCGACGCTCAGGCCCAAAACACTAAAGGCATTTACAATAGATTACAAATTATCACGATTGCTCGGAAATTTTTAGATGGTGAGGTTCCTACCAGTTTTCGCATACCAAAATACTCTCAGGTTCACCACCATCTATAAGTAACAAGTGATTTAAAAAATTTGCGTACCTTACCGGAATTCTTGCAACTCTCGGCTCCTTTCGAAGTGCTATTGGAATGTCTAGATCATTCGATTCCTTGTTTTGATTCGGTGCAATGAACTCAACAATGACTTCTAGATCATCCTCTCGAGAGGGTTCATCATCTTCAATGTCGACACTTTCTGCTACTTCACCTCAAATCCTTTCCACAGGTACTTTGAAGTCTTTATACAAAACTTTCTCATTGAATGTAACATTACGGCTCCGGATAACTTTTCGATTCTTCACATCCCAAAACCGGTACCCAAATTCATTACCACCGTATCCAATGAAAATGCACTTCATCGACTTTACATCTAACTTGGTCCTTGTATCTAAATTATCAAACACATATGAGATACAACCGAAAATACGCAAGTGATTAAGGTTTACCTCTTTATTGATTCATGCTTCTTCAGGTAGTCTAAAGTCCAAAGTCGTCGAAGTCCCTCTGTTAATCAAGTACGCCACTGTACTAACCATATCCGCCCAAAAATACTTTGGCAATTCAGCGTTGAGTCTCATGCTCCTCGCTCTCTCGTTTGTTGTTCGGTTCATGAGTTCTGCAGCACTATTTTGATGCGGTATTCTAGGAATAGTCTTCTGTCTCCTAATCCTGTTTGATGCGCAAAAGTCTTTAAACTCCTCACTACAGTATTCTCATCCGTTATCCGACTTGAGACACTTCAGTTTCAAACCGGTTTCATTTTCAACCAAAGCCCTCTACCTCTTGAATTTATCGAACATATTTGACTTATTCTTCACGATGTAGACCTATAGTTTACGAGTAGCATCATCGATAAAAGTAACATAGTAATGTGAACTACCAAGAGAAGACACCTTGGTTGGCCCCCAAACATCTGTATGTACAAGATCCAGCTTTCCGGGTTTTCTTGATCTTCGAGATAATTTGAAACTAACCTTCTTCTGCTTCGCAAGAACACACTCTTCACAAAACTTGAGATCAACCTCAGCAGGACCCTCTAGCTTTTCCTTCGTTACCATTATCTTCATCCCCTTCTCACTCATGTGACTGAGCCGTTTGTGCCACGTACTTGTATCAATACCCAGAGTATCCGCACAAATAGTAGAAATTGTGCTTTGCGTTGTATACAATGTTCCTTGCCGCAAGCCTCGAGCTACCAACTTAGCTCCCTTTGTAACCTTCCAGAAGGTTGTGCAAAATGTACACTCGTATCCGACATCATCTGTCAATTTGCTAACCGATATAAGGTTACGCCCCAGTTTAGGTACAAGTCGCACATTCTGTAAAACCAATGTTCCCCCTGAAGGCAACAACAACCTAGCGTTTCTCTTTCCAGTAATATTGCGTGCACTCTTATCTGCAAGAAAGACCATACCGAAGTCACCTTTAACAATATTAGTAAGAAAACCTACGTTCGCAGTAGCATGGAATGAAGCGTCTGAATCAACAATCCAAGATTCGTTAACATCGTCACACGATAGTAGTAGAGCCTCGTCAGAACTAACCTCCTCAGTAAGGTTCAATGTATCTTTCTCCTCATCATCAATCTTTTTAGATGAAGAAGAGTTGCAATCTCGCCTGAAGTGACCCTTTTTCCATATGTCCAGCACGCACCGGGAGGCTTAGACTTCCCTCTCGACTATGATCGACCCCTTCCAAATTTTGGCCGAAGACCTCCCTCTTTCCTCGACGTTCAACATACTGCCGTTTGAACTCGAAGAGGTTTCAGATGTTTTACGTCTATTCTCTTCACTCATAATCAACGAGACTATAGTGTCAAATTTGATGTTTTCCTTCCCCGATGAGTTGCTCACAACTGTAATGAATCCTTCCCAACTTTCTGGCATCTGCCCTAGAAGAGCACACACTTTCACCTCCTCAGTAAAAGTAATTTTAACAAATTCCAGTTGAGCATGTATGATATTGAACTCACTGATATGAGCTTGCACACTACCATTCTCCTTCATCTTCAAAGTAAAGAAGCGCCGTAAAAGGTGAATCTTATTTGTCCCCGACGGTTCCGAGTACATAGCGGACAACGTCTCCATCAATCCCTTCGTCGTCGTAACTTTGGAGATCATGTGTAGAATTTGAGATGATAGCGCTAATCTAACGGTTCCAAGCGCTTTGCGATCCAATCGCGCCCACTTAGCTTCATCAAAATCTACTGGCTTCATCTCAGTTCTACCCAGTGGTAAATCAAGATCCTTATGATAAATGTAATCTTCTATCTGCATCTTCCACACTCCAAAATTCGACCCATTGAACTTTGTGATCTTCAACTTCTCCTGATCGGCCATCGCTCTTCACCACACAAGCCCTAACACTCGTTCTGATACCAATTGTTGAGAATTTATGTAGCTACTCTCTCTTCCCTACGAAGAACGAAACGCAAAAATCGCCAACACAAGAAGTAATTAAACAAAGACAATAAAGAACACAAAGAATTTACCCGGAGGTGGGAAGTAAAAAACCCTTGCAGATGAAAAACCACTCCCCATGAACAATTTACTATAATATCAAACAGGTTACAATGATCTCTCAAGCTTCTCCATCTTTAATGGAGTCTCTCAAACCTTAGCCTCTCTAAGGTTAAACTCACCGAAAGATAGGTTAACAAAATAACCTAAGTCCTCTTTATATACTAGAAGACCAAAAATGCAAGTAGTATGAATCTCGAGGCATAACTCTAACATCTAAGGCAAACTTACGCGAAGCTCGTTCGAGCGACTCCAAGCTCGTTCAAACGACTTTGCGATAGTTGGTCTCCAACCCTAGAAACATAACATCTCGTTCGAACGACATCCAAGCTCGTTCAAACGAGATTAACTCTTGGGCCAAAATTCCAGGGAGTACATGAGTTCGTTCGAACGACTTCGACAATTTCCCAACTTCGACAATCTCTTCAATTCGAGTTCATACCCAACAAAGAGGCCGTTTAAAACTAGTTTTAAAACTTGTCTTTTGCCGAGACTCGTTTGAACAAGACCCAAAGTCATTCGAATGAGACCCAAAGTCGTTTGAACGAGATACCCTAATAAGCCTTGAAAACAAAACAACTTAAAAAGTTTGATACTCCTAGTTTTGCAAACAAAATTTTCTAAGTTAAAACAATTTGGTTTTTCCTTTATCACAGTTCTACTTACCAACTTACCTTCTCGACCGTTGTTGTAGATAATTTGTCCAGCGGTCTTAATTCTGTCACCGTCTTCAATTGAGATAACCACAAGACTCCACATACACAAAATAAGACAAACCAAAATCTTTCAATAATCGTCGAGATTATTGTGGAAAAAATAAGTTTGGACTCAATTGCGAAAATGGTGCAACTGAGATTTACATAGGGTCAATACTTTACAGAGTTCCAAATATCAGTGAGGTCAATCAGATCAGGACAATCATAAGACGCGATAATCTGTGTTTGGCTGTTGTTGCCGAATGTCCTTCTGAACTCCTTAATGAAACAACATTAGGCTATTATTACAGTTCTTTTGACAACGCCAGGGGGTCCTTGCGTTAACTCCAGCTTTGTTTAGCACAAAAGAAATAAAGAAAAAACAAATAATCCCTTTTGATCCATTGATATGATCCCTTTAAATATCTCCGTCCTCCAAACCTCTCCCACTAGTCATGCCAAGATGGCTCAATCTCTCAAGGGAGAGCATATCCGAAAACTGCAACAATTAAGAAACTGGAAAATACCATGGTTGACATGAGAGTTGCTTAGACCATTTTCAACAATATTTGAAACTAAAACTGGTGCTTAAAATTCTGCGCTTCATGACATAATACTTTCTTATGCAGTTCCCGGAGCTTGTCACTTTTGTGCTTGCCAGACGAGCTTCGGGTTCCCATCGCAAACTTGGAGGTAGTCAAAGAGTTTGATGATGCGCTTATCAGTGTAACACACATCCCATAAATAAGTTAATAAGAGGCATTTAATACATAGAAGAAACACATTTCGCAGTTTCTCTATCCCGCATGTGACTCGTTGGTTCAACTATATGTCGTTCCAGTTTCTTGATCACCGAAATCTTTGAAAGCTTGGGAATCTTTCTAAATTGCAACCATGGCGAAACCCTAAGCATACAACAACATTCGGCATCGAAGAACAACTGCAATTCCCTTCAATTCCCAATTGTTGAAGTTGATTGGCGATTAGAAGCGAATTACAGTTATTCTTCGTTGCCCTAATCATCGAAAAACAACCAATGGAGAGATAGGTTTGGTTGCTGTAAAGGTACTGCCATCATTTCTTCGAGTTTTACGTATATGTATTTTATCTTAAAATGTATTAGTATAGGAAGATTTGATAGGAAGTATTGAGAGAGCTCCACCTTAGTAATACATTTTCGTTGGAAAACATTATTGGAAAATTCCGAACATTATTGGTAATGTAGGTCCCTTGTGGTTAAGTGGTCTCCACCTTAGTTGTTCTTCGAGTCTTAATAACATATCCTGACTTACGATTAGTTGTGTGAACAAAAATGTACGAAGAGGACTAATAAGAAGTTGTAATGTAGGGTCCTTTCGTGGTTAGCATTTTAAATTTCCACAAGGTTAAAAAATTGTGTGGACCGTGTTGTAGAGCTGATACAATGACTTGGTATTAGTCCATCCTCTTCGAAAGTCTGTGTCAAAAAAAAGTAAGAAAGAATGCAATTTCAGTTGTTGTTTTTGGTTGGTGCTGCTCTTCTACTTTCACTTCTTCAACTGTTTATTTGCAGCGGTATTTGCTCCGAGAGCTTTGAGTGTGGTGATGATATTTACTCGTATCCTTTTTGGGGAAAGAATCGTCCGGCTTCTTGTGGAGTTTTGGAGTTTGGACTCGATTGCGTATTTGCCCAGACTGAGATTGAAATCAGAAATTCCGACATAAATTCACGAACTTACATAGTTTTGAATATCAGTGAAGCCAATCAGATTATGACAATTGTAAGATCTGATGTTCGGAATTTTGGTTTAGGTGGTTATGCTTGTCCTTCAGAATTCCTCAATGATTCAGCAGTAAATGATTATAAGAATCTCTTTGAATATGTTTATGGTACTCTGACCTACACTCTGTTCTATGGTTGCCCATTCAATGTCTCATATGACTCGGAGAGAGCTTATTGTTATGTAAATAGCACCATTACAAATCGTCGCACTTATAGTAGTGTTTACCTCACGGCTGACTCCGTCGGGTCAACTGCGCCATATCAAAACACTTCTAAGTGCCAAGGTGCTATTCTCATCCCAGTTCGTGCCTCATCTGTTCATCTCAGCACAAATGGGATTTTGCAGAATGGATTTGATGTCACATATGCTGGTAGTTATCATTCTGACTGTGCCAACTGTACCAATTCTGGTGGGAGTTGCGGAACTACCACTGGTATTGACTCAACTGGTTTTCAATGCTATTGCCGGGACGGAACTTCTCAAACAAGGAGTTGCCCTCCACCAGGTACCCGCACACACTCTCTTATCTAATTTCCACTTTGTGTAGGGAAGCCCCAATTAATTGTTAAATGTTCAAAGATAAATGCTTTTACATAATTTAATTTAGCCTTGATTGCTTTCGTAAGAAACTCAAGCAACTGTAAGAGCATCCCCAATAGAGTGGTATGCTGTTAAGGTTTTCCCATACCCTTGCAAAAAACCCATCCAACAGGGGTATGATGTTCAGCATACTCACCCTCATACCCCTCCAAAGTATGCAAAACCTGAACTTGACGAGGAGTATGCGCATACCGCTTAGGCGCTGAACCGTTTAGCGCTCAACAGTTTTTTTAATACAACTGTCTAAAGGGAAAAATAATAATTAACAGACGCTGGGCGCTGAACCGTTCAGTGCCCAAGAAAAATTATATATCATTTGTCCTTTTGGTGTTAGGCGCTGAACCGTTAAGCGCCCAAGAAAAAAAAAAAAAAACGTAATTTACTGTTGGACCAAAACAGTATGCGATTCTGGAATACCGGTATGGTAAACCGGAACAACATACTCTTCTGTTGGAGATACTGTAATCTCCATTTAATTTTCATAGCCCAAACATTTCTCCAAAAGTTTAGTCCATCAAATAAAAATACTTCTGAGTGCCAAGATGATATTCTCATCCAAGTTCGTCCTGTTGGGTAGTCCAACCCACGATGATGCCCATAAACTTAATGGGCATAGTTTTTACCTTAAAAAAGGTAAATGAAGACTTCTAGAAAAGCCTTATGTAGTATGTACTCCTGGAGAAAGTTCTAGAGAGAGAGAGAGAGAGAGAGAGAGAGAGAGAGAGAGAGAGCGCTTTGCCTTTGGGAAAACCCAACTTGAAGTAAACAAATACATCTGCATTGGTGAGGAATCAATCCAAGTATTTTTTGTGCTCCGATCAAGCAACAAAAGAAGGAGTTCTCTGACTAGTTTGTCGACTGAAAGGGGATTGAAGGTGTTCTTTCAAGTTGAAGGTAAACAACATTTAGTAGCTATTGTTTGGGCATACAAGGTGCTGATTTTTACTGTAACCCTCACGATTGAAGATGTTTGTAATCCGTTTATTGATATAGTAGATTCGGATTTTCCCTGTGGTTTTCCCCATTCACGTTAATGGGTTTCCACGTAAAAATCGTGCGTTATCTTTGCTTGTTTGTTTATTTGTCGTTAGATTTCTTTTGCTTATCGTCAAATTACAGATAATGGGAAAGTTGCGATTTCCCAACAAGTGGTACTAGAGCCATGGTTGGTAGTGTTCGTGTGTGATTCGTGATGGATACAAGAATGATTAGTCTTAACGACAACAATTGGTCGATTTGGGAGCCGAAGTTGGAAGACTTGCTTTATTGCAATGATTTGTATGCACCCATTAAAGGGGTTGAAAACAAGCCAAAAGATATGTCCGACGACAATTGGAAAATGATGGATTGAAAAATAATCGGCACTATTTGACAATGGTTGGATGATATTATTTTTCACCATGTATTAAATGAGAGTTCTTCACAAGTTTTGTGGAAGAAGTTGTACGATTTTTATGAAAGGAAGATGGTCGGGAACAAAACATTCTTGATTAGAAAGCTAGTGAATTTGAAGTTCAAAGAAGGTTCGTTGATCGCGGAGCATCTTAATGAGATTCAGAGTATTGTGAATCAATTGACATCTATGATGATGGTATTGAAAGATGAGTTGCAAGCTTTGTTGTTGCTTAGTTCGCTACCGAAAAGTTGGGAAATGTCAGTAGTATCATTAAGCAATTTGGCAGCGAATGAAATTGTCACGATGAGCCAAGTTACTAATAGCTTATTGAATGAAGAAGTGAGAAGAAAGTCATTAGGTTATTCTCAATCACAAGTGTTGGCTAGTAAAGAACGTGGAAGATCTACTAGGAGGAAAGATCAAAATCGTGACAAGTCGAGAAGAAGATCAAAATCAAGGAACAAAAATATTGAATGCTACTATTGTGAGAAGAAAGGCCATATGAAGAAAGATTGTCGAAAATTCCAAAGGGAGAAAAAAGATGGGAAGAACAATGAAAAGACCAAAGATACTTCGGTTGTGGCTACCGGTGATGATGTCGTGGTACTCCAAGTAATGATTTGTTTTCTTATAACTCCGACGATTTTGGTATGGTCAAGTAGGGGAATAATAATGTCTCCAAAATTATGGGTATTGGTGATGTACTCGTTGCAACTAGTAGCGGTCAAAAGTTTATGATGAAAGATGTAAGGCATATTTTGAATCTTTGCTTAAATCTTATTTAAGGTGGAAAGTTTGATGATGAAGGATATGACAACCACTTTGGGCAAGGAAAGTGGAGATTGACAAGAGGTTTTCTTGTGGTGGTTAAAGGTGAGAAAATCGGTATACTTTACAAGATAAAGGCCCGGTTATGCGAAGGCAGATTAAATTCGACCTTAGAGATTTTATCATCGGTTTTATGGCATCGAAGACTTGGTCATATGAGCGAAAAGGGTTTGCAATTTTTGTCCAAGAAATATCTCCTTCCCAACATCAAAGATACGCCTTTAGATTCTTGTGATCATTGTTTAGTCGGTAAACAATATAGAGTTTCATTTCTTAAAAGTGGTGGTTCAAAACATGAAACTAAAATTCTACATGTTGTATATTCCGATGTTTGCTCACTTGATATCAAGTCTCTTGGTGGTGCTTCCTATTTTGTTACATTCATAGATGATGCTTCGAGAATGGTATGGGTTTATGTTATGAAGACCAAAGATGTGGTAGTTGGTATTTTCAAGATGCACTACACGAAAAAACACATATAATAGCATTCGAAAACCGCTATGAAAAGGTACGATAGCATTTTTTGCCCGCTCAATTATGCGATGCTGTCTTTTTTTCAATAACATTTTTGCGCATGCTATGAAAGTATAGCATTATAAACTTTTTAACAGCAGTTGTTGAAAGCTGTTGTTTGCTTATAATAGCAGTCAAAAACTGCTATGGAAAGGTTACGATAGCATATTTCGTATGCTGTAATATGCGATGATATCCATTTTATAATAGCTTATTTCTAGATACTATTAAAAGTGTTTTTAACAGCGTTTACTGGTTGCTATTGTTTACTTAACATAGCATTTATTGAATATTATTACAAATTGACAATAGATAACATTTACTTTGAGCTATTGAAACTCCTTCAATAGTGTTTAGTAAAAATAACGTTTAGTAAACACCATCATATATCCCCTGCATTAATATTTTCCATTTTACAGGTATTTTGTAATATATTATGCCAAAAATAATAATCAATACAAAAATTTGTAATGTTTTTATTTATTTTATAATAATCAAGCGGACCCAGATGGATTCGAACCATCATCTTCTCAAACTATGAGTGTTTTTACCGATTTAAGCTATAGATCCATCGACATACAAGTGCAACTCATTCATCTAAGTACTTAACCTTGTAGAAGATAGTTAATAACTCTAAAAACTTCAATAACTAATACTTAATAAAATTCCAAACTCTCTATGTACATGAAGTAACCAAAAAATAGGCAGATGTATACCTACACTAAAAGAATACCTAATTATCTAAAGAATATGTCTTTAAACCGGTTCACCACATATTATCACAATCAACTATGAAAAAAAAGGTTTTATTGATTGAGAGCATATATATATATATTGTGAGACATAGACGAGCTTACATGTTTCTGTTACTTAGCTATTACTCTCTGTTCCAATAAACCAAACTTGACTCATAAGAGAAACAAATTATTCAGGCTGAACTTCTTGGCCAAGAGGAAGAACGTCTAAATTTCTTCAACTTACTTGAAACAAATTTGGTATATGAAGTAACTGATATACAAAGTAACTTAAGAAGAAAACACACCTTCGTGCTTTCGTAGATCCCTTGAGACTTGTATATACTATTGATGTAGCATGGGAGAAGAGCAGTACGCCAATCATTGGCAATGAAAACAACATCATCCCCCATGTACAAGAGGAATAACAACTGATACTTAAGTAAAAATGGCGAGTAAACCCAACTAACCTGCTGCATTCAAACTTGTTATCCCCGTCTAATATTTCTGTAGCCGTAAATCTCCCAAGTGCCTCTTCAAGAGTTCTAATGTCCCTCTAAATCTCAGCAGTAAGATCTATCATCCTATCATGCCTCTCAAATTTTCCCTTGCACTTTATGCATTTAATCTACAGTTTAAAACATCACTCTTATACAGTTACATATCCCGGTAAGGCAGTAACTAAATTTTACTTAGTATGAGTAAAAAGAAAAAAATTGGATAGGTAATGAATATGATAATCTTATATATATAAGAATGTAACACAATCTTATAGGAAAATTAAGTACTTTCAGAGTGGATATAACCACCAAATATCAGGCCTATAAGAGTTGTTTCTTCTGCCCAAGGGTCTTTTGCATTTACCCCAGCTGTCCTTAGGCATACTGATTGCATGGTGTCAATAACATAGCTATCAACATCAAGAACTATTATTTTTAAGTCTCTATCCTCCGCTCTGAGGAGGCGTCATTATTACAGATGAACATACAGTAACAAAAAAATAAAAAGTCCACCTATTAAGTTAACAATTAGTGATCTTTTGGCATGTATTAGGCATGTGGGTGCAGCAGGGTATCCAATTTGGTGTAGTACTTATCCATAATACATTAATAAGAAACAACAAGGATAATTTTTGTGTTTAAGGGAAATTCCTGCCAGTTACCACAGTTTGTATGGCCACTTGGTCGAAGACCAACCTTGTCCCAATGATAAAGTTTGATGAATAACTCGTATGGAAATATTGTGCCCTGAGAAAAAGTAGATACCGATGAGTTGAAAAATATAAAATCGACCAAAAACAAATAGAAAATAAAAGCAATAATAACACAAGTATAGGTGAAGAAAACCTTGCAATTATATTTTCCAGCATTCTCACTTCCTAGAGCTACGGGGGTTTTGTTTCCCAAGCTTAGACACCTTAAACTGCTGAACAACTTTCCGCACTGATGATTTCAGACCATTACTAGAATTTGGCGAAGTGCCTTCAATCTTACTATTAACATTCGAAGGTGACATGGATGGAACAAAAAATTAACTGTTCTTACAAGATTGGTGATCATCAAAAGTACTAGATGATAAAGATCTGATTCTTTCAGACTTTAAAAGTCATAATTCAGGGTTTCTGATGTTACCCGAAGACGCTGGCTTTTCAGGGTTCAAAAGCACTGACTTATTAACCTTTGAAGCATTTCCAACACTCTTATCTAACAAAGAAACTCTGCCTACATGCTTTTTGTAGCCTAAAATCATTCGATCAATAACATCCAATTTTAGATTCTTGGCGGAGAAACTTTTTAAGCTTGAGTTTAAGGTTGGTAAGCTCTTGACTGTAGGGGTATTGTCTATTTTCTCAGAAAACGAAGTTCTATTGACAATTTTACATTCCCTGTGATTGCTGGATTTGTGCTGTCAGAGGTGATTATCTTCGGCTCAGGACATTGTGAGCTTGAGTTACGAGAGACGTGATGGAAGATTGGCTCAGAACATTGCTGTAATCAAAAGTATTAAAATACCTTATGAAATGTAGAGCAGGATCGGCACAGCGTGTTCCTGGTGGAAACCTCTATGCTGAATTTGAAAGTGCACTTGCAAGGCCATTTTATCCAGCAGGGGTGATGAGAGGGTAATAAGATCGCAGTAGACGGGCTGCTGCACTCCATGCAACAAGAGGATCTCCTGCACAATCAGAAGACAACAGTATCTCCCTTAGCACAACCATTTGTAGAGTGCTCCACTGGGATTCAAATAATGCAATTACTAAGTTAAGGTGCACTTTTTCAAATGTCAGCCGAACTAGATCCTATTTCCTTCTACAAAGAGAAAACCAAAAAAACAAAATAAAAATCAGGAATCCATAAATAAGTAAATAAACAAACATGTTCATTTTAAAGAACTACCTAGGCCAAGTTACCATTTAGGGGAAAGAAAAGAAAATGTAACACATGTAATTTCAATAGAATTGTGTAGATATCTTGAATAACCGAGTTTTGGAGAAGTCTTCTTGCAATGAAAAATACTACAACCAAATGAATAAGAATCCGTACTAACATCTTCTTTCAACAGTAATATTCTTCTATAGATTTCACACTCGTAATAATAGATTTATTTTTTCTCTGGGATTAGTTCGAGTTAATAGCAGCTCTGCTTAAAATTTTGAGGATCTTCTTGGGGACGAACATTCCCGTCCAACCTCTAGATATTTTTACGTTAAGATGAATTATGAAATAGAGCCCAAGTTGTTCACTCCATACATAGTAAAAATCACATTAGAGTGAGACTTCAAGATTGTTGATCAACTTTGGACGCGGTACACCTTTGTGGTCATTGCTAACACTTGCATTGTACTGATAGCGGACAAGAAATCCTCCTGTTACAAATATAACTGAGCAACTTGCCTTGAAAAGAAGGCAGCTTTCTTCTGGTAGCCAAGCGTCCCCAATAAACGGGCTATTTCAACATATAATATTTGTCGGTCACTGGCATCAATCAAGGATTTTGCACCATCTACAACAGTTATTAAAAGCTCCACAACCTCCTTAGCTGACTCTCGTCTACCACATAAATTGTTTACTTTCAATAACAGAAATTCAAATATCAAAATATAGGCAAACCTTTCTAGCATCTCAAAAGTAAAAACTAGAAAGAAACATGGAAAAGGAGAGAGTAGAAAAGTGAATTGAGTATAAGAAAGCCTGCATCTCGAGCGCATAAGGTAATGCCACCCATACCTACAAAGAAATCTAGCCAACTTCAAGGTAGCTTCAAGTTCAAAGCTCAGGGGAAAAACTCTTCAAGAAAAATAAATACAGATTAAAAAACATTTTGAAGTGGTCCAATAAATTGTATATGAAGCAAAAAGAGAAGGCACATAAAACCATAGTTACAAATATTTTTTGATTCTACTCAAACTTTTTTTGCTTTTCCATAAACATGTGAATTTCTCTTAACAATGATTATTTATACACCAAAGTGACCAAACAAAATGTTTGAATCTAATTCTCAAGGTTTATGTTAGTGTCTCAAAAAGTTTTCAGAGTCCAGACTTCTCTGCTATAATTTCATTTTGCCATTTTGGGCTTCATCACGGTCATTCTCTACCGGAAAAACATTACAAAATGGTGTCTTAATCCCTACAGATAGTCCCAGGTAAGATAAACATATGACTAAATACATTGGGACCAAAGAACACCATAATCAACCTAATCCCATCTATAATGCTTCAAAAACTTAAAACCCCTTTATCCACATGTGTTCTACAATGGCAATAAACCCCCAAATTATACCAAAAGAACCCTAAATTACTACCAAAGGAAACAATTCCAAAACCCAAATAAAAAATTTACCTTGTTGCTTCAATGCCGAGTGTAACTTGTACAGATCAATGTAGCGAATCAAACTTAGAGTTAGTTAGGGCATAAAATCTAACTCACCAAAGCCAAATTGGAACATAAATCGAATCAGGGAACACCTCACCAAAACCTCCTTAAATCTAATAGAATCATTAACAATGGGGAAGATGATATTGGAGGAGTAGAGGGAAGGAAAATTTCTGGTTTAGAGACCCATTGTAGATGGAGATTATGATGGTGAGATTCAGAGGCGGGAAGTTTCAAATTTGGAGAGAATGAGATGGAATGAGAGCATGAGAAGCTTGATTTTGGGAAGAAGAAAAAATGGGGAGAGATGAGGGAGAGAGGAGAAGAAATGTATACAGTTCGATGAAAGTAGTCCTCAACATTCCATCTTGTTTTACTAAGAAAACATGAGTTAAGATGACATTCGCATGTAAAATGCTATTATTGTTCACTTATGATAGCATTTCCCAATTATACTATAGAAAAAACGCTATCAAATGTCATTTTTCTTGTGTATGTTTCATGCCATGGTTGAGCGGAAAATCGGAAAGCTTCTCAAGTAACTCCATACCGATAACGGGAGTGAATATAAATCCCCAGAGTTCACAAATTATCTTGGGGAACATAAGATTAGGCACCAATGTATGGTTACACATACTCCTCAACATAATGGAGTGACCGAAAGGATGAACTGAACTATCGTGGAGAGGATTAGAAGTATGTTAGCTTGTGTAAAATTACCAAAACCATTTTTTGGGGAAGCTATGTACTCCGCTTGTTATCCATTCAACCGTTCACCTTCCGTACCACTTGGGGGAGAAGTTCTACGAAAGATATGAAGCGGGACAGATGTGTCATATTCACATTTGAAGGTATTTGGTTGCAAAGCCTATATGTATATTTTCGATGAACTCTGTTCTAAGTTAGATTCCAAGTCTAAACCATGTATCTTCGTAGAATATGGTGATGATGAATTTGGGTATCGGTTGCGGGTAACTAGAAAAGAGGAGCGCAAACGATGCCAATTGGTAAGAAGTTACATCGAAGCCAGGATGCTATTTTTCGTGAAAATCAAACTCATAAAGACTTTGAGAAGGATGATACGGGTGATGAACCTCTAAAGGTAGTTGTTAATTTTTCGCATCCTATGCCTCTTAAACCTATTGTAACACCCCGGTCGAGCAGGCATTAGAAAGGCGCCTAGCCCATTAGCGGTGATGGTAGCACTAATGGTTTAGTCCCACATTGCTTAAGATCCTGCCAGGTGTATGGTCCTTAAGTTAAGATTTCACTTTTCATGTCACTGAGGCCTTTTCTTAGGAATAAAAATCCCATATTGCTGGAGATCCACAGTGGTTAAATGAGAATAATATCGGTGCCCGTAGAGTGAGGTCATGACAAAATGGTATTCATAACTGGGGGCGACTCGATCTTAAAGGTGAGGGGACTGCAATACCCTAGCTGAGCTGGTATTAGAAAGGCGCCTATCCCATTAGCAGTGATGGTAGCACCAATTTCTTAGTCCCACATCGTTTAAGATCCTACCAGGTGTGTGGTTCTTAAGTTAAGATTTTACTCGACATGTCACCGGGGACTTTTCTTAGGAATAAAAATCTCGTACTGCTAGAGATCCGTTATGGTTAAGTGAGAACAATATCGGTGTCCATAAAGTGGGGTCGTGATAGCTGTACACCATGATGATTATAATGATAGAGATGAAAACAAAGAACATGATAAAGATGTTCATAGTGAGGATGAACAAAACTATGAACATGTTCCCATTGATGATGATGATGACGTGGGGGAGCAAAAACCAAAAGAAGAAGTTGTTAAAACGCAATTGAGATCTACAAGAGTGCGTGCACCTTATACTAAGTTCTCTCCTAATGAGTATGGTCCTTAAGTTAGCACCAATGGTTTAATCCCACATCGTTTAAGATCCTACCAGGTGTCTGGTCCTTAAGTTAAGATTTTACTTTACATGTCACTGAAGCCTTTTCTTAAAAATAAAAATCGCACACTGCTGGAGATCCGCATTGGTTAAGTGAGAACAATGTGAGTTCCTATAAAGTGGGGTCGTAACACCTATGTATCATGATGATTATAATAATAGAGATGAAAATGAAGATCATGATGAAGATGCTCATAGTGGGGATGAACAAAACTATGAACATACTCCCATTGATGACAAGGATGATGTGGGGGAGCAAAAACCAAACGAAGAAGTTCTTGAAACGCAACTGAGAAGATCAACAAGAGTGCGTGCATCTTATACAGTACTCTCCTAATGAGTATGCAATGCTCAGAAGTGATAGCAAATCGAAAAGAGTTCAAGAAGTTCAAGGCCATAAAGAAAAGGGTGAGTGGTTAAAAGCTACGAAAGACGAGATTTATTCCTTGCATAAGAACCATACTTATAAGTTTGTTAAGTTACCAAAGGGGAGAAAAGCATTGAAGAACAATGGGTCCTCAAGGTAAAGAATGAAGGCGATGGGAAGGTGAGGTACAAGGGATGTCTTGTGGTTAACAGATTTGGTTAAAGAAAAAGAATCGACTTCGATGAGATCTTCTCGTCGGTAGTAAAAAATTATTCTATTCGGGTTGTTTTGGGTCTAGCGATAAATTTGGACCTTGAAGTTGAACAACTAGATGTGAAAACTGCATTTCTCCATGGAGATTAGAAAGAAGAAATCTATATGGAAGAACCTCATGGGTTTGAGGTCAAGGGAAAGGAATACATAGTATGTCGACTACACAAAAGTTTGAATAGGCTAAAGCAAACACCTAGATTATGGTACAAGAAGTTTGATGCTTTCATGGTAGAGCATGGGTACAAAAGATCAACATTTGATCATTTGTGTTTATTCTAGGAGGTTTCCCAATGGCGATTTCATTATTCTTTTGCTTTATGTTGATGATATGTTGATTGTTAGAAAAGATGCTAACATGATTTGTTGGCTATAGAATGACTTGAGCAAGTCCTTTGATATGAAAGACTTGGGTCCTGCAAAGCAAATGTTTGGCATGACAATCAAGCGGGATAAAGAGGCAAAGAAGCTATGGCTATCTCAAGAGAAGTACATAAAGCGTGTACTTGAAAAGTTTAACATGAAGAATGTAAAGCCCATTAGCACTCCACTTGCAAGTCATTTCAAGATAAGATCTAAGGAATGTCCTACAGGCATGAGGGAGATAGAAGATATGAAAAAGGTTCCATATGCTTCGGTTGTGGGAAGCCTTATGTATGCTATGATATCTATAAGGCCGGACATCACACATGTCATTGGTTTGGTACTTAGATTTCTTATAAATTTGGGGAAACAACATTGGGAAGCCTTTAAGTAGATACTTCGGTATCTTAGAGACACTTCAAAGGTATGTTTATGCTATGGAAAATCTAAGCTCAAGTTGGAGGGGTTTAAGGATTTGGATTTCATTGGTGATCTTGATCGTAGAAAGTCTACATCGGGTTACTTTTTTACTTTTTCCGGGGGAGCTATTTCATGGCAATCAAGGTAGCAAAAGGGTATTGTTTTGTCTACTATCGAGGCCGAGTATGTCGCCGCCACCGAGGCATATAAAGAGATGCTGTGGATGAAGCATTTTCTACGCGAGTTGGGCTTAAAACAAAACATGTATGTGGTGAAGTGTAATAGCCAAAGTGCCATAGACTTGAGTAAAAATGCCACAATTCACCCAAGAACTCAACATATCGAGATTCGGTATCATTGGATACGTGATGTGTTGGAGAGGCGTTTGATGAATTTGGATAAATTTCTTATGGATTCAAATCCATCCGATATGATCACGAAGCTTCTTGCAAAAGAGAAGTACGAGTTCTTAGAAGCTTGGCCGGTATGAATACTTATTAGTACAAGTGGGTTTACCACCTTGGCAAGGGGAAGCCCACCTCATGTGTTGGAGGGGGAGATTGTTGGGTAGTCCAACCCATGATGAGGCCCATAAAATTAATGGGCTTAGTTCTTACTTTAAAAAAGGTAAATAGAGACTTCTAGAAAAGCCTTGTCTTTTCTAATGTAGTGTGTACTCTTGGATAAAGTTCTAAAGAGAGAGAGAGAGAGAGAGAGAGAGAGCTTTGGGAAAACCAAACTTGAAGATGTAAATCTATCTCCATTGGTGTGTGGTGAAGATATGAATCAATCCAAGTATTCTTTGTACTTTGATCAAGCAACAAAAAAAGGTGTTCTCCAACGAGTTTGTTGACGGAAAGGGGATTGAAGGTGTTCTTTCAAGTTGAAGGTAAACAACATTTAGTAGATCTAGTTTGGGCATACAAGGTGCTGAATTTTATTGTAACCCTCACGATTGAGGATGCTTGTAATCCGTTTATTAATATAGTGGATTTGAATTTGCCCCGTGGTTTTTTTCTTTCACGTTGAAGGGTTTCTACATAAAAATCGTGTGCTGTTATTGCTTGTATGTTTATTTGCCGTTAAATTTCTTTTGCTTATCGTCAAATTATATAAAGTGGGAAGTCGTGATTTTCCAACACGTCCTTCATCTGTTCATCTTAACTTAAATGTGATTTTAAGGGCTGGATTTTATGTCAAGTATGCTACTATATATAATTTACTCTGTATGTCTAATATCACAATCACATCACCTGAAACTCAACTAACTCGAGCAATTTAACCAATTGGGGCATAAGGATTGCATTAGATGTTTTACTTCAGCCATCTTCACTCTTTCGTCTATTCTAACCTTCGCATCTAAAGCTCTAGTACAAGCTTGTGTAACCTATTGAGTCACAAGACACGGAAGCCGAACTCCAAACCGATTTGGTTAGCAACAAATAAGCAACAATCTAAAGAAATACACAATCAACAACCAAACCCAAGGTTTAAGGTGGTTCTGTAATTGGCTACATTCAAACACAATAGTGAGAGAGTTTATTCAAGATCCAAGGTTACAATTTCACAAATCAATTAGAGGTTTTTCTCTTAAGAATTCATCTCCCAATAGATTTCACCAAGGGTTGTTCATAAAAAACCTAACTCTCTCTTATATACTTGGGAAAGCCAAATGCAATCACTTAAATCTCGAGGAAAAATAATGGCTTCAAACAATGTTATAAGATAAACATTCACAATGTCGTTAGAACGACTATGGGTCTCGTTCGGACGAAATCAAACAACCCAACGCGCTGGATTAGTTTTAAGGCAAAAACTGAATGTCGTTTGAATGACTTCGAGTCTCGGTCGAATGCCTTGAGTTTTCAATCTTGCTTGAGCAGGCTGGAGCATTTTTAAGGCAAAAACCCGAGGCTTGTTCGAATGAGATTGAAGTCGTTCGAACGACCAAAACAACAACCCCACAATTTTCCTCCTTGGTGAAGATTTCCCTGAAATACGAACTGAACATAACCACTATCCAAGCGACCCGAAAACAACCCTCATTCACCAAAATGTCTATAAGGACCCAAGCAAATACATGTCCCAAGAAAACCCGAACAACCCAACGCCCCGAAGGACCAAAATTGACTACACCAAATCAATGGTTCCGTACGTACTGTGAATCAAGTCGTCCGTAGTTCTCAAAATCCAATCAATCAATATGAAGAATTTAAACCAAGTCCAGGCAATGATTGAACTTAATTCCCGAAACAACTTTCGTAAACATATTCGCCAGGTTATCTTTGGTGTGAATCTTCTTCAACATAATCTTACCCTCTTCCAGGACTTCTCTAAAAAAGTGATAACGCACATCAATATGCTTTGTGCGTTAATGACGAACCAGATTTTTGGCCAAGAAGATAGTGCTTTGACTATCACATAAAATATCAAGATGGTCCATCTTAATGCCTAAATCGTGAAGATGGCACTTCATCCAAATAAATTCTTTTATCACCCCAGTCACCGTTATAAACTCTACCTCAGCAGTACATAGTGCCACCATTGACTGTAGCATAGATCTCCAACTAACTTGTCCTTCACCCAATGTAAAGGCATACCTGGTAGTAGACCACCGTTTATCCAAATCACCCATATAGCCAAATTCCACATAACCCACACAAAATCGATCAATAGAATCTTGTTTACGAAATTCCAAACCAATATCCACAGTACCTTTGATGTACCGTAGAATCCATTTTTACAGCTCGCTAATGATCTCTACCTGGATCATGCATGTATTGACTAACCATACCAACTACTTGTGAAATATCCAGCCGAGTACATAACATAGCATACATCAAGCTACCAACAACGCTAGCATAAGGAACTTGACTCATATAATCGTGTTCCTCATCAGTGTTTGGAGACATAGAGCCCTTAAGCTTAAAATGAGGAGCAAGGGGCGTACTTACAAATTTTGTGCTCTCATCAATGCCAAATCTCAGCAGTACCTTCCTCATGTACGTCGTCTGAAAGAGATGTACTATTCCCTTCTTTCTATCTCTATGAATCTCCATACCAATTTTTTTTTTTCGTATCACCAAGATCCTTCATTTCAAATTTTTCACCCATTTGCTTTTTCAGCTTGTCAATCTCGCTTTTGTGCTTGCACACAATAAGTATATCATCCACATACAAAAACAAGTAAATAAAGGACCCATCACGTAACTTGTGTAAGTAAACACAGTGGTCGTAATGACTCTGCTTATACTTCTGCCCAATCTTAAACTGATCAAACCGTTTGTACCATTATCTTAGAGACTGCTTTAAACTGTACAACAACCTTTTGAGCTTATACACATAGTTTTCCTTCCCCACAACTGTAAACCCACTCGGCTGAGTCATATAGATCTCTTCTTTCAAATTCCTATGTAAGAACACCGTCTAAACATCGAGTTGTTACAACTTCAAATCAAATTATGCTACCAAGGCCAATAGGATACGAATGGAGGAGTGTTTCACCACTGGAGAAAAAACTTCATTGTAATCAGTCCCATCTATTTGAGCATAGCCTTTGGCTACGAGTCTTGCCTTGAAGCGTATATCATCATCAAGATATCCTTGTTTCTTTCTGTAGACCCATCTACAACCGATCACCTTCTTTCCCTTCGGCAACTTTGAAAGTTCCTAAGTTTCATTCTTAAAAAGAGAATGCATCTCTTCCTTCATCGCTCCCTCCCAATGCTTAGCCTCGAAACAGTAAATAGCTCCCTTATAGGTAGAAGGAACATCCTCTTCAATGGCCGGTAGTGCACAGGCTACCATGACCTTTGCTTTTGGAAGCACCATGTCCTTTGTAAGTCAACTCAGTTTACTTATATCGCTCTTTGGTTTACTCGTTGCAATTGATTCAACCACTAGAATCTCTTTATCCGTACTACCAAATGCTTAACCATCATCTGCGTTTTCATCATTTGGAACATGAACTAATGGCTCATAACCCATTGTCACATCGGTAGATAATACCTTTTTTAGTTCAGAACTCTCTAGCCAATGTGAAGATGCATTAATCTCCACCCGCTGCAATACCTCGCTTGTCGTCTTCTTTGTGTGCTCAGAGATATGCGACTTCATCATTAAAGCCTCATCAAAAGTGAGATCTCTGCTCATAATGATCTTTTTGTCTCTCGTATCTCACAACTTGTAGTCTTTCACACCCTTCTTCATACCCAGAAAAATGGCCTTCCCTTTTCGTAGATCCAATTTACCATCCTTAACATGATAGTATGTTGAATACCTAAATATACGAAGAGTATCATAATCTGTAGTAGGTTTTCCCGATTAAGCTTCCATTGGTATCTTACCCTCAATTGTAGTCTAAGGCAACCTATTCACGAGGTAGCATGCATATGTCAAAGCCTCAGCCCAACATAGAATTGGTTAACCTATACCGCACCTTCTCCAGTAAAGCACAGGTCATGAATTCAGCTGCTCTATTTTGTTGTGGTGTCTCTCTAACAGTAAAATGTTAAATGGTTCCCTCATCTTGACATACTTACAAGAATGGATCACTAGTGTACTCCCCACCATTATCCAAATGGAGCAACTTGATCTTTCTGCCAGTCTGAGTCTCAATCAATTTCTTCTACCTGGTGAAAATTTCTAAGACTCCATCCTTCCTTCTCATGGTATATACCCATACACACCTTGAAAAGTCATTTACAGAAGGCACAAAGTAATGTTTCCCCCCAAGAAATATATTCTTGGAGTGTTCCCAAACATCAGAGTGAGCATAATTAAGGGTTCCACGAGTACGGTGGATAGCGGTGCCAAACTTTACCCTTGTTTGCTTGCCCAACACACAATATTTACAAAATTCTAGTTCGCACACTTTACCACCCTTAAATTTCCTTGGGTTATCTGGAACCCTCAAAGAATTTTCCCCCGCATGCGCCAAACGCATATGCCATTGTCGTGTTGTATCTCTGGAAATGGTTCCCTCACCTCCTGCGGTAGCAACCTCACCACGAGCACCTGTACCATCCAGATATAGTACAAGTTGTTACTTTTTTTATTGCCCTTTAATATAACCATGGCTCCATTAAGAACCTTCTTTACTCCATTCTAAGACACAGCCTTGCAGCCTTTCGCTTCTAGTAAACCCGTCGAGATAATGTTCTTCCTCATCGTCAGAATTTATCGGACCTCATTAATCTCTTTAACTAACCCATTGTGCAACTTTATACGAATGGTACCTATCTCCATGATGCGACAAGGATCATCGCTGCCCATCAACACCGCTCCCTACACCTTCTAACTTCTTCAAACTAGAAAACAACCCCTTTCGAGATAAATGTGATAAGTAGCACCCGAATATAAAATCTATTCTTTTGAATCAATAACGCATGCACTAGATGATATAGGCAAAGATAAATCAAAATTATTACCGCCATTTGCCGTATATTGAGCCACATTTGCCGAAGAACCCGATTTTCCCCCTTTCTTCTTCTCAAGAAATGCGGGACATTTATTTTTCTAATGACCCGTTTCCTTACAAAATGCACATTGGTCCTTTCCCATGTTCTTTCAGTTTCTACCACGACCTTACAATTTTGACCGAGAGTTGTTACCAACCGGCTTCCCCTTGTCCGAAGACCTTCCTCGAACCGTCAATACCTCGGACGTCAACTTACCAGGATCACGCTTTTCCTTCCTCTGGTACTTATGGTTTATAGCTGCCATAGTTACATTCGAGTATTTCAATAAATTATTCCCGTACGTTATCGTCGTAACGAAATGCTCAAACTCTCCGGGAAGCGAGTTCAAGAACAAAAGTGCATTGTCTTCATCGCCATCAATCTCCTTTAGGTTTGCCAAGTCGGCTAATAACTTGGTAAAATCATTCAAGTACTTCGACATAGAAATTCCTCACCTCATCATGAAGCGGTAAAGCTTCCTCTTCAAATGGAGTCAATTTTGGATGTTCTTCACCAAATACTTCTCCTGTAGAATCCTCCAAATTTCTTTTACAGATGATTCATTCATTATAAAGTATTTAATGTGTTGAGCAAGGCATGAGTGAATTTGATCACAAGCCCTCTTGTTTATCTTCTCCATGCACTCTTCTCTATATCCTTCAGCTTGTCCTCCAACACCTCATCTAAGTCTTGTTGACTTAGGGCGTCAATAACCTCACATCTCCACATGCCAAAGTTATTTGTGCCATTAAATTTCTCAACTTCAATCTTCGCATTGTTGAACATCACTGTTGTATTCCGTTTAGGGGCCGATTGACTCGCACCACTTGAAGAACTAGGTTCATCAACTTCTACCATTGTTCCCCCATTTTTCATACACTAGCCGAAATCAAAAACCTAAATGAACTCGAGATAAGTCGATGTTACCTCAATTTCATGCACCACCGAGGTACCAACCTCGCTCTAACACCAATTATTAAGTCGCAAGCTATGGAAGCCGAACTTCAACCCGATTTAGTTAGCAACAAATAAGCAACAATCTAAAGAAATATACAATCAACAACCAAACACAAGGTTTAAGGTGGTTCGGCAATTGCCTACATTTACACACAATAGAGAGATAGTTTAATCAAGATCCAAAGTTATAATCTCACAAATCAATTAGTGGTTTTTCTCTCAATAGATTTCACCAAGGGTTGTTTATAAAAAGCCTAACACTTTTTTATATACTTGGGAGAGCCAAATGCAATTACTCAAATATCGAGGCAAAACAATGGACAAACATTCGCAATGTCGTTAGAACGACTATGGGTCTCGTTCGAACGACATCAAGCAACCCAACACGCTGGATTAGTTTTAAGGCAAAAGCTCGAAGTCGTTCAAACGACTTCAAGTCTCGTTCAAACGATTTGAGTCTTCAAACATGCTTGAACAGGCTAGAGCATTTCTAAAGCAAAAACCTGAGGCTCGTTCAAACGAGATTGAAGTCGTTCGAACGACCAAAACAGCAGAACGACTTCGAGTCTCGTTCGAACGATTTGAGTTTTCAAACATGCTTGAACAGGCTAGAGCATTTCTAAAGCAAAAACCTGAGGCTCATTCAAACGAGATTGAAGTCGTTCGAATAACCAAAACAGCAGCCCCACATATTCTTTCACATATGCTATTTCCTAGCTTTCTTCATATGATCTTTGGGATATCACTTTCTAGTTAAATTTACAAACCAAAGATTTTTATCTTGAAAATGCAGATAAAAAGAGAGATCCAAAGGTAATTATCATAGTTATAGTCGTTGTAGGGGTCGTTGCCATCAGTGTCTGTGCATACTGGTATTGGAGGAGAATGTCAAAACTAAGAGGTAATTTGATTTACTAGTAGCTTCCAATTACTCAGTATAAGAAAAAAGCATTTATGTACCTTTTTAAATACTTGTCAGAAAACAGGAGCAGGAATAGGCATATTGTCCCGTTCAATAAGGATGGTACAGTCGAAGAATTATCAATGAGGGGCATGCTTGGAGATAACTCAGAACTTCCCCGTTTCAGTTTCGAAACGTTAGCAATTGCAACGAAAGATTTTAGCCTTTTAAATAGGCTAGGGCGAGGTGGTTTTGGTTCAGTTTATAAGGTAGCTGTCCATCTGCCTAGACACCCATTTATTTATTTATTTTTATCTATATAGATGAAGGGAAAAGGGCAGTGGAAGAATACAGTAACAAAAGCAGAATGGATGCTTTCTTTTCCAATGCGGTAAATGAAAGTTCATTCAAGGAGTGGCTTAGAACCACCTCCTTCTATTTCATAATAAGAGAATCAAAGAAGACCCCACTCATATCTGTCACTTCATAAAACTCTTTCGACATTATTTTGGCAGGGTATCCTTCCCGGCCCGGACGGACGAGAAGTGGCAGTGAAAAGGCTTTCCGTGACCTCTGGACAGGGGTTCCAAGAGTTTAAGAATGAAGTTATAGTAATTTCTAAACTTCAACATAGAAATCTCGTAAGACTTTTGGGCTACTGCTTTGAAGGTGACGAGAAGATGTTGGTCTATGAATACATGCCCTACAAAAGCTTGGACCTTTTCCTTTTTGGTTTGATCTCTCAAAACTTCTTTAATTATGCACAAATACTTTACAAACTTTAAATTTAGAAACTCATAATTTACGTCATTTTTTCGGATTGTGGATCAGGTACCATAGAAAAACGAATTTTAAATTGGAAAGTTTGTTTCCAAATTATTGAGGGAATTGCTCGTGGGATGCTTTATCTGCATAGGGATTCCAGATTAAGAGTAATTCATAGAGATCTAAAGGCAAGTAACGTATTGTTGGATGAACAGCTGAATCCAAAGATTTCTGACTTTGGGATGGCAAGAATTTTCGGAGGCAATGAACTACAAGCAGATACTGTAAGGGTTGTCGGGACATAGTACGTATTAATTACTTTAAAGAAACCTGCATCTATATTGTTATTTTTAACTGCTCAATTCATTCAATTTTCAATAATCAAAATGCAGCGGTTATATGTCTCCTGAGTATGCTATCCAAGGAAAATTCTCTGAAAAGTCCGATGTATTCAGTTTTGGAGTATTGCTATTAGAGATTGTCACTCGAAAAAAGATCACAAGCTTTCATGATTACGGAGAATCCTTGAACCTATTGGGATATGTAAGTGCATGCCAAATGTTTTCTACAATTTAATATGGAGAACCTTCACTTTCACGCTCATTCAAACTAAGATTTCTTTGTACTTATTTTCAGACATGGAAAACATGGAAGGAAAACAGAGTGGAAGAGATAGTTCATTCAGACCTATCTGAACCGTGTTTTCTCATAAAAATCTTGAGGTGTGTCCAAGTAGGATTGTTGTGTGTGCAGGATTTTTCAGATGATAGACCAACCATGTCATCTGTACTTTCCATGCTTACCAGTGAAACTGCAACTCTTCCTACCCCAAACGAACCTGCATTTACCCAAAGAAATTTTTTGCCAAATACAGATTCATTTCAGAGGCGTGACAAGACATACTCTGGAAATGAAATCACAATTTCACTTAGTCAAGGACGGTAAAACAATCTGTAATGATACTGATGTGAGCATCATATGTGCTCGTTAACTATATGTCCTTGGGTTATTCGTATTTTACTTTATGCTATGTTAGAGATGTTCTTAGGAGTTATTATTATTCAGGTTTGTTTCTATTTGGAGAGATATTGGGAGATATTCTTGGAGAGATATTAGGAGATATTCTTGGAGAGACATCCCAGAGTTCTAGGATATATAGGAGACGGTGGTGTAATCTTTTACTTGGTTGCTGCTGAGAGAATTAAAAAAGTTTAGTTTATTGTTTTGTGTTTTATGTTTAAGTTTTTAGAGCTTAGAAAACCCTAATTTTAATTAGGTTAACGTTTATCAATCCGAGTTCTTGCTTTCGCGACTCAAATTTACTTTAGATACATATTCCCTTTTGATATCTTAGGAAATAGTCATTTAGTCTAGGTTTCCCGGGGTGAGTATTTTAGTGACATCATGGTCATTCGAATAGTTATTTCTCTTCTTTAGAAAAGAATGAGAATATATGTAACAGTCAAAAGATATATTATTTCTTTTAGATTAGCAAGGGGAAATCCAACTAAAAATTGGGCCTTATACGTTTAAGTGTTTATGGGGTTTGTGGTTTGTTAATGTGGGTTTTTTGGGGGAGATTTTGAAGATCAATTTGTTGGGAGGGAAAACACCTATAGGTTTATTGAGAATTGTAGGTGCCATTTGTTTAGAATTTGTGGTTGAAGATTTGGGAGGAAATTGTATCGTGGGATCTGAGATAGAGAGACTACAACACCGATCAATTGTAGTTGTTGTTGTTTACAACAAATACATCCTCGATAAGAAGATGTACAATTGGCCATTTCCAATTTCTCTAACTATGATTTACATGTCTTTTAGTTCTACTCTCGCTTTCGCCCTTATTCGCGTTTTCAAACTCGTCGAACCCGTTTTGATGTCGAAGGATTTTTATCTCTTTTGTTGTACCCATTGGTGCACTTTACTCCCTCTCATTGTGGGGTTCTCCAACTCTGCTTATAGCTATCTCTCTGTGTCATTTATTGAAATGCTTAAGGAGGCTATGCCTATATCTGTATTTTCTATTGGGATTGTGTTTAAGGGGAATGCAATGATGAATATGTTATCGTTTTCGTTGGCAGACTCTTAGGAATATGGATATGAGTTATTTTTCTCTCCTAAATATGTTTCTTTAATCCTAAAAGCATCGACATTCGTGTTTTGCATATGCAGAAGTCTTAATTACTTCATCGGTAGATTTATTGTTACGATGTTGGGTAGTTGGATATTATAATTAGTGAATATTGCTATATTTAATGCAATAAATCTGTAGTGAGTAATTTAAGCTATAAATTATTAAAAATATAGGGATTCAATACCCAAGGATCTTCAATAGGGTTTAAGTGAGATCAAGTAGTCGTTAGGAAGGCATGATATAAAATGGCTGCATACACCCAAATGAGTTTTATTCATGGAGTTGAACATTTTTTCTAATTTTGTGACTTTCTTGTAAAGTTTCATTAAGACTACTCTGCATTAAATAAACTTGAAATAATTATACCACCTAAAGGAGGCTAAAAAACTTCTAATTAATTAAGGGTCAAGATAGGCTATACGGTACATGGAGATGAGGATAACCCTCGGCCCAAAGGTGAGGAAGTGCCTCGAGTCAAACTGTAAGTGACTAGTCTAGTTTTGAGCTTGAGTGATCACCAACTAGGGGACAATGTATGTTAAATCACCAAGGAGGGATTCGATGATACATCACTCTGCTCGTAGAGTGAAAAGTCAATACCTTAAGTATAATATACACTCTCACTCGACCATCCTAGCCCCAGGTAAGATCGAGATTAAAGACATCAAGTTATAAATCTTTTAGAGATCAAGTTAAACGTGCACAATTTTTTTAATTTTTACACCCTAATATAAGTCTTTGGTTCATTCAGCTATGGACCCTATGATCAAGAACCTACTGACCAATATTGAGACCTTGATGAACTTTAACTACTCCAACTGAAGGCTCAAAATCCAAATTACCCTAGGCTACCTTGACTTCGATTTTGTTCTCACTGAAGCCAAGCCCGCAGATATCTCACAGATATCTCTTCTGATACTGAGAAAGTGGCCCATGCTAAATGGGTTAAACCCATTAAAATGGAAAATCTCATTCGTTCTTCCATCGATCCTATTATGTGGGGCAGTATCGTTGAGAAATGTACCGCAAAAAAATTGTTAAATGTCATTAAGAAATGGTTTGAGGGTTTCGCCATGGGAAGGCAGTACAGTAACTTATCTAAGTTTTTATTGCTGAAGTATGACGGTAATGGAAATGTGCGCTTGCATATTCTTAAGATCCCTAAGTTAGTTCTTATCTTAAAAGAACTCAGTCTCACTATTGATGATACATTGATGGTTCCCTTGGCAGTTTGGTTTATTCCAAAATGTTTTGAGATGATCTAGGTTCACTACTAGAATTTGAAGAAGACTTAGGAATGATTAAGTTGATTATAGCATTGGTCTCTGAGGAAGAACCATAGAAAAAAGGTAAAACAAATTTTGTTCATCTGACTACTTCTATGAAGAGGTTGTCCTTCAATTCTCAAGGGAAAAAGAAGTTCAAGAATCAAGGTTCTGCAAAGAAGAAATTTTTTAAGTCTAGTCCAGGGCAGAGTTCTCGTTCAGGGAATGAAGATGGAAAGTAGAATACGACTCCGTTAGCAACTACTTCATCAGTTATAGAGTGCTTCTTTTACCAGAAGAAAGGTCATGTGAAGCTGGACTGTCATTCTTATAAAAACTGGCAGATTAAGGAATGAGGTATTAGCTTTATTTTTGTTTACTTTGAATCTAATTTGGTTAATGTTCCCACCAACTCTTGGTGGCTAGATTATGGGGCAACTGTTTATATTTCGAATTCTCTTTAGGAGTTCATCAGCATACGACCGACAAGGCTCGAGGAGTAGGTATTCTCGGGAGATGCTAGAAGCCTTCCCATTGACTTCGCTGGCATTTTTTGCTTGATTTTAGACATAGATGTTATTTTAGATTTGACAGGCACCTTTTATGTTCCATCGATGAGACGATCTCTAGTTTTAGTTTCTCGGTTATTTTTTTTCAGTTATTTTTCAATTTTAGACATGGTAGTTTGGACATTATTTATCATGATTCTATTATTGGTTCTGGTTTATTATTTGATGGGTTATATCATCTATCTCTTGATCATTCATTTGAGTCTTCTCTATTATATTTATCTTCTGAGGCTAGTATTTTATCTACTTCTAAGCATTCTAGAGTTTCTGAGCAATTTTCGATGCTATGATACAAACGACTAGGACATATTTCTGGAAAGAGGATAGAGATTATGGTTCGAGATAGGGTTCTCAGGGTTTTAGACTTATCTAATTTTTAGATTTGCGTCGATTGCATTAATGGAAAATTGGCCAAGATTAGGAAATTTGAATTTACTCGTAACACAGACCTTTTACAACTGATTTATGCAGACATATATGGACCTTTTCCTATTCTGTCCCGCGGTGGCCGTCTATAATTTATCACTTTTATTGACGATTTCTCTCGTTATACCTGCATTTTCCTTATCCATCCAAAGTTGAATCACTTAATGTATTAAAGACTTTTCATTTAGAGGTTGAGAAATAGTTAGATCGAAAGATTAAGGCTTTTCGGTCAGATCGAGGAGGCAAGTATTAAGGTAAGATCGATCAAAACGATCAACATTCAAAACTATTTTATCAGTATTTAAAGGATCAGGGTATTGTAGCCCAGTACAATACCCCTAGATCACCCGAGCAGAATGGTATATGTAAGCGCCAAAATCAAACTTATCAGAACATGGTTCGCAACATGTTATGTCATACTGATTTACCAGTGAATTTGTGGAGAAAGTGCTTACACTATTCAGTCTATATTCAGAATCGAGTTCCTTCTCATTATGTTCTAATTAATCCTTAACATCTATGGACTGGGAGAAATCCTAGTCTTAATCACTTGGATCTTTGGGGTCGTCTTGTAGAGGTAAAATTGTTTAGCCCAAATATAAAAAAGTTATATTTGAGGACTGTTAGTTATTTCTTCGTTGGTTTCCCAGAGAGCTCGAAAGGATTCAGGTTTTATTGTCCTTCTCGGCTCATGGAGATTGTTGAGTGTGTTCAGGCCTATTTCATAGAGGAGGGAGATCACTTTTCTAGTACTATTTATAGAGAGGTTATCTTTGAGGGGGGTTCTAAAAGTCAAAGTCCAACTAATATTTGGATCAGTGTTACTATGCTTTTGCATTTATTAGATATTTACATTATGACGAGTACGGTTCCAGTCCCATCTATTATTCTAGGCCTAGTTTCGGACCCTGTCGTACTACCAATTCTCCCTCTTATTTTTCCTCCACCCACTCCTGTATAGCTTCCTATCATTCCACCTCCACTTCAACCTCTTGTTCCTACTCAAAGATCCTCTAGAGAGAAGCGTTCAGCCATTTCTTCAGATTACCATTTTTATTCAGTTAAAGGGGATTTATTTGATTTTAGCAGTATCTTTTAGTACGGCTATGGCTAGTAGTTCTATAAATCAGTGGCATAATGCCATATCGGAGGAGATGGATTCTATGTCTCACAAATCTATGTTGGAGTTGACACCTTTACCTGAAGGATCGAAGGCAGCTGAATGCGAATAAATTTTCAAGATCAAATATGATTCTGAAGGGAAGGGTAAGCATTTTAAGGCAAGACTTGTTATGTAGGGCTTTAAACAGCGTCTAAGAATTGACTTTGATGAAACTTTCTCACCAGTTTTGAAGAAGGATTCATTATAGATTATTTTGGCTTTTACGACACATTTTGACTTGGAGCTTTATCAAATGGAAGTCAAGATAGCTTCTTCTTAATTGACGTCTTAACGAGGAGATTTATATGTACCAATCTGAAGGTTTTAAGACTGAAAGGAAGGTTCAACAATTTTGCAAGCTTAATCGCTCTATCTACGGCCTCAAGTAGGCGTCCAAGCAGTGGTACTTACATTTTTATGAGGTTGTTTTGAACCATGATTTTTTCGAGTACAAAATGGATCATTGTTTATATGTTAAATAGAGTGGGAGATGTTTTACATTTATGGTTTTGTACGTCGACGATATTTTACTCACAAATAGTGATGTACGGTTTCTTTAGGAGACGAAAGCCTTCTAATCTCAGTATTTTGATATGAAGGATATGGGGTACACTAGTTATGTTCTTGGCATCAAGATTGAGTAAGATAGGACCAGAAGGATACTTGGCATATCTCAGACTACGTATATTAATAAAGCCTTGAAGAAGTTTGGCATGCGGGATTGTAAAGTAGGTGAAGTCTTTATTTTCAAGGGAGATATCTTTAGGACGACGATACCGCATAAAAAAGTTTCTTCAAACATCGCTAAGAAGTATGCTTTATTTGCTGGTAGCCTCATATATGACATGATATGTATAAGATCCGACATCAGGTTTATTGTTGGGATCTTAGGAAGGTACCAACAAAACCCTTTAATTATTTACCAGCAGGCAGCCAAGAAAGTTCTTCACTATTTGAAGAGGACTAGAGATTACAGATTGGTTTATAAGAGATCGGCTGAGCTCATGGTTTTGGGCTACTCTGACTCAGATTTTCTAGGGGACAAAGAAGACAAGGAGTCTACTTTTAGTTATGTTTTTATGCTTGCTCATGGTGCTATCTCGTAGAGAAGTATCAAATAATCTTTTCTAGCTTCTTCGACTATGAAAGCAGAGTATGTGGCTTGTTTTAAGGCTTCCCGACTGGCTATATGGCTCAAACAATTTATTTATAAGCTGAAGGTTGTTGATTAAATTTCTAGAGCGTTTCGAGTTTTTTTGGATTATGAGGCAGTCATCAAATATGTTAAGAATGATAACATGACTATGGATAACAGGTATATTAACATTAAGTATCACGTTATCATTAATAAAATACATAAACAGATTATCAAGATTTATCATTTGTCGACAATGGAGATGATTGCTGATCCGCTTATACTAAGGGACATCCGATACCAACCTTCATGGGACATGTTATGCGTATGAGATTGATGGAGTCTCTTTGAAGATCGCTTTTTTACGTGGGAGTAGTTATTGTTTTATTTTATTCATTGCTACTGCATTAGAACTTTTTATCCCTATGGGAATTGTTCCCGGTTATCATTTTGTTGATTTTCAGTTTTGATTTTGATTATTTACCTGATATTTTATTTGGATTAGTTATTGTATGTGCACATATTCATTTCAATTATGCAATTGCAATAAATTTTTAGATACGAGTGGCTTTATCACCTGACGGTTGTCTAAGTATCAAGTGGCTATAGAGAATACTGAAAGGTTTCTCAAGTTTGCTTGGGCTGGATATAGGTAAAATCCACATCCTTTGGCCTTCATTTCAGTATGACCGATGGTCTTTGCATAATGGCTTATCTAAGTATGGCAATGACATGTGCCAGGTAAACACATGTTGCAGGACACTAATGAAAATGTACGACCAACACATTATTAAGGTGTACATTTGCCATTCACACGCTAAACTTTGCCAGTAAAGAAATTACACTTGAAAGCTATTTAGGTTGCTAGCCCAATTTCTACGCCATGAATTAGGCATGTACTCAAAGGCCTAACCAAAATTTGTTTGTGAATCTTGTTAGCCATTTTTTAGTCATAGAGTGGCAGCCAAGTTCGATGTAATATTTCTTTTGACAAATTATCATGTGTGGTTTTCAAAATAAAGGATGGCCATCCACTTTTCATAAAACTGTGAATCAGGTTAAAAATATTTTTCTTAAAAATCAAGTTAGCGCCGGGTGGGAGATTGTTAGATTTTCCATCTATACTGGCACTATATCTTCCAGTTCACTAGTACACATATATTAATAGGTCGTATAGGCGTTATTGGTTGTGCCCAATTATTATACCAAGTTAAGGTTGGTAGGACCTAGTATTACTCTTTATTAGGGCTTGAGGTTATAATGGGAAGACCACTCAAACTGTATTAGGTTAAATAGAGAGGAAGTCCTTCTTGGAGGCTACAATAGATAAAACCATCCCATTAAGGTCTGCAGTTAATCCAAGGGAAGACTCTGTAATGACCCGTATTTTTTATTTTTAATTAGTACTCTTTATATTCCAAATCTGCATATTCCTATTCTTTAACTTCTGCACATTCTCATATTCTTAATGCATCTATATTGTTTTTGGTGTCAGGTTTGGAATGGATTCCTTTTTGGTAGAGTTTTGGTGGTTTGATGGTTTTGGCAGTTTGGCGTTTGGGCGTTTTAGTTTGATTATGTGGTGTGTGTTCGGAGAGCAGTTTCTATATCCGAAAGGGGTTTTGCGCTTCTCTCCTTCGTATGGGTTATAGTGCTTTTGATTCCGAACATTTCTGGCGTTTCCGATTTTTGTTCTGGGGTGAAGAAACAGGGATTAGCTACCCCTGATTTCTCAACGCCTATCAGACCGTCGTCGAACTCCTTCCATCCATTTTATTCCTTCCGGTTAAGTTCTAGCCGTTAGATTCCTTTTCAGGGTTTTAGGAGTTCTGGTGGCCGTTCAGAGGTAGAGGTGGTGTTAGACTTTGGGAACCCTTTGTGGTGGTTGCTCGGGTAGTTTCAGTCTTCTGAGGGTCTTGGTGTTGTGTGTGTGGTTCGGGAAGACCTCAGAGTAGATTTCTCAGATTGTCGTTTGAATGAGGTTCCTAGTCGTTCAAACAAATCTTTGTGTTTTCTGAACATTTTTTGTGTCTTCTGAACATTTTGGCCATTGGACAGAATTGTCGTTCGAACGAGTTGACTAACATCCTGGAATTTGGTCCAAGACCTCTTAGTCGTTCGAACAACTTTTGAACTCGTTCGAACGACTTTCATTTATTTCGGCTACTTAAGTCTTTCTTCCTCATTTCTTTTGGTTGGTATGCTTAGGACGATTTAAGAGAGATAAAGTGCTCTAGAGAGACGATTCTTTACCTCCAATCATCCCCATCACCTCCATTCATCACCTCCTCATCTTCATCATCATCCTCTCCTCTCCCTAACCTAATCCCCTCACCTCAATAATCTTCACCCAATCTTCACCATCACTCGCGGATTCTTTGCCTAGCTTCGTCACAACCTTCACTCTTATCTTGGGTAAGTGATTCTCATTTCCCTTTCCGTCAATTTCGTTTGATTTGGCGTAGGGTTTGATTTCTAGGGTTTGGGTTTTATTGCCATTTCTTTAATTAATTGGTTATTGTTGTTCCCCTTTTGTTGGTGTGTGATTATCAGGCGTTCCGCTGTCGTTCCATGGATTTTGATTGGGTTTCCGAGTTTATATTCCAATATTACTAAGTTTCTTTACTAGTTCTGAGTATTATTTTAGAGAGTAGTATTGAACTTAGAGATGGGTCGTGTTTATCTATAGTTTAATTTAGAAATTATTCTGTTAGAATTGTTAATCTGTAGTTGGGGTGATAAATTGATTCTGGAGTTGGTTTTTGTTCGTATGGGACCTGGATTAGTTAGTGGTGGTTAGGTTGTAATTGATTCTGGAGTTGGTTTTGGCTTGCATGAGACCTGAGATTAGTTGGCGGTGGTTGGGCTAGCGTTCCTGTGGGTTGCCCAGGAATGCCCCCTCCAGCCATAAGAGATTGTTGGTTTGGATGTAGGCGACTATTATGTTACTGTTTTGGCTATGCAGAGTCAGTACAACAGAGTCCCTATCGATCCTGTTTGGGTTGCCAGGTTAGTGGCGACTGTGTTGTGCTTGGGCACCGGTTACACATTATAACTTAACGTATTTTTCAAACTTATTGAGATTGGATACACAAACACTCCATTTCGGTTGACCTCCGACAGGATCCAAGGAGTCTGTGAGATCCAGTTAAATGAGATAGGTGAGATTGGGAACGGCACTATCATACCTAGAAAAACCACCGCGGAGTGTGGATTGGTATGAGACAGAGTTTTGGTGATCCCAAACTTAGCCTCATTGAGGTTGAAATTCCTTGAAATGTTTTGGACATGATGCTCCGTGGGTTTGATCCACTCTTCCACTATGATCAAGTGCGACCATCCTAGCTTGGTCGAGCTTAAACAAATCGTACCAGTGTATCCCTTTAGCGAATCTCTTTAAGATAGTTTTAGACGTTAGCTTCATCATTTTAGTATTAGGGGATATTTATGGGAATATCCCCGCTCATCATATCATATCATTGCATCTAGGATAAGTATGGGATTATCCTAGTCATCACTTCACGTCATAGCATTGCATCATAATCATCATCTCCCTTTTCTCATATTCTTAACTCTATTCCCTTTCCGAATCCACTCTATTCTTTCTCCGCATTAACTCTTTTCTCCATGCTCTTATCAAGTCAATCCTCCTTTCCGTGTTGATTTCGTATTCATTAATAGTTACTGATTATATTGTTAAAACTGCTTAGCTACTTATTTCTTTATCGCACTCGTCTCTACTCTATTTCCAGTACCTGTTATTAGTAAGTTATTTAGTTCTGTTGGATTAGTGAGCTCGTTGTTTGCTCACTCTCGCATTTAACATTTTTTAGAGGTTGAGTAGCTTGGACTGCTGCGTGGTTAGCCGGTCCTGAGACTAATTTTTTCGCTGCAGATTCTTTTAGTTCTAGATTCTGTAGGTGTTCTCAGCATTGTGTAGCTGAGTTCTTATTCGAGATGTTGTATTTCATTCGACATGATATGTGTATATTTATATCTTTATCTTCCGCGTTATATTGTTGTATTGTTATTTCTTTACTCTGATGATTATTGCTATATGTGAATAGCCGAGCTAAAAATTGTCTACGGCTTGGCTATTTGTGGCGTAGAATCTTTGGATTCCCCGACCTGCACAGCTTCGGATCTAGTAATTGGTCAAACTACCGATTACCGGATTTTGGGGTGTGACAGACTCTACTCAAGAACATGAGGATTTGCTAAAGTAAGAGAAGAAGTTAGTATAATCTATTTTCCATATCCAATTATTAATCATAGCTATAGTATTAATTTCCTATACTGTTATCTTACTCTCCAATCTGTCATGGAGAGTATTAAAAGTCTTAAGTTTTATAGCATTAAACATGTCTTTATGGAATGTACTGTACTGGGTGTGTTACCTTCCTTATCTCTTAATGTAATTCTAGACTTCTAGTGTAGAGTTTTAGAATTGCTCTCGACAAAAATGTTTCTTCGCTCCTTTAGGACTAATTAAAAACTCGAGGACAAAAGAATGATGGGATGGTTAAGAAGAAATCTTATAGGGTGCCCGAGTTGCGTAAACCACATCAATCAGTGTTTAAACCTGGAGCTTGTCACATTTGTACTCGTTAAACAAGTTTTGAGGTCCCATCGCAAGCATGGTGGTTGTCAAGCAGTTGGACGAGGCACACATATTAGTTGTTTTGTTATTTTCCTCATCTAAATAAGATATAGGTAAAACTTATACACTCCCTTTAAAAATGGATGAGTAAAATGGCGGTTATGATTGATTGAAGTGTAGATTTCTTTCGAGTTCTGAGATTGCATTCTTTGTCACATATGTAGCCCTATAAATGCAGGGTCATTTTAAATTCACTATACGTTGTTTTGCTAGAGCTCACTACACTGAGCACCCCTACAAAAAAATGTTTTTGTTAATCTCACTACCCTCAACATGCTGATTAAAAATAGATTGTTTAAGTTATCAACGCCAGCGACCTAGCGACTATGAAAAAAACTATGTTGTTTTGCTAGAGCTTATTAAGCTTAGTAATCCTCCAACTTTTAAAGAGGAGCCCCCCAACAAAAACTTATTTTTGCTAATCTCACTACCCTCAACATTTTAATTAAAAACAGATTTTGTAAGTTATCAACGCTAGAGACCTAGCGACCATGAAATAAAATATAAAAAATTCTGAGTTCCCAATGCTAGGATCCTAACTTTGATGGGTAATATTGAAAACTATTGGCATTGTGTTTCTATAACATACAAAATACTAGGGTCTTAACGTTGATGGGTAATATTTAAAGCTGTTGTTATTCCTAGCATTGGTGGGCAAAAATGGAAAAAAAAACATAGAAAAAAAATAATCATGAGTTTTCAAAGCTAAGCGCTTAACATTAATGAGTATTATTGAAAGCCATTGTCCCAATGTTTCTATAACATACAAAACATAGGGTTCTAGCGTTGATTGGGGAAAACCCTAATACTTATTTTTCCAAATTTCTTCTCAAAAGTACATCCAAACATGAACTTCAACAAAATTTCTCACATACATGCCTAATTGACTTAATCTTTCTTTCTCAAGTTTAATTTTGATTACAAGTGGTGTTGTCATAAATTTTTTTGAGTTGAGATATGGCTACTTGGCTAGAGGAGAAGGAAAAAGAAAGAGAGATGAAGAAGGAAAAAAGAGAGACAACGACAACGACGACGATGAAAATATAAAGCGAAGTCCTAGTACTTCTCTAGAGTTTAAAGAAAAAATTCAAGGAAGAGGAAAATCATGGAGAGAGAGAGAGATTGAGAGAGAGAGAGAGAGAGAGAAATTGTAGAGAAAATAAGAAAACTCATCGGAGAGAGGGAGATAAACCCATGAGAGAGGAGAGATTTATGCTATGCTTTGAGTTTTCCCTATTTTGGTTTATATACCGAAGGGAGGACTCCTTTGGTTAGTGCTTCTAGTAAAAGGGGGTAGTGAAAATATAATGACCCATAAATGCATGTTTTTTGGAAGAAAAAAATAAATAGTAGACACAATAGTTAAAATCGTTGTACTCTGTCCTGGTTTGAGAATAAAAGATGAAGCCATTTGTTGATTTTGGCTAGAGTCATTAATTTCTAGAGTGGTGGAAGTTCAATATCACACATCGTCACTTTATAGTTTCAAATGATGATAATACTCAAATGTCAGTGACATTTTGTGATTATTAATTAAATCTTAAAGTCACTGCAAAGATTCTTGGCTCGCTTCTTTGTAGGTTAATGATGTTAGGGCATGTCCAAGAAGGCTTAAATATTTTTTTGCTCAATGTTTAAAATTTTCAAGCATTTGAGAGATCTCTTCCAACAAGGTTCAATGCTTGAATTTCATTTAAGTTATTAGGCACTTCAAGGTTATGAGCCCCATGGTTCTAATTAAAAGAAAGAATGAGGCACATAAAGGTTATCCGCCTAATTAGCTCTTTCCTTTTAAAAATTACATCAGACACATAAGGTTTCAGAGCCCAGCTTTTTAGGGTGCATAAGGGTTATGCTCCTGATTACGAAATGTTTGGGGCGCATAAACCTTATACGCATATCTTCAAACTTAGCATTCAAGCATCTAGCTTGAAATTAAAGCTTGAGATTCAAGTATTAAGGCACCTGCTGGAGGCCCCAAACTTGAATAATCATACGTGGCATGTGTCTTTTCAAGTATTGAGGCAACTACTGATTATGCTCTTATGACTATTAGTAGCCCCAAAGTGGATCAATAATGGAGTGGATAGTCATTATTATTGTAAGGTTATCTTAGGCCGACTAAAATGCCTCAACAATAACCAACCTTGATTTTTACATAGCTATTGAGGTGGGTTAAAAATCTACCCACCTATTTTTTTTAGATTTAAATCAATCATAAAAGGCTACATGGCATGAGAGAGGAGAGAAAAAAATATAATAATGCCGCGTAGGTCAAAACCATTGAAACTTGTTGACATGTCTTAATCTGAGGCATCTATTTTATCGCGCATCTCAGAACTGCACGACATTGGAAAATGTAGAAATTGTCCTGCGAGTCTCTGAACCAACCCTCATGGTGGGTTTTGTTGATGCTTTGGGTGCCACCTTGGCAAGAAGACCCAACTGCTTGGTGGTCGGTTTGAGAAAAAGATGGTGACTTGCAACCACCTAAGCAAGTCACCCTACTGCTGCATATGCTTCGATGGTAATATGGTATTCTCCAGTCTGAGCATTCAACGGTTAACAACATGCCTTTAATGGAAATTGGTGGGCATCTAGAAGAGATAAATATATATAATATGTGTTGATTTTTTTTATGGATGTAGGACCTCTATGTTAGTTTTCCCCTATTGGTAGGTGATGGTGTTATGATAATAGACATGTCAAAGATTGTATTAGTGACACCAGAGGGTGGAAATATAGAGAATAAGAAGAGGGGAAGAGATTAAAGAAAAAAAGAGAGAGATGGGGGCGAAGATCAATGTGAAGAAAAGTGAAGGACGGATGGGCATTTCTTTTGACATTTTTTGATTTTCATTGTGCCTATCACAAAAAAAATTAGTCCCTATGGTAATTTAATAATAGCCGTTGGTATTACTAAGAGCATCACTGCAACAGGCTGGCTAAATTAGTCAGCTGCGTAGGCTTAAAATTAGAAAAAATATGACATATAGCGAGGGGTAGAAAAGTGATCTTCTTCAGGGTGGGGATACATGTCAGGGTTTTCTAGATGTTTTTTCTTTTTTGTAAATTTAAAAAAAAAATGTTTTGCGCCACTTGAATTGGCACTAATTATATATAAAAAAATATTATACACACAAAAAACTAATTTAAAAACATTAAACTTGTGGTCTATCTGAAAAATTCTGAGCATAACAATATCGCCACATATAGTCATTGATTTTATGAATAAGATTGCCATTTGAGTGATAGGGATCCTGAAAAGAATTTTTTACAAGATTTGGATCGCTATATTAGCAATACCTAGCATGCTGCTGATGCGCTTAGGGTATACATTATTTCCTAGACACCTATATTTCCACTGCAAGTGCTTGCTTAAATAATTGCCACTAATATTGATGTGTCATTTAAGTATTTTAGTCATCCTTGAACTTGTTTATCATAAAAATGGATAAAACAAAACTAGAATTGAATCTAATCGCTTTAAGTCTATCTGTCAGCAAATTTCATAGTCGAAGGACACCAAAATTTTAAATTTCTGAAAAAAAAAAGAGTAGAAAAGAGTGAACTAATACATTTTCAGTTGTTGTTGGTTGGTGCTCTTGTAGCTTCTTCAAACTGGTAGGTGTAATGATGTTTCTCCATACACCAGATGCTCCTAGCTATTCTTTTGTGGGGATAATGGTGCCCTCTCTAATCCATTTTGGGGAAATACTCGCCCTTACTACTGTGGACTACTTAAGTTTCAGCTCAATTGTCGAGATAACTCATCTGAGATAGGGATATCGTCACAAACTTACAAACTTTATACTTTTATAGAATATCAACAGATTATGACAATCGTAAGATCTGATGTTTATGATTTTTGCAGGGATCATGTTTGTCCCTCTGAAATCCAAAGTATAAGAACATCTTCTAAAGTACCTTACTCACTTGGTTGAAAAAATGGAAAATCCAACTGAGTGAGGCTCAATTTTTTCCAACAGTACCGTACTTGTTTTTTTAGGGGAAATATCTCACTAGATTTTAAAGAAGAAAAAGAACAAATTGGAAAATGAATTAAAGTCAAAGAAGTTAAGTAAAAGAACCACGTGTCACTTTGTAATTGGTTTCTTTTAGACCTCAATAAGCAAGGTTCAACCTTGGAAAGCAAGGCTCAACCTTGACGTTAAGTGAAAACACCACACGTCACTTTGTAATTGGTTACTTTTAAACCTCAAAAAGCAAGTTTTAACCTTGGAAAGCAAGGCTGAACATAACCTTTGAGGATGAAAACCAAGTGAGTGAGGTACTGTTGGATTGATAAAATCTTATGTGGCACCTCAAAAACCAAGTTGAAGCGAAGACGTTGGCTTGCCCCGTGATTCATATTTTGAGTCCTAATTTATGTATTAACCTCCCAACTATATAGGGGATACTTAGGGTGTTTGGTAACTTTTGCAATTCGTTCTTTTCGTAGAAGAGAGACTAGCTACCTTATTTTCCAACAATAATCACCTTAAGGAATTGAACTAGGGGTTATCATCTGGAATGTGAACAAAACCAATTTCAGGCTCCATGATACTCAAGGTCATGATTTTGAGTACGATTTTGTGGTATTGGTAAAAGTACGAAATGTATGGAGCTAAAATCTTGTGTTCTTACAAGCAAATAAGCACGCCCTCTTCCTTACATCCTATTTGTTCACAGACGTTGTAAGGTTCAGTCCATGTAAAGATATTTATTTTTCATTTTATCTTTACAAATGTATTTATCCTTTGTAATCGTTATATTAAAATATAGATGGTATTTTATGTATCTATCATACAATAATTTTAGCTTGGTGATTTACAATCCTCTCATCTGTTGTTTTCAGTAAGTTCCAGATCAACTAGTTATTATACCAAATTGGCCTAAACTACCATGAACCTCATTGAACAACTCTGAGCTTTGATATTTTGAGAATGTAATGAGTTTTCCTTTGCCTGTTACGACATCGAGGTATCTATTTATACCTGGGCAATCCAATTATGCGATAATGGACATAATAATAGATGAGATGTATAACTTCTGAATATGAATATATTTGATCTAAATCAAATATTGGTTAATAGAGGAAAATCAAAATAAGTATAGGTTAAACTCATTAGAGAGCTTAGTTTAACAAATTATGTTAGGTGTGCTACTTATATCCATAAGTGGAAGGCAAAGAGTGTTTAATAGACCATTTAAGTATAAGTTTTTTCTTTGGGCAGTTTAAAGATTTGTGATGCATAAATTATGTTGATATCAATCTGTTGATTCATATTGTTGTTTTAATTTGAAATCAGATATACTGTAGAAAATCATAGTAAAAATAAATCAGAGTTGAGTTGTTAAATGGTTTACAATACAAGATAAATAAGCATATACTAACTGAAATAATAAATTGCACTTCAACCTTTGTAATACTTGTAATAGCCAAATTTCGGAAGCTCAAAATGGCTTGGAATTCCCTATCACACCAATGAACATATAACAGTATTCTAATGGAAAGTAAGAAATGAAATAGGTACTTTTAGCGTGGAAAACCTCTGAACAGGTAAAAAACCATGACCTCGTGTGGAAGATTTTTGTGAAAGTATCTTTATTGCTTGAGGCAGATATCTTTATTACAAGTAATTTCTAAATATAGAAATGCTTTGAATCTTGTAATGAAGAAGTTTGTAATATTTTTTGAGAATCTCGAATTGATAGTTTCTTGATGATCTCTTGTATAATTTTTCTGGTCCCCATCTCTTCTGGAACTTTTTCTTTATATAGACCTTTTCCGCAGCTCTTCATCGTGCTAGAGCACGTTTTCTGAACAATGTGGTTAGTGGCAGTTGACTGAATAACTGATGAGTTCGTGGGAGACAGGTCTCTAAAACTGGATAAGGATTTTCGATTTAAGTTTGGCCCATATTCGTAACCAGCTCGTGGGACAGGTAGGAATGCTAGCTGGGGGAATGTGTAAAAATGCGTGAGTCTGAGATGGAGGCAATTCGAACTAGGTGAGCTTGACTTTGGTGAGATCGAGGGATAGGTCCCTATAATCGCCCCCTCATAACCGAAGTCACGAGTGGCTTTGGTTGAGAAACGATCAACTTGTAATCTCAGTTGAAATTCTTGATAACTGAAATGGAATAATGATGGTTTTGACCGTGAGGAGTTACGCGGCTTATTGAGAAATAACATGTATTTAATGAGGATGTGGATACTGATGTATGTGATGGTTATGACTCAAAAAGTTGCATCTGTAATGAATGTTAACGCCTGGTAAAACGTACCTGCACATTAAATGTAAGGCTATATAAATGATTCCTGTATCAGATTTTGAAAGAAGAGTATGCCTGTACTTTGTGAAATTCCTTTAAAAACTTTAACAATGGTGAAGACTCATAGTATGGTCCTCGAAGAAAGGATTGTGTCCAAAATGCAAAGGTTAAAGTTAAAATACTTCGGTGACCAATCTTTGGAGATGTCAATACCTGTTCCTATTCCTCCGACGTATCAAGGCTTGTCGGAAGATGAAGTAATTTAAGCTGAGGAAGAATTCTATTGTAAGTGGAGGTTTCATGTTGTCACTTTGACAGGTGAGGACTGGTGGTCCCGTTTCCGTACTCCTACGGAAGACAGGGTTAGGGCTTCATTTGTAGGGATAGGCGTAACTACGGGGCAGTTATGCTAATTTCTTGTATCATCATGGATTATAAGGTCGGGCCCTCTCCATCTTGACCAACTTTTCGGAGGTGGCAGTTTCAGGGGAGGGGGTGATGTTAGTGGAGGAGGGAGACAACCAGTGGGTGTCTACTTCTACATTTATATCACGTTTTGGCACTCAGAAGACCCTCAGTTCGAGAATTAAGTTTTAACTCAGAGTTTACTGCATGCATAGTTTCCATTTAAAGTTCGACTAAACTTCAATCAAACTCATGCGTGGGAAGCTCTTTGTTGGTTTCAATTTCTACTTTGTATCAGGGTAAAAGATCACTGAAGCATGAAGAACTGAAGTAGTTTATGCGTCGGCGTGCCCGAATGACCTGTGACTTTTAAAAATAAGGGAAAACTTGTTATCTGTAAAGTACCTAGATTTGGTACAGAACGGATAATGTTTATGTTCTATGCCTGAGATCCATGTACTAAAAAACTTGTTATCTGCAAAATCGTATGTAATGTTTTGACATGAATAAAATTGGTCATTCAATTACTTGTGTTTGTAGTAGATATAGACTAAGTAGAAATCAAACTAAATTATTATGAAGAACGTATATAATGTATGAATATGGAAAGTATTGCCATTCTTTATTCAAACTGACATAAGTATGTTTGCGAATTTATGTGATGATGCAAGTAGATTTTGTTGTATGTGTCGAAAATGTCGAAGGCAAACATTTCAAGAATTCAGTAATGCAAAATTTGTTCTATTAGAGGTCGATGGAAGAATAGATTTAGATAGAATAAGCTCGACCTGGAAAGTAATAGAATGGATGAGCTCGAAGGAAGAGATAAGCTCAAATAGTTTTCTCAAGATTCTGGGGTTTTCTATTACGAGATACAAGGTAAAAATCACGTTTTGAGGGGAAAGTGTGTATAAAATGTATAAATAAGGTTAGGATGATTTGTGAAATATGGAGAAGAGATTAGGATGGTGCAGACTTGATCTTAGATGATTCGTCATGCTGCGGAAGGACGATTAGCTATAAAGATTGCTGAAGTACGGGAAAGGATTTTTGGTGCATTTGGCTATGATGCTGAGTTACTTGTGAGGGAGTATCAGCTCGAAGGATTAGATATAAGGAGTAGGGAACTTGAGTATGCTCATTATTTTTATGAGGTATGCTTTCGTAAATTGGTGAGGGATCCAGTAGATTGAGAAGAGATGGTTGGTTTGATTGTTGATGTTGAGATTGAATTTGGAGATCTGAGGACTGACGAATAATGTAGTTGGATGCTGTCGTCCAGGTTATTAAGGTTGTTCTAGATGTTATATAAAGTGTTTATCATAAATAAAAATAAGTTTGTTGAATGTAACAGAAAAGATATAAATCAATCGGATCCTCTATAGTTGTAAATGCCATTTTGAGACTGTTGTGGCAAATAATTTTGAATAATTTTAAAAAATTTCTCAGCTTTAAAAATGGTGTCACTATCACTATAAGTATGATAAATAAGAACAAAGAAACAAAAATGAGGAAATGCAGAACCTTCTAGTTTTGTTTTGTATGTAAAGCTACAAAAATCTGATATCGTATAGGGTGAGTCATCATGAGTGTGGGAAGGTCAGAAAAAGATATGAAAATAGGAGAGAAAAATAAGTTAAAAAATAAGGGGAGGGGTAATGATGGAAAATCAGTTTTATTGAAAAGGTACAAGATGTCTGACATGGATAGTGGAAAGGATGTCTCGGTTCCAACACTGAGGACGAGTTGTAAGAGGCGTAATAACTGCCAGCCGCTAAAGAGGGCAAGGATAAATAGTGCTTCCTCCTCATCAATCAAACATTTTTCAACTTCTAAAAATTTGGAGAATACGCAGAGAAAGAGGTAAAAAAATTATAGGGGATTTGATAAAGAGTTATCCGAAGGTGATCAACAGTCGAAGAGAGTGAAAGACACTTGATCACGCAGGTGGTTATACAGCAGCATCGTGAGGGAATGACTTGGCGCTACTGGGGATTCTCATTTGGACACTGAAGGTTAGTAGAGACGTATACAGTATATATGTGTTTGTGCAAATCGTAATCAATTTTTAAGCAAATCTTAAAAACAACTATTTATGGTAATCTATGTAATTTTGACATATCCGCAGAATATTCTAAAGATATATGCTGTACATAAATGATCGATGTATACAAAATAATGATAGATACCTGAACCTGTATGTAGGTCGAGCGTGAGGGGCAATTGTGCAGGGTCAAAAACTTGCCTATAGAAATTGTTGTTGAGATGGATAGTTTGTCTGTTAACGAGGTGTCGACCTCTGGTCGGACGATTGAGTCTGATAGTGAGGTAGAAGCAGGATTGGAACAATTTCAAGGTTTTCCTGGCCAATTAATATCCTATTCTCCTTGTTCTGATGTCTTTAGAGAATTTTGTAAGACAAAGGCGACTGTAGGAGGGACGTAGGGTTACTGTGTAGAATATGCCTGTAGGTAGTTTAGGGATTGTACGGTAGCAGCAAGTGAAGAGTATTTTTATCTGTTGGCTTATTTGGAAGTGGAAAAATAAGATAGGGGTATAGATGAATCGATCTCGTTAGAATACTTTGATGGGGGGTGTTTAGAGTGACCTCCCAGAGGGTTTTTTGTGTTACCTATCTCAATTGGAGTATGGGTTGAGTCTTCCTCTTACCAATTTGGCGAAGGGGATTATGAATGCAATTGGGGCATGTCCTGTTCAATTGAACGGTAACATGTGAGAGGTTATAAAGATTTGTGATCAACTGAATGAAAAGTAGGAGAATGGGGGGAAAATGAGGAGGATATCCCCTGAGGATGTATTGCCATTTTATGGGGTAAAGAATTATCACGCCAGTTGTGGGGCATATTCCTGTGCAAGCTCAACTCGGCGTCGTTTCTTCGATCTGAATTCGGCTGGTCGAACTTGGAATGACAATGTCCTATAGTTGAAGGGAAATTGCCTTCAGAGAGATGACGAAGAACCTTTGGACCTCAGCTTAGAACTGTAAAACAAAGTAAGTATAGCCATGCATGGATAATATTATTGTTATATTTAAACTGATGCCAGTAGTTGATTAAAAAAATATTGTGCATGACAGGTGTGAAGTCCTACGTGGAGAGAAAAAAGTCATTATTGGATAAAGTTACGGAGGAGGAGGCTGAGCTCGAATTTGTGTTGGAAGGACTTAGCCTTAGTAGAAGGAATAGAGTTGATAGTAGGTCGAAGAAGGTTCAAAAAATCTCAATCGACCAGGTTAATGGCGAGTGCTAACGAAGGGAAGAAGTGAGTAACTGGTGGGGAAGGTCGAACCAACTTGGCCAAGACCCCTGGAATAGATAGCTCGGTTCAGCCGAAACCCATTACGTCAAGCAAACTAGCTCAAAAATATTTGAAAGAATGGATGTTAAAGACTTTGCCAGCCTCTGGTACTATTGGAAGTGGTGAGGTCGTAAAAGAGAAAAGGAGAAGGCTCAAACCATCGAGGGAGTCAAGGGAAAAGGTCGCTGAGGGGCGATTTGCTGCGGTGGATGATCTAAAAGGGGTTGAGGAAAGGGCCAGGTTGGCGGATCTTGATGGAGAGGAAGACATGAGCAAGATGGTAAGCTTATATTAATTATGTGAAAAAGTTATTTAATGCGTTTCGAGCTAACGCTATCGATTTGCGTTTTGCAGGTTGCTCGTCTTGTTAATGGGATTTGGCTCGGAGTTGAGGAGGAAAAATCCGAGCTGAAGAAGATAAAGATCAAGCTGGAAAAGAAGCTAGCTCGAGCTAGAACTGATGCACTGAAGGAAGCAAAGCAGCTGGAGGCTCTGAAGGTCTCCCATGCCGCAGAAATTGGTCAGCTACAGGTAGAGGCTAGAGACAATCTAGAGGAGATGGTGGAGGAGCGCGACAGGCTGGGGCGCCACCTAATGTTGATGGGCTATTCTGAGGAGGAGGTGGATGCCATTAAGGCGGACACCTATGTTAAGGAGGGAGATGATAAAGAAGTGGAAGAGGTAGTGGTGGGGGCCGTTGATGGTCTGGACGATGTCTCCCATGAGATAGTGCTTGACAATCAAGGGGATGTCACCGAACTCCCAGAGGGTGATAATGAGAAGGTAGTATAGAAATGTTCTTTTGTATGAATATTTGTAAACTGCTAAATTGTGTGCATGGAAGAGACTTCTATAGGTTGACTTTGTTTTTATAAACCTCTTGTAGGCACTTAGAGAAAATGAGTCTCCGAATAAAAGATCTAGAGACCGGGCTTGCCAGGGAAAGAGAAACCTCTACAGCCTTGCTGTCTTCGTAAGTGGAGTTGCAGGTTAGATCGGAATAGGTCTTTTGATTTGTATGTTATATTGGTATAAAGCTACTAAGTAAATAGGATATAGGTACAAACCGAAATTTTTTCTATTTGCTCTAGGAAAATAGCACTAGTATAGTATATAGAAAAAATTAACTCTCTTTATATAAAGTAGCATATCGAAAGCATGTACCTTAGATTCTGTAATATACCTTATGGAGCGTTTATCTGATAATGTACTCTGACCTTTTAGTCTAAAAGTATTTGCACACCGCAGATGTTAAGAATTATATATAATCTTTGAAATGAAATATATATGCATATTGACGGTGTTCTGAATTGAGTTGTGTTAAAATCTTTATGTTGTATAGGCCGAATTGGATTCAGTTCGCTCACATGAGAACAATGTACTCTAATGTAATCGGGAATTTGTAGAGGAGTTGGATAGGATAAGGGAGGCGAATAAGAACAGAGAAGATCAACACGTAAATGTGCATTTTAAACTTTTGGAGGCAACCCAGGCTGTTTCCGACCTCACTCGTAAGGTTGAAGAGAAAGATGCCGAAATAGGCAAGGGGCTAAAAGAGCTAATAGAGATAACAAAACACGCCGCGAAGCTCTAAAGTCGGGTTGACACGTTGATGGTTAAGGGTAAGCAGGCTGAAATGGCTCAATACCGTATTTAGACGCTAAAAAGATCAGAGGGACAATCTCGATCTGATCTCCAGAATTATAGAAACGAGCTGGAGCAACTGAAATGAAAAATAGTTAAAAAAAAATAATGAGCTGAGGGTAGCTCGAGAAAATCTCTCAGCTTCGGAAGCCACGACTGAACATTTGCATATAGCCCTACCTGCCAAGGATATGAAGTTTTGGGAAATGCAACGAAGGTGTAACGAATTAAATGAGAGGGTGGCATGATTGAAGACCGAACTAGCATAAGCTATCACGTGTGCCAAGAAAGTCGAGGCTAGAGAACGCTCAAGGGGAAGTAGAAATGAGGTTAAGGCTCCTCAAGTCCAAGGGGATGTAGTTAGTCTCTTAGGTCGAATTAGAGAGTTGGAGAGTGATGTGTCTTGCATTCAGAGGCATGATCAGAGAGGAAATGCAAACTTAAGGGAATGCCAACAGAAGCTGGATGTTGCTCTTATCAGGGAGAAGGTTCTGGAAAGGGAAATCAGGGTAAATGAAATATTGATGAAGAGGAAAGAAGAATTAAAAAAGGATATTCCGGCTAGGGAAGAGTTGATCGCAGAAATTAAGAGACTTCTTGCCCATGTAGTGGACCTAGGGGCCATGAACCTGGCTGAATCAACTAAATATATAATAAAAAATTAGAAGAGAATATAGCTTATGATGCTCGGGTCGATACGGAAATGACTCATTAGAAGAATTTATATACTAGATTGGAGTCATGCCTCGAGATGCTGAGAGCGAAATTTGTAACGATGGTCGTACCTAATGTGTCACGCTCAGACCTACTAAAGTCGATTGTTATGTATTTTGTAGAATAAGTAAAAAGACTTGAGTAAGAATGAGATATCTTGTTCAAAAGTCTGTCGGATAAGAGATGCATTTACGGAGTTAACATAGATTGCCAGAACTGTATGGCCTCCATAAAAACTAATTTAGGCCCTTGACCTGTTAATCTGATAAAGAGGGGCAGAGTTATTGTAATCCGTAAACTGAATGTTCGACCTCTTGCTGTAGGGGGAAGCACTGCTGACATTTCATCAGCAGAAAAGAATCCCTTGTAATGTGAATTTGACCTAAAAAATAAGTAGTATCTGCTGCAGATACATTAAAATAGATGAAAGCTAGTATAACCTTTGCTTTATCTTGTGTATGGTGGGGTCTTTGATATAAAACAAGTATTTACATTTATTTCAATTGCAAAAATAAGTTGAGTTAAACCATGTTGAAACTTGATTGAACTATAGAAATGTTACAGGCATATTGAAAGAGATGAAGGCTAGTATTACCTATGCCTTATCTTATGCATGATAGAGTAGTTGATATTAAACAAGTTTTTACACTTGCTACAATCGCCGAGATTTAGTAGAGTCAGCCAAACCAAGTGTTATCCTTGATCTAGCCAGTATAAATAACCCAAACAAGTTGAAGTAGATGAAGTCTAGTATTATCTTTGCCCTATCTGATGCTTGGTAGAGTCTTTGATATGAAACAAGTTTCTACACTTGCTACAATCGCAGAGATTTAGTAGAGTCAGCCAAACCAAGTGTTATCCTTGATCTAACTGGAATAAGATTGATCGAAAGCTAGAATTATATTTGCTTTAATCTATAGAATGTGGTTGAATCTACGTAAGTAGAGAGATGTTGTGAAAAACTTGGAAGTTTCATTGATAAGTTCAGAATTTATATTGGATGGAGATGAAAATCTCACTTTTGAAATTGAAAAACAAAATAACAAAAGAGAAGAAAGGAAATGGAGTAGTAAGACGCTTAATGATAGTACCGTTTCAGTCGCCTAGTGTTCCAAGGATTTGAAATGGGGATTCCCTCTTCTGTCATGAGATAATATGATCCCAGGTCTGAGAGACCTGTGATAATGAATGGATCCTCCCAATTGTCGGCTAATTTTCCAGAGTAAGGCTTTTTGCGATGTTGAGGAATTTCTCCGAGGGCGAGATCTTTGATTTGGAAGGCACGACTTCTGACTCGGTTGCTGTACGATCTAACAAGCATATGATGATATCAACCTAGGCTAGCGATGACACGTTCTCTGGTTTCATCTATCATATTGAGATTGCAAGCCAACTCGAGCTCATTTTCCTCGTCAGTTAGCTCATGGTCATGAACTGGATAATGATATTCAAAAGAAATGATGGCCTTAGTACAATAAGCAAGGAGGAATGGGGTACACCCGGTTGATTGTCAGGGAGTGGTATAATATGTCCATGGACATGAGGTAGCTCACGAACCCAATTCCCTTTTTTTGTGAGTGAAGCCATTTTTTGAGTCCATCCACGATGGATTTGGTGGTGATTTCGGCTTAGCCATTACCTTGAGGATAGTAAGGATTGAATGGTGAGTGAATGATATTGTGGTGGTTTAGGAAGGTTATGACTTTATTCCCCACTATTTGGGGCTTGTTATCGATACGAATTAGGTAGGGGCACCCAAACTGAGTAATTATGTAGTTCCAGATAAAAGTGACGACCTCTTCTTCCCTAGTTCAACATAGTGGAATTTCTTCTACCCATTTTGTAAAATAATCGGTAGCTACGAGTAGGGTGACGATGGTTACCTAGGGAATTTACCGACGAGATCAAGTGCCCATCTTTTGAATGGTTAGAAAACCTTGCTTATATGGAGTTTGAGCGCAGGGGTATGTATCATATGTCCATGTCTTTGGCAGGTATCACATCTGTGGGAGTACTCCTCTGCTTGATTGCACATGTCGGGCCAGAATACTCATTAATTGATAGCTCTGTTTATTAATAATTGACCTGTGCCATGGGAGCCACAAGTTCCTTCATGTAATTCGCGGAGAAGTTCATCTACTTTTGATTTAGAGATGCACTTGTGGTAAGGCCCTGTGATAAAAAGGCTGTATAACATACCATTTTGATTAGTGTAGCGCTTCGAGTTGTTGATCAGCTATCGGTGTTCTTTTAGATCTGCTGGGAGTGGTTAATTACAATTGTTGTCCACATCGAGGTAGGTTAAGAAAGGCTTTTGCCAATTGTTGTCTCCCCTTTTATCGCCCCCAGTGTTGATCATGCATACAGAAATGCAATCAATGCTGGTGGTTAAGATGATTTTAATCTAGAGATATTGAGTTTCTGTACCCATGACCCTGGCTGGATATACCAAGGAATCGGCATGTCTATTTTCACCTCGAGGAAGATAATCGAGAGTTGTTTTTGCAAACTTGCTCATCCTATCTGCAATGAGGACTGCGTATTCGATCGTCTTCCCATTCTTCTTGTATTGCTCTGACTAGTGGTGGACGATGAGTAGTAAATCTATGTAAACTGAGAGTTCGGTGACATCGAGCTCAAGAGTGAGGTCGAGTCCATGAATGGGAGCTTCATAGTCGGTGACATTATTTGAGGCCACAAAATCCAGGCGGATGGATTTCTCAATTCAGTCATTGGAAGTGGCAATCAAAACGATCCCAATTCCTCACCCAGCGGGTCCTGCTGATCCATCTGTGAAACGTCTTCACCCTTTTGTAGTGATCCATTCAGCTTGTTTATCGAATGGCTTGGGGGTAAATCCTTAGGTGTTTCATCTGTAAGGTCAGGGTCGTGCTCCTCCCACTCGGGATCCTCTACTAGAAAATTTGCTAGGAAATCGGCGACGGCCAGACCTCTTTTGGAATGACGTTGTTCAAACTTGATATTATGTTCTCCCAAACTGACTGACCACTATTGCACTCTTCTTGATTTTTCTTTCTTGAATAGAACTTCTCAAAGTGGGTAGTTCGTCGTGATATTGACTGAATGAGCTAGGAAGTAGTGCTTGAGTTTCTGTGAAGTGTAGACAAGAGTGAGAAGAAGTTTCTAAATTTTAGAGTACCTTGTTTCTACTGATGTGAGGGTCTTGCTGATAAAGAAGACTGGTTTCTCTATTTTCCCTTCCAGATGAATGAGAACCGAGCTGAGAGAAGTATCTGTGACTACTAGGTAGATAATCAATTCCTTATTATCTATTGGGGTGCTCATTATGGGAGACCTCCTCAAGCAGGTTTTGAGATTCTAAAAAGCTACTTCGCATTCTGGTGTCCATGTGACCCCTGCATTTGGTTAGACTTTTCCTCGTTTGGTACATCTGCGGAGTAATAGAAAGAGCCAAAGGCAGCGGCCAGAAGATTTAGAAACAAAACGGTTGATAGCGGCAATCTTGCCGGTAAGTTATTAAACATCTTTTGTTGTTTTTGGAGAGGGCATGTCGAGGAGAGTCGTAATTTGATCCGGATCGGCCTCAATCCCTTTCTTGCTTATAAGGTGGCCATAATATACCTCAAATTGACATTTATCACGGTTGAGACGCATCCTATAAGATAAAAGGATGCTGAATATAGTGTTGAGATTTGAGATGTGATTGGCTGACTGTACGCTTTTACACAAGAGATCATCGATGTAGACTTTAACGACTTTCCCTAGGTGTGCTTTGAACATAGCAGTCATCAACCGTTGATATGTGGCACCCGCGTTCTTGAGTTAGAAGAGCATGACTTTGTAATAATAAAGACCTCTTTCAGTGATGAAAGTTGTCTTCTCTTGATCTTCGTTCAAAAGCAGAATTCGATTATACTCCGAGGTAGCGTCCATCATAGATAGGTGGTCATGGCCTGTTATGGAATCGAGGATCTGATGAATGTTGGGAAGAGGGAAACTATTTTTTAGAGTATGTTTGTTAAGATCTGTAAAACCTACTGAAACTCAAACTTTTCTGCTCTTCTTTGGGACAACGGCAATGTTAGATATCCAGCCTGGATACTTGGCTTCTCGAATGAATCCCACATTGATTAATTTCTCGATCTCGGTGTTAACTTCGTCTCGAAAACGAGGTGAAAGTCATCGTTATTTCTGTTTGACTACTGCGGCGTTGATATTGATAGCTAGTTTGTGACAGGCCATGGCTGGATCAACCTCGCATTTTTTTGAAAGACCATGCAAAAACATCTCGATTGAGTTACAAGAACTGAATGAGAGCATCTTTTTTGTGCTGAACCATCTTAGTACCAATGAAAGTTCATCTGCTACATCCATCAATGTTGATATATTTTGTGGGCTCCTCTATAGATGGTTGATCGCTGAGGTGATCAGCTTCCTGTAATTGTTATGCAGCAAATTTGTCTGAAGTACCTAGGGTAGCCGAGACAGTATTTTCACAAGCTCAAGAGAGCTCCTGACTACCTCTGATCTCATAAATACCATTGTCATATTTGAATCGGAGTGCTTGATGATAGGTAGAAGCGATTGCCTCCATGTTGTGTATCCTACAGCGGCCCATAATCCTGAGATAACGAGATTTGACATTAATGACATAGAAAATGATATCGATGGTGGCTGGTACTGCGATAAAAGGTAAGATGATATTGCCTACTTGTTTTTCCCTAGAACCATTGAATCTACTGATATCGGTGTCATTCTAAATAACTTGGTCGGCCAAGCCCATCTGGTCGATCGTACTCTGGAAAAAAAAATACCACTTCCAGTATCGATCATCATAGTGTGCATGACAAACTTCTTCATCTTGAGCATTATGACTAATGCATCATGATGTGGAAACTTGACATGGCTAGTATCGCAATCTTCGAATGAGATCCCAAGCTGGCGATTGCTCGATTCGGGAAGAAGCTTGGTTTCTTTGTCTGGAGGTGTGAGATTGCAGCATTCTGATAGTCTAGAAATACTTGATCGTGAAAGATAAGAATTCATATGGTTTTAGAATTTGAAAATTCTGGTGTTTTGAATCTAGAAATTCATATGTTAGAATCTAAAAATTCCGTTCTCTTTCTCCTCTAAATTTTTTTCTTTATATAGACCTTACCTGCAGTTCGTTATCTTATATAAGCACGTTTTCTTGATAATGAGGAAAGTGGTAGTTGAATGTGTAACTGTTTTTCATGGGAGACAGGTATCTTTGATTTATTCATATTTTTCTATAGTACTCGATCTACGTTCTTTATCAATTCATGGTTTAGGTGTCAATGCTGATTGTCCATGTTACATGTGTAATGCGTGAGTCTGATATTGGGGCAGTTTGAGTTTGGACTAGGTCGAGGGATAGGTCCCTACAATCGCCCTCTTGCAACTAAAGGTACATGTGGCTTTAGTTGATAAAAATTTCTTATTGGAAAATGTTTGCTGGAAATTGGAAAGGTATGATGCTGAATTTGATTGGTTGGGTACTCGGTATTTCTTTATGGAAGACTATATCTGGCATTTATTGTGGTGGAAAGGATTGATGTATTTGACATTTGGGTTTCCCAGTAAAGGCTGTTCTTTGAATGATGACTATGTTGGATATCCATCCTCGTATGGAATGCGGTTTGGTATAAATAGTAACTATACTATAGCGTCTGTCATATCTGTGAAAGTATTCTATTTCTTTGTATATCTTCTATTATACTCTATTTTGAGAATGGTGATGACCAGGCATCAGGCATATAAAGCGAGGGTTCTTGTGGAGTTGTGGAAGTTACAGGTGTGATATTTTGGCAACCAATCGTTGGAGATGCTTGCGCCCATACTGGTGCCACCAACATATCATGGGATAACAGAGGAGGAAGTGGCTGAAGCTGAGGATGATTATTACCAAATGTTGTAGCTTTATAATATAATTCTATCTGGAGAACATCGTCGTGCATGCCTTCGACTACTAGCAGAGGACAAGGTTATGGAGACATATGTGGAAGCTGACGAACATAACAGGAAGTACTACCATTATCCTTCTAGGGATTGGGTATTATGAATGGAGAATTATCTACCTTTCTCTGTCTAGCGGAGGTGATGGGGGCTACGGAGGAAGAGATTAGAAATCTTCTTTCGTGCAATCATCATTCTTTTTCTTGAAGGAGTATTTCATGCTGGAAGCTGGTTCAGGCCCTATTGCAACCATCATAATGGCTTTTCTTACAACAAAGTTTCGATATGAAGCAATGATGAAAAACTGAAATGTAATGTAACCTGCAGATCAATTTGTAGGAAAACTCAAAAATTGTACTTTGTAAAGTATTCTATAAGCAATATTCAAGCTAATGAAAAAGATAGTTATGTAAAAAATCTGTGTTGATATGGTAGATTGAACTAAAAAATATGTTGGAATAGCGAAATGCACTGTGTTGTTATTAGAAAATGAACAAAAAATATGTATTATAAGTTGAACTGTGATAATGTATCTCTGTACAATGTATTCGCTGACCTGTTAGAGATATATGTTAAGATGTAGCAAGTACGTATATCGAACTAATTAGGTACCTAGAATTGGGCTATGAGACATTATTCTTATGTAGAATATAATTTATAAAAATTAAACATCAAGCTGCGGAGGTATTGTAGAAATGTATAACATAGGGGAGAGATTGTGAAAATTAGTTAAAAAAGTGATAGAGGAAATTTAATGAGGTCGATTTGGAAGATAAGTTTAAATAACTTTCTAGCATGATCTTAGGGTTTCCAGTCATGAAAAAGTAGAGTAAATATAAATTATACTTTATACGGAATGGAGGGGGATTTGATGTGATATCCAAGATGGTTATAAATAATGCTTGAAAGGTTATGTATAGAGGAGGAAGAAATAATAATGGTGAGGACCCGTTCTCAAAGAGCTCGTCATGCGTCTGAGGGGCGTTTAGCAATAAAAATTGCAGAAGTGGGAGAGAGGATCTTTGGGCTGTGAGATTACGATGTTAATTGGCCTAAAGATGAATTTTAGTTTGACGGGTTGGATGCGAGGGCGTGGGAGTATGAGATTGGGCATCACTTTTATTCAGAAATATTCCGTAATTTGGTTTTTGTACCTGAAGCTCAAAATGCTGCTCTGAGGGAAATTGCTGCAGAAGAAATAGTTGAGGAAGATGAGAGGATGGCTGGGGGAAAACTAATTAGTTGTGGAACTCCAGGGCATCTTGGATGTTTCAGGTGTGATTATATATGAGGGAACAAACTGAGTTAGATCTAATAATTGTATTTTGAATGTTGGGAGAATACTTCTTCTGCATCTGTTACTATTTTATTTTAAATGTTGTTTGAAACTTTTGGAATAAATTTTTTAATTTTGAATTGTTATAGCATTGGAAATGACGTCAGCAGTTCTATAAGTAGGAGAAGGTTGTTGAGAGAAATTAGATCATCTGTGAATTTTTGTCTTTTGTGTAAGGGAAGAAAAAGTTCAATTGCGTATGAGTATAGAGTCATCATGAGTGTGGGATGGTCTGAGAGATATTTGGGTTAGAGAGAGAAAAATATATTTAAATATAGGATGTGGGATAATAATGGAAAGGCATTTTTATCAAAAAGGTACGAAACATCTGACATTAATTGCAGAAGGAACGCCTCGGTTCCAAAACTGAGGGTGGCTTGTGTGAGCCCCTGTAACTGCCAACAATTTGAGAGAGAAAGTATAAATAACCATTCTTCCTCTTCATTCAAACATCTGTCAAACTCATAAAAATGAAAATCCAGAGAGAGAGAAAGAAAAGTAAGTTATAGAGATTCTTGATAGAGGTTGAACGAAAGCAAACATCGCAGTTGGAGGGAAAAGGTTGCTATGGAAGAGCAGAGTCTTCATTTCACAGTGCTGTATCGAGAAGGGGATTGAGCATTGTTCCAGACTCTTACTTAGATGTTGAAGGTTAGTGGTTGTGATTGATTGTTCTGATTTTTGATAATCGTGTGATGTTTGATGTGGAGAGTAACATATATGTGGGTTTTCAAAATTTGAAAAGTTTGCTATTTTTAGTTAATCTTTGAAAAGTTTTGCCGAGTATAGAAAAATATTTATGCAAGTGTATGATATATGTATTTGTATAATAGATGTATATGTATGCTATATGTATGCATAAAAATATAGACAGAAAGTAATAGTAAGGAAAATTGATTGAATACCTAGACCGGTATGTAGGTTAAGGCATGAGAAGGCTCTGATATATAGAAATAAGCCTCATCCTCAAGCCTAAACACGAGATGGTGACTTCGACCTTAGGTGGTGTTATTGAAAGAATATTTGATGAACCTGAAAATGTAAATATTGTGGGGGGCGTCTTGGGAATGGAGAACACTGATGTTGTAGATGTAGATTCAAATAGTGAGAACGAAGTACAATTTACAGATTTCCCTAGTAATTTTGTGTCGTATCCAGCAGAGTCAGATCTATTTAAATAATTCTGTAAAATCAAAAGTAGTTTTGGTGGTAAATGGGGTAATGTTGTAGAACACACTGGGAGGTCGTGTACGGTAAAAAATGGGGAAGAATTCTTCTTCTTGTTGCCTAACTTTGAATAGGAGAAATTAGAGAGGAGAATGAAGGAATCGATCTGTTTTTAGTACTTCGATGGGGATGTATAAAAAGACATGGATCAGGGATTTTTGTGTTATCTTTTTCAGTTGGAATTTGGACTGATGTTGCCTCTTAGCAATCTTGCTAAAGGTATTTTGAATGCTATAGAGGCCTGTCCTGCCCAACTGAATAGAAATATGCTGGAGGTAATAAATGCCTATGATAATCTGAATAGACTGTGGGAGGAGAATGAGGTGGAGAGGAGAATAATTCCTATAGATATTTTATTGTATTATACTATAAAATATTATGCGGTAACTGGAGGCGCGTATTTTTGTTCAAGTTCATCTCGACCCCTATTCTTCAATCTAAATTCAGTAGAGTGAGTTTGGAATGATAATATAATATGGGTGAAAGGTGATTGTCTCCAGAGAATGGACAATGAACCCAGGGACCTTATATATAAAACCCTTAAGAAAAGTAAGTAATAGTTTGTAATATCAAGTTGTTGTAGTTGTAGGTACATTCTGTATGTTATTTTGCAGGTACATTCTGTCTGTGATATCAAACTATAGTAGTTGTAGTTGTAGGTACGTTTTGTTATTTTGCATGTCCTCGATCGTAGGTGGCGAGAAGAGAATCGCTGATTGATACTGTAGCTCGAGAAGGTACCGAGCTCAAGATTGTTCTGAAATATCTCAATATTAGCATATACAAAAGAGCTAATAGCAGGTCAGAGAAAGTACCAAAGTCTCAAGCCAAGAGAAAAATGACAGGAACTGGAGCTAGATAGAAAGAAGAAGCGGATGGTGAAGAATGGCCAGTATTAGCGAAAGTTACTCCAATGTCTCTAAAGGCAGGTGTTGGGGGTGCTACGTTGAGCAAGTTAGCTCAGAGGCACCTGAAAAGGAAAGTTGTGAAGGGTGGTTCGACCTTAGTGACCATTGAGAGCGAAAAGGTCGAGATGAGCTTGAAGAAGAGGAAGGTGGATTCTCCTGCTGCTGTGGACAGGGCGAAGGATTTAGAGAGTGGGCCTGTTGTGGAAGATGAGCTGCTAGTCGTGGAGAATAGGTTGAGGGTGTCATCTAAAGGAGGTGTTGAGGAGCAAAATGCTTCTGCAGAGTTGGAGTTGAGCAAGGTAAATTGATGCTCTATATGATATTTGAGCATTGTGTTTATTTTCGAGCTAAAATGTGTCTTTTTATGTTATAGGCTACTCGTATGTTGAAGGGCATTTGTCATGGGCTTGAGGACGGGAGGGCCAAGCTTGAGAAGAGAGTAGCTCAACTTAAGCCTGATTTGGCTTTAGAGTGAGAACGTTTAGTCTCGGCGAAGGACGCATACCGTGTGATGATGCACGAGCTCGCGAGGGAGGCGAAGAAGAACGTTAAGGAAGTTGTTTCTACTCATGACAGCCTTGGACAGAAGCTTCTTGAAGTGAGGTACTTTATTGCTGACCTCGAAGCCATCATTGCAGGACGCTATATTAAAGAGGCTGAAGCTGAAAAGAAGCACGATGTTGGTGGCGGCTCTCTCCCAGGTGTAGTTACAGGGTTAGGCGTGGTCTTTGCTAGAACTAACCTAGAGAACCGTGAGGGAGATGATGAGAAGGTAGAGTAAAACTATTTGGAGTTTGTTTGTACTTTTTGTGTGGGTTGAAATCTATAAGTATATGGTACAGTGATTTGTAGGATAAATTTAGGATAGTCTAAGAGATGTTTATAAACATTGATTTGTAGGAACTTAAGGATATGCGCCTCAGAATTAAGGAATTAGAGAAAGAGCTCGCTAAGGAGAAAAATGCCTCAACAACTCGGTTGAGTTTGCAAGCGGATCTACATGTTTGAAATGAGCTAAAATATTTGGCTTGTACGCTAGTAGAGCTGCAACGTAAAATCAGAAGGCAGATATAGATTATAATGAATGATAATAATCAAGAATGGTCAGACTATCTTGGAGTGTTAGAAAATTAGAGCATATAAAATGTGTATCGTAAAATAGGATGTAGATGTTTTTACTATTAGTGTGAGATAACTTCGTAACTTGAGGTCGAAGTAACATCCCATCTTGTTGGCTTGTGAAAAACTAAAATCTGTTAAAGTTATATAAAACAAGCTATAGTATGTATTGATTGTATCTGTGAAGTATTGTTGAATCGAGCTTGATGATGCAGGTCGAGTTTGAGACTGCTCACTTGAGTAACAACAGACGCTTCAATACAATCATGAGTTTGGGGCTGAATTTGATAGGATAAATGAGTCATATGAAGATAGGCAGGATCAATATGTTAAAGTACAAATCCAGTTTGCCAAGGCAATGAAGATTGTAGACTGACCCGACAGATCGAAAGTAAAGATGCTGAATTTAAAAATTTGCAAAAGTGAGCTCGAAGTTGCGTAGACTGAATTAGTGAAGCTCAAAAGTAGGATTGACTTGTTGATGGTGAAAAGTAATGAAGTGGATACCGATCAATATCGTATCAGGTCATTAGAGGTGGCAAAAAATGAATTGTGAGAAAATGTGGCTAGTTTAAAGAGCCAGTTGGTCCAGAAGGAAAATGAACTTCTGAAGGCTCGAGATGACCTAGTTACTTCTGAAAGTGTAGTAGAGTAGTTGAGTAAGGCCATGCCTGTAGTAGCCTACTTGCAGCCTTCCAGGACTAGTCAAATACTCGAAGGCTACATTGAAGCCTACTAGAGACTTGAAGCCCAACAATCCAACAAAACAATCAAAGGAGTAGGAATTCCACAAAGCCTTCTGAGACTAACTGAATACTCAAATGCCGCTTTGAAGCTTACTACTATAGTTGAAGCCAAAGACCATCGGGCAGCATCAGAATCTAGTATCGGACCCAGAAAGGCTTCGACCATATTAGTGCATGGTCGAAGGCAGACATACCTAACAGCCAGCTCACCAGACAGAGCAGTAAAAATAAGCCACCAGATAGTTACAGTGTAAAAACCAACTTCACGTTCGGGACAACTGCCCCCAAAGAATATACATGTAATCTGACCTCGCATGGTGACTTACCTTTTTCTATCTCCTATAAATAGGAAAGAGGAAACACTATGAAGGGGTTATAAAAACTCTGCCCAAAGCCCCCTTCAATATCATCGACTTTCGAGTATCCATAGACCTTACTAGATTCGAACTGCAACCCAAATCTATATATATAATCTTCTATTAGAATCCTTGCTAGAGGTCATGGAGAATACCAATTTATGGACTCTACGCAAGTATGTTAACACAGTAATCCTTCATATTTCTGTCATATATATTTATTAAAACCTCTAGTTCAATATAACCCTCAAGGTATAAGAGTGTGATTTCCCCACTACAAATTCATGCCCCTACATTTGGCACCATATGTGCTATACCCACCATTTTAAAACCTTTTTTTCCCACCCTATAGCCATATTCAATGGCCCCCACCCTTCGTTCTGGCTTTACCATTGTCGATACCTCCACCCAACTTGCCCTCATCAACCAACAATTTACTCTAGCAGAAGAGCGCCATACTAACCAATTACGTATTGAGCGCGAGGATCGCCGGAAGAAACTCGAGGCTGATCGGCTGTACGCCTGTACCGTTTAGATGACAATGATAAGCAACACCGAGCCCTGGATGAATTGTGTTACACGGTTTGCAAACTTCAGCAAGTCCAAACCCAGAATGCTCCTATGCGCTCTCGGGTACCCGCCCCCTTTCATGTCTCAACTCGGGCATGCCCCAGGCCCCACCCCAAAATCGAGGTCCCTCCGGTCTACCTTGGTGCCGAAGGTACCCCTACTATCATGCCCGCTGGCTCGATCCATCTTGGTGTCCCCATTACAGAGGATTCGTCTGATTCTACCCTTCAAACCTCTCAACATCCTACACGGGGACCTACTCGGGAGCGCCTCAAAGAACGCAGTACTGAGCGCACCCCTAACCCGTGGCCTAACCACCCGCAACCCTAGTGTTCTCCTCCACGACCAACCTACCTCGCAAAGCAAGAACTCGACCAAAATATTAATGCCACCATTTGCATTGGCGCGAGTCCTACCCCGAACTCGTGGAGTCTATTAAATAACCCCATTTGCGCGATGCTCCTCACTGTCGAGGTGCCTCCAAACTTCCATGCCCCTAAAATCCACAAATACGATAACACCGACCCATAATCTCATGTCCTCGAGTTCAAGAATGTGTTAAACCTGCATTCCACAGCCGATTACATCTTGTGTTGTATATTTCCCACTAGCCTCACCGACAGCCCTCTTAAGTGGTACCACAGTTTCCCTAATGGCTATATTCGATGCTTTGAACAACTATCGAACCTGTTCATCTCCCATTTTACCTTCAATAAAGACCGTGAAGTCTGAATAGATGCCCTTTTCAACTTTTGCAAGTTACCTACAGAAATGCTTGAAAACTTCACCAAGAGTTTCCTCGATGAGTCACGCAAGGTCGAGAATCTTGATTGCATGAACGCTATCCTCGCCTACTCCAATACCCTACCTGACCACATCCGTGTTAAATAGTATATCGTCCTCTAAAAGCCATGAACCCTTGAGGAGATGCTACCCAAAGTCAATGGATACATAGACCTTGAACATCTTCGCGAATCTAATCGCCAGGGACATGCCTCAACCACCAACCACAACAAACCTCGACCCTCAAATTCACCTATGGTCACTCCCGTTTCTCCCGAGACTGATAACCACAAAAGTCCCCATTTTGATGCTCAATCTTCTAAACCCCAAAAAAGATGTCTCATGCATGTTTTACCCAAACTCACTGCTCTCATCAGTACCCTCCTCACACTCATCCAGGCTACTCCCATTTGGCATACTCCCTTCCCCATCGAGGTCAGAAAGGATGAGCCCTACTGCCAGAACCACAAATACAACTGCCACACTACAAACAAGTATTACGCTTTACAATGATTTTCAAAGCAGGCCGATTGCACCAATATGTTGACGACCTTCCAGGCTACCTCGACGGGTCATACCTCAAGTCCCAACAAGCTTTGAATACCGGCCCAGCTGAGGTACACATCTTTCTACTCCACCTTATCGAAGTTAATAACATCGACAGTAACCATACTTGAAGCAAGCGGATGCTGGTCAAAGAGTGTTGTAAGCTTACCTATCTACAAAAACTATCGGTCCTCCTACCTAAATATAGCCACCACCCTCAACCCGAAGGTATATCCTTCAACGATTGTGATACCTCCCATGTTCGTTTTCCTCATTTAAACTCTTTAGTCGTCATGATTAAAGTCGAGCACCTCGTTCTCCACACGATGCTCATTGATACTGGCAGTACAGGCAACATACTTTTTCTTCAGACAGTCCGAGTTTTGCAAAAGATTAATCTTATTATACCCACCAACGTCAAACTGAAAGGTTTTAACAGCTCTACAGAGGTCGTCGTCAGCTAATTTAGCCTCCGTGTCACCACTGGCCCCGTTATGCTTCAAACCAGTTTCCTTGCCATTGACTAGAAATCCGAATAGCTTGGCATCCTAGGCCGCGATTAGCTCCATGCTATGATAGCCATACCTTCTACCTACCACCAAATACTGTGTTTCACTACCCCATATAGTACGTAGAACATGAAAGGCACACAGTGCTTAGCTCGTTCATGCGAGTATCCTGAAATAGACCTTACCAGAAAACTGGTGAAGCCATAGCAATCACTGCATCTTTTTCTCCCCAACACTTCGAACTCTTCCACTGTACTTGTTGAACCTACAGTTCACATCGAACTCGACGGTTCTGGTCAAGGTACATTTATTGCCAGTTTCTTGGATGCCAACGAAAGCCTCGCACTTACCACTTTCCTTCGAGCCAGTAAAGATGCCTTCGCTTGGTCATTCCGTAAAATGCCTGGCATCGATCCCCCCTGGCATGCCATCGCCTTGACCTCATCCCCAAATCTACAGCTATAAAATAGAAAAAATGTACTTTGGCCCCGAGGATTTGGGACACAGTAAACCTCAAGGTCGAAAAACTCCTAGCCGCTGGGTTTATACACGAAGTCAAGTATGCCGACTGGATCTCCAACATCATTGTTGTACCCTAAAAGAATGGTATGATCCGAATCTGTGTCAACTTTACTGATCTCAACAAACACATGCCAAAAGATAGCTTCCCTCTCCTGATCATTTTAGTGCTTTTGGACGCTACAACCGGCCATGAACGCCTATCCATGATGGACGCGGCTTCGGGTTATAATCAGGTGCCCCTTCTCCCTGATGATCAGCTTAAAACTTCTTTTATTAGAAAACAAAGGCTGTACTATTTTAATGTGATGCCCTTTGGACTCAAAAATGTAGGTACCACTTTCCAGCTCATTATTAGTTGAGGGATGGACTTTTGATGTCTTGAGTGTGGATTTAGCATTTGTAGCATTTACGCACAAAGTCTTTGCAGTCCTGTCTCATCTTGGGCCAGTATAATCCTTACGTGAATGCGCGTCGGGCTAATGATCTTCCTAAAACATGTGCACCACAGATACCTTCGTGAAGTTCTCTAATTTTGATTTGAGCTTGTTTCTGCGAGATGCATTTGATAAGTAGTCCTCCTCCTATGATTCAATATAAGTTGTGATCTTGGACGGTGAATCTGGGGTACTTGGCCAAAAGTGACCGGGCTTCTTCTTTATTACTGGGGAGGATGTTGGAGTTGAGCTATGCATAGAATGGCCTCCGCCTTTCTTTAGAGTCTTCATCATCAGTAATAGTGATCTGCAGCATTGACTGTATATCGAAACTGGAATGCTCGATAATTTTGATTTTTAAAGATCTTTTTTCACTGTCCCCCAGCATGACAGTGATATAAGCTAATGCGTCGGCATGTCAATTTTCTTGTAGAGGTAAATTAAAGATTGTTGCGTATTTGAATTTTTGCCTCTTTTCCTCAACCAGAGCTGTGTAATCAACCCTTTTTCCTGTTGTTTTGAATGTCTTGTTGTAATGATTTTCCACGAGTAAAGAATCGACGTAGACTGCTAATTCTTCCGCTCCGAGTGTGAGTACGAGATCGAGACCGTATAACAATCCTTCATATTCAATCTCATTATTGGTATCATAGAAGTTTAGTTTTATAGCTTTCTCGATTCGATGATTGGAATGTTTAACAGGGACGATGCCAATCCCTGATCCATGTGGTCCAGCGGACCCGTCTGTAAAAAATCGTTAACCCAAACTTTTGGACTATGCGTCTGGCTCTACTATGGAGTTATCTATGAAGATTTTTTTGAGTTCTTACCAATTGGGGTCTTCGACTGGAAAGTCTGCCAAAAAGTTAACTACTGCATGTCCCTTGACTGATATTTGCAGTTCGAAGGAAATGTCGTATTCGCCAAGGAAAGCAGACCTTTGCTGGATTCTTCAAGATTTTTCTTTTTTGGAGAGTACTAGTTTAAGGGGGTATTTGGTGATGATTTTGATGGGATGAGCTTGAAAGTAAGGACAAAGTTTTTGAGAACTGTATACCAAAGCGAGTAACTATTTTTTTTTTGTATCGTTTTTCAGAAGGCATGAGTGCCCTGCTGATGAAGTAGATTGGTTTCTCTACTCCTTCATCTTCTCGAATAAAAATGGAACTAATTGAGTCTTCGTTGTGGATAGGTACATTGTTAGTGATTCGCGATCTACTAGAGTACTCATAATAGGAGAATGCCCCAAGTATTATTTAAGATCTTGGAAGGCTAACTCATAGTCAAGAATCCAAATGAATTCCTTGTGTTATTTATTTGAAAGAGGAGTGGGACTGCCACAAAGTATGAGGTAATGAAGTTTGCATCGATCAGATGACTTTGAGAAGAATCTGTGATGAGCGACGATCTTGCCTGCAAATTTTTGGACATCTTTTTTTATTCGTGGAGATGGCATCACGATGAGTACTTTGATTTGTGCTGGATTGATTTTAATCCCTCTCTTGTTGACCAGATGTCCTAGAAATTTACCAGAAGCGACTCCAAATTGGCATTTCTCTAGGTTGAGTTTTATTTGGTATTTGCGAAGGATATCAATGATGGTTTGGAAATTGTTGGAGTAATCTTCTCGCTTCAAGCTTATGCAGATCATATCATCGATGAAGACTTCCATAATTGTGCCCAGATGATCTTTGAACATTTTAGTCACAAGTCTCTGGTAAGTAGCTCCTATATTCTTTAAACCAAAAGGCATTATTGTGTAACAGTAGAGACCTCCTTCGGCAACAAAGGTTGATTTTCCTGTTCTTCGGCGAGTGGAACCTGGTCGTAGCCGGAGGCTGTATCCATCATAGAAAGAAGTTCGTGTCCTGTAATTGAGTCAAGAAGTTGTTGAATGAGTGGTAGCAGAAAACTGTCCTTGGGTGTGAACTTGTTGGGCTCCGTGAAGTCAGCACAAACCCTAATTTTTCCATTTTTCTTTGGTACTGCTACGATATTAGAAACCCACTTCAGATACTTAGCTTCCCCAATAAATCCTACCAGAAGGAGTTTATCAATCTCTTCGTTCACAGCATCGCGGAGGCATGGTGCAAAATTCTGTCATTTCTGAATGATAGCTTTACTGTCTGGAAGGAGGTTAAGTTGGTGACATGCAATTGATGGGTCGATACTGGGCATTTCTTGGAAAGTCCAGGCAAAGATATTGATGTTTTTATAAAGTAACTGGATCATGGCTTCTTTTTTCGTCGGTTGACAGCTTGGAGCCAATGAAGGTTGTACGTCCCAAACCATTGAGTTCAGCAGATTCGGCCATCTCGGTATCATACTGCTCGAATATGGGTGACTCATCTTGCTGTTGTTGCTATGCCTTGAAAAGTTTTGTTGTATGAGGGTTGGTTATAGTATTTTCGTACATTCGTGCAACTTCTTGGCTACCTTTGATTTCATAGATTTTGTGATCTGTTGGAAACCGCAATGTTAAATGATAAGTAGAAGGTACTACTTTAATTGAATGTACCCAACTGCGTCCCAAAATTCCTAAATATTTGAATTCAGCATCGATGACAGGGACTTTTACGAATATAGTTTTTGATCCCGCCTGAACTGGCTGAGTATTCACTCTTGTGGCTTATTCTTACGAACCATTGAAGCTGATGATTATTATTGTCGAAGCTTTTATAGAATCTGCGAGGCCCAGGACTTCAATTGTTCTTCTGAACTATACATTTATTGCGCTTCGGGTATCGACGAGAGGCGTGTGTAGACAGTCCTGTCCGACTTTGAGTATAATGACGAGAGGGTCATCATGAGGATATTTAACGTGGCTGGTGTCATAGTCCTCAAAGGTAATATGGTAAGGACGTTTCGATTTGTTTGAGCTTGGGAGAAATTTTGTTGATTTTATCCGAGGAGGTCATTTTACAACAGGATGTAATCCGATCATCTTGTTTTTTTTTCTTCCCTTTTTCAATCTCGGTCAAATACAGGTGGCGAGCTTGCCTATGGACCTGATTTTGCTCAACTTCTATATTTTTTGCTTCATTCTCGAGAAACTTTTGGATGTCGACGACATAATTATGAAGTCTTCCAGCTAATAAGATATAATAAAAGATTCGCATGAGGGAGTAGCAGTTGTCAGTTTCGTGACTATGCACATTATGATACTGACATAGAGGTCTGTTGGGGAGATTAGGAATAGTTTGTGGTGCGCGATAACACTCATCTCCCTTTATCATCAGCACGATAGCGGAGAGAGTCATTGTCATTGGCGGCAGAACTGGGACTGGTTTTTCGGGTTTGCCGTCCCTTCTTCTATTGTTGTCAGTGTTTCTATCGCATTGCCTAGGTGCTTCAGTAGTTACCGCTCGTTGGGACGGGGTCAAAGATGTTTCTCGAGAATGAATGGTTGATGAGTTCTTCATCTTATATTTCTTTGATCGTTCTAATTTGATGTAATTATTAACTACATCAATCATTTTTCGTGAATGTTCTCGGTATGTGTAGCCCTTCTCAAATTTTAAATGTTGGAACTGCGATTTTAGGGTCTGAGTTCCCAATTTTCCTTGTTTCCTGTAAAAAGTGCTTGTAAAAGCTTGCCAATATCTCTTTTGCACCATGCTCGAAGAAAAACAAGGAATCGATAGCGATTTCTCACATTTTAGCATTAGCATAATTGGATTCGAAAAGATGCTGCAACTGGCTTAACGTGGTGATGGAGGCCTTTTGAATTGTATAGAACCATTAAAGCGGATCTTCCTTTAGGCTCATGTTGAATAGCCTACACAGCATGTGGTTTAGTTTGAATATAATCCAACTACGGCACTGAAGTGTCGAACATGGGTAAGCGGGTTAGTCAGGCCTGCAAATTGAATAAATTTTGGCATATGGAAAATTTCTGGAATAGGCATAACTTCGTGATGTGGGGAGATGGGGTTTGTCTCGATTCTATTAAGCGCAGATTTTCGGCCTCGAATGCCAGAGTTTATGGCCAGGATCCTGTTATTGAGGTCGTCCAAGGTGATGAACTGTTGCAAGGGAAATGGTAAGGTTGCGACCTGAGGAACAAAATCTTGTTGCCCTTCTAGTCCCAATCGATCCCTGATTGGTCTTCTTTCGGGTGGGGGAGTCTGACGACGCGTGCATCGACTTCCTTGTGTTATCGATACTGAGGATGTTAAACCAAAATGTCGAGAAACCCTATTTAGATTTCCGGATCTGGATCAAGAAATTCGTAACTCGTCTTCTCTTGGTTGATCATCACATTGAATCGCTCTTGATCTATGTTCGCTCCAGGCGAGTGGAGGGAACGTTTCGCGGCCAGTGAGTCGATCTTGTGTTCTCCTCAGTCTTTCCATTTCTTTCTGATGTGTTTGACTCTGTTGATCTAAGGCTTTCCTTCGATCATCTCTCTCCGTTTGAAGAGCTTGGGCGTAGATACATTGATCCTCCAGTCTTTGGGCTTTTTCTACAGCCATTTGTTTATGAAGCTCAAGTAGTGCACTGTGTAGATTGACCATTCCTGTTATGGGATTAATTTCCTAATCTCTTACGGTACTGGAATGGCTTCTTAGGTTATGGGATTGTAGTAGCATATTCCCCAGATTCGACAAGCGTAAGCCCGCAAAGCGTAGTCGAATAAAGTCGTAGATGATCGAAGACAGATAGCATTCGAGAAAATATCTTTAATTCTCAGCCTACTAAAAGTAGCCGTTGTGCTGTGCGTGGTCAAAAAAAGAGTTGTTAGAGATCCATGAAGTTTGCCCACTCCCCCCAGATTAGGAGATAGTTTTTTTTTTTTTTTGAAAACTGCCTGTATCTACTATAAATACAGATAGAGAATGGATGATTCAGGATCCGAGAATAGGAAAATCTATTATCCTTTACCTCTTAAACCTTACAATTACTCCAAAAACTTGTAATAACTAGCATCTTACTAGATTTTACATCAAAATCCTCCTTGAGGTCATGGTTTTTCTCAGCTTTTACTGAGTTTTCCACGTAAAATCTTATTTATCAAGTATTTATTACATTCTCCTTACGAATAAGTATTTGCGAGGATTCTCCATCTAGAAAACTTGCCGCTACAAGTATACCGGCAAAAACCAGGCGAACGGTCGCATGGCTGAGTATACAATACTTGTCCACCAGTACAGGGATTGTTTCTCTAAAAAATCATCGATTACACATTACCCTCGAGGTGAAAATAGACATGCCGATGCTCTCGCTTACGTCGCTGCCATGCTAGGCCAATCCAAATATTGAACCCTCCATATAGAAGTACTTGAACGCCCAAGTATCAACCAGATAAAAGTTAATACCATCAATACTAGGGGCAAAGGTCTCGATCCCAAAGACTGGCGCACACCATTCCTTGCATACTTCAAAAGTTCCACTGAACCTGAGGACCCAAAAGAAAAAAGACCGTTACTTGAAAACTGTCTACAGTACACCATCCTCAAAGGTGATCTACACCGTAAATCACCAAATGGCGTATACCTCCATTGTCTATCTGAACGAGAAGCAACAGCCATCCTTATTGAGCTCCGTAAAGGAAATTGTGGGTCCCACACTGCCGGTCGATCCATGGCCTTCTATACAATCACACAGGGTTTATTCTGGCCGAATATGAAGAAACAAGCCGAAGAGTATGTGGAGTACTGTGACAAATGCCAGCGTCACGCCCATGTTCGAATCCCCTCCCAGAAACTCTACTACAGTCAAGTCACTTGGCTATTTAAGAGATGGGCCATTGATCTGGTAGGCCCTTTTCCTAAGGCTTCGGGCAGCAGATAACATATCTTAGACGCCACAGATTATTTTATAAAATGGGTCGAGGCCGTACCTTTATGTCGAACAAGGGAAGAAGAGGTCACCAAATTCCTCTAGGAAAATATTATTACATGCTTCGCCTGTTACATATGATCCGATGTGACAACGGTCCACAGTTGGTAGGGAACAAGGTTCAAAATTTCCTTAAAAAGTACAACATTATCCTCTCCCAATCCATACCTTATTACCCGCAAGGAAATGGTTAGGTCGAAGCAATCAATAAAACTATAGTCAACGGACTTAAAAAAATGCGTCGACGAGAAGAAGGGGCGTTGGGTCCAAGAATTACAACATATACTCTGGGTTTTCCACACCACACCGTAAAAAGTGACGGGCTATACTCCATTTATCTTGGCCTATGGTACCAAATCAGCCTTACCAATTCAGTTCAAGGTCGCCATACGCGACCCCGATCTCCCGGATGAAGGCAATGAGTTCAAACTCAGATGTAATATGCTATGGATTGATAAAACCAGAGACCGAGCCTTAGTTAACCTCGAGCATTACCAAATCTCTCTTCATAAATCCTACAATAAGAGGGTTCGACCACGTAGTTTTGACATCGACGATTTGGTCCTCCATCGAGTCACTCTCTCTTCCAAACCACGCAATACCAGCAAGTTAGCCAAATATTGGGAAGGTCCATATGTGGTGTACTACAAAATAGATAAACGATCGTATTACCTAATGACCGAAGCTGAGGAACCTTTACCCGACCCATGGAACACGATGTAGTTAGTCTTATACAACAGGCCATGGTTACAATTCCTTACCACTGATGTAACCACAGTGTAATTAATATTTAACATTTTTTCCATATCCACCATCTCATATCCCAGCAAACTTCTTGATTTAGGCAAACCTAAGTACCCAGTCAACCTTTCGACCCGACTGATACTTGGGGGCGACCTCAAAGCTTTTCAAGGTTCTAATTCGAGTAAACCCGAGTGGCAAGAATAGTCGAAAGACTGGACACTCCGGGATGCCTTGGGGCCGACCACATCTTTCTTAGTTCAAGGTCAAGCCTGCGGATAGAAATACCCATGGATGACCTCGAAGCATACTGAACTTCTTGATTTGGGAAAACCTTAGTATTCAGTCAACCCTTCGACCCGACTGATACTTGGGGGCAACCTCGGAGTTTTTCAAGGTTCTAATTCGAGAAAACCCGAGTGGCATGAATAGTCAAAAGACTAGACACTCAGGAATGCATTGGGGCTGACAACATCTTGCTTCGTTCAAGGTCAAACCCAGGAATAGAAATACCTAGGGGCGATCTCGAAGCCCAGTGAACTTCTTTATTTGGGCAAACCAAAGTATCCAGTCAACCCTTTGACCCGACTGATACTTGGGGGCGACCTCAGAGTTTTCAAAGTTCACATTTAAGCAAACCTGAGTGGCATAAATAGTTGAAAGACTGGACACTTGGGGATGCATTGGGGCCGACCAAATCTTACTTTGTTCAAGGTCAAACTCACGGATAGATATATCTGGGAACGACTTCAAAGCCTAGCGAACTTCTGGATTTGGGCAAACTTGAGTATCCAGTCAACCCTTCAAACCGACTGATACTTGAGGGTAACCTCGAAGTTTTTTAAGGTTCCAATTTAAGCGAACCCGAGTGACATGAATTGTCGAAAGACTGGACACTCAGGGCTGCATTGGGGTCGATCACATCTTGCTTCACTCAGGATCAAACCCGCAGATAACAATAACAGGGGGAGACTTCGAAGCCCAGCGAACATCTTGATTCAAGCAAACCTAAGTGTCCAGTCAACCCTTCGATAAGACTGATACTTGGGGGCAACCTCAAAGTTTTTCAAGCTTCCAATTCGAGCAACCCGAGTGGCATGAATAGTCAAAAGCCTCGACACTTGGGGATGAATTGGGACTGAACACATCTTGCTTCTTTCAGGATCAACCATACACATTTCGACCAAAAAATTTATTCACACCAACTACCAGTTTCTATCAGCATGTTCAAGTCAAAATTGCCAAACAGTGTTTCAAACATACATCACAAACAAACCAAAGAGTTTCTTACAAATAAACAAACAAACCAGCTCAAGACAAGTTTTTCCTCTCTCAAACAAACAGCTCAAATAGTATTACCTGAGTTCTCCACAGGCACAACCACTTCTTCAACACCACGGTGTTCCCCTACATGAGCGGCATCCATATTCTTGACACCAGTCCCCTCGACCAGAGGGTTCAATTTTATCCCCTCCCCGTTTGTAACATCCTCGAAGGTAGGTTCCTCCTCAAGGGGATAGAGTTCGAAGGTTTCAGGATTATACCCTAGTCCATCAAAAAATTTCTTCAATGTTGCAGTCACCTCGCACTCTTCATCAAACATAGCTTGAAAGCGTGCATGGTTATTTTGCAATTACACTTCTTGCCTCGCCACCTCTGCTTCTAGCACTGCCACCTTTGTATCACAGCGTTCGACCACTTCTAGGTTTTCCCTCGCCACATTAGAACGAACCTGTAGCATTTCCCATTCTAGCTTAGTGACTTAGGTCAAAATGGTCCCCTTCGCGAGCTCCCTCCCGTCTGTCGATTTCTTCAGCTTCTCACTGGATATTTTTTGTACTCTTGTGAATGAGATCATTCAGGCCTGCATCTGCATGGATCACAAACACCCTGACCATTCAGCAGTTATAAACACAATGTTCAATTGATTACCATATCTAATAACCAAAAACAACTTACCTAGCGCCAAACCACCTCGGCACGGCGCCTTGCTTCTTTTGGGTTCGTGGCACACAGATGTATCATCGACTCTACCGATGCTCAAATAGCATCCTCCTATTCGGCCGCGAGCTACCAGGCTTCGGCCAAGTTTGCCCCTTCGGCCATCTGATCATGATTTCTCTTCCGGGTCATTGTCTTCGTCAAATGAGCGGTTGAGCCTTTAGCAGTGTCTTTTCCCTTCCTCTTTTGGGTCTGTTGTACTACTTCTAGAGCCACTTTGGGTCCAGTCAAGCGGGTTGATATAGGAACTCCTAGATGGGTCCTCGGTATGAAGCTTGCCTTCCGGGTCAGATTATTATAGCCCATATCACTTACTTCCTCAGATAAGCCTATCTTTTTTCTCCTCTTCGACGAACCAGCCGTAGTCAACCCATCTGTCAACAATGTGTCCATCTTCTTTCGTCTTTTTCTTACAATGTTCAGTTTTTGGAACACCTTATTCGCCTGGTCCTCACTCTCATTGATAAGTTTGTCGATATAGAACTGAGGGTTTTCAATCCTCTATTAGCGGGTTCTGTAAAAACAATTGAAAGTCAAAGTACTATTCCAAACAATACAATAACAAAACTCGACCATAAACTTACTTGGGTTGAATAGCTTATTACTAAGTACGAAATCTACCCCCCCCCCCACCATGGGCATACTCATAATTCCCTTTTGCTACAACCAAGTCCTTAACCCACCTAAGCCCTATCGAGCACAAGTTGAAAACCACAGCTTCTCTGAGTAACACTGGATGTGATACGTCCCTACCTTCTTATCCCCTTCTTAGAGTAGAACGACACTACGTCGAACCACTAGATTAAAGGTCTCATTTCGCGTGTCAACTCATCATTCATACCTTCGATTACCCTTATCATCTCAAAAAAGTTGTTGTTCATCTCACACAGAACTACGTCCCAAAAATTTAGCACCACCTTTACCAGCCTTCAAAGGGGTAACCGCATCCCTACTCAAATCTGCCCCCTGAATGCCATGATCCCCTAATTTGGCATATCCATAAATGAATACTCCGCCCCTTGCGGCACTAGAATAATCCACTTCCCCTCCAGTTTATGTTTCGCAGTAAACCGCTCCAACCTCGTCTTTTCCCGAGGTGAGACCTATCCCACATATGTCTCCTCCTCCTCTGTCTCTTTACTACTCTCACTCTTTTCCTCTTCCCCTTCCCCTTCCCCTTCGTCCCTTCCATCCCCCGAATGCTTGACTCTAACCTCCTCCCCCCCTTTCCTCTTCTTCCTCTTCTCTATCACTTTCTTCGACTATTTGAGCCCTACGCCAGCTTCTCCTCCATAATTTAATATCAGGCTCCACTATAGCCAGAGGCATGTCTGTTGCAATGTGCAACTCTTTGACGTCACTGCTCACTTCCCCTCGACCAGACATACTCGGCTCGGCCACTTCGTCATCAACCTCATCTATCAGCCTCATCCTTAAAACCCTACAAGTACGCATTATAAGAGGATTGACATTAGCCCGATATATTCAAGTATCAAGTTTCGGGTTCATATTCTACTATCACCTAACCCACCCTTACTCATCGGCCATATAGCGACTGAATATTCGATTACTATCTCCTCTACTCCTAAAATTCACACCACTCAGTAATTATCCTTTGCGGGACATACCATTCCTGTCGCTCACACCCTACTCCAGTTATGCCTTTAACGGCATCATAGCAAACCCACATCCCCTCTCCCACCCAAGAACCAAGAACAGAAAGAGCAGTAATACACAACAAAGAATCAAATGAACTCAAGCAGCACCACCGTCCAACCTTCACAACAACAACTTCCCTGTAGCAACAAAGGTATTTTTTTTCTTGTCTGCTTATGTTTCTCTATTTGATTAGAAATAATGTCGGTCTCTCTTTTTCTCCCCTCTTAAATACAACCCATAAACCCACCTTATTTTCCTCAACTGTTATCATTACCACTATCCCCACTACCTCTCCCACTTCCCTCCACATTTTTAGTTACCGTGTGATTTTACCAGACTACCCCTACAAATACAAATGTGTGCATGTCACACCTTCCCTAGCTTAGGACATCCCTAATTCTCTCGAACCCTCGACTCTTTCTAAACTTCCACGATGGCCCATGGTCGTACTCCACCAAATACCCTCAAACACTCTTCCTCCTCGACACCAGGCCTCAAACAACCTGTCAGACCCTACCATATCAAACTCATATAACCACCACATGCTCCCCACCTTATCCCTATAACCAAGATATCATAATTATGGCCTGCACCAGCACATTGCTCCATAAATAGTTTCCCCTCTAACAGCTTTACTATTACAACTATAAGACCTTTGCCGTCGAAGTACCACATCCCCGTATACTCGATCATTTATGATCGACCATATGATTAGCTCTACCATCTTTTATGATCGACCTCACCCGTATATTCGACCACTTTTTAACCATTCGACCTATGGCCAACTATAATCCCTCCTGCCAAATTCTAGAATTTTTAAGTATTGGCCATCGTTTTCCATCTTTCTTACGTCGAATTCTAACTGTGCCTATATTATCTTTGACCTATCTACTAGCAATGTACTTTACTCTACGTCAAAATACATCAATCCTTAAAACTTTGTTTCATTCAACAAAAAAAGGCATGAACAAAATAAAAACAACTACATAACCCCACCCACAATGTCGGAAGACCGCCCTACTTGTACACGGGGTAGTTTTCGATTACTACGGATACTTATTCCCAGCATCTTTAGCCACCACCAGCCTCGCCGCCAATGACCGCAACGCGTAGGAGCGCTCTGTCACGCTCCGAAGGTGCTGCTGGAACATGGTCCACCAGAATGTAAACCCTGCGGCCTCCATCCTCTCCCTCCCAGTCAGCTCCTCCCGGTGCAAATCCACCATGTCGGGCAGACGTGCGTCCAGGTTGCCACGTTTAAAGTATATCATCTTCAATTATTTAAATTTATGACACACATGTACTTCTTTCTCCTCCATTTTCTTTTGATATGCACAAGATCACAATAATAAGAGAAGAAGATGGAAAGGTTTAACATTGCATGGTTCCTTTAACCCTATTTATACCTTGCTTAAGAGAGTATTAATCGCCCCCTTAATCAGTATCATCTTCATTAATGCCCTTGAAACTACCCATATTTACACTAGTCAACTTTACAATTTCCCACACCTAACAATTTTCTTAGCACGTGTCGGCTACTAAAATTTTTGAGGCACCTACTGAGAGGGGGCAAATGTTGTAGTCTACTCACAGCCTTCCAAGACTAGTCGAATACTTAAAGACTACATCAAAGCCTACCAGAGACTTGTAGCCCAACAAAACAATCAAAGGCGTAGGAATTCCATGAAGCCTTCCGAGACTAACCGAACACTTGAAGGTCGCTTCAAAGCTTACTACTATTGTCGAAGCCAAAGACAGTCGGGCAGCATCAGAATCCAGCATCAGGCCCAGAAAGGCTTCGACCATATTAGTGCATGGTCGAAGGAAAACATACTTGATAGCCAGCTCACCAAACAGAATAGTGAAAATAAGTCACCAAATAGTTGCAGTGTCAGAACTGACTTCACGTACGGGACAGTTGCCCCAAAGAATATACATGTAATCAGTCCTCGCATGGTGACTCACCTTTTCATATCTCCTATAAATAGGAAAGAGAAAATACTATGAAGGGGTTAGAAATACTCTGTCCAAAACCCCCTTCAATATCATCGACCTTCGAGTATCCATAGACCTTATGAGATTCAAACTGTAGCCTAAATCTATATATATAATCTTTTATCCAAATCCTCGCCAGAGGTCATGGAAAATACCAATTTATGGACTCCACGTAAGTATGTTAGCACAGTAATCCTTCGTATTTATGTTATATATATTTGTTAAAACCTCTAGTCGAATATTACCCTCAAGGTATAAGAGTGTGATCTCCCCTCTACAATGCCTGCTAAAGATATTGATCTTCAGATGGTCTAAAAATGGGTTGACGAACTGAATGAGAGGGTTGCAAAGTTGAAACAGATTTGGTCATGGCCAATTCACGTGCCAGGAAGGCCGAGGCTAGAGAGTGGTCAAGGAAGAAAAAGAATGACGTTGAGGTCTTGTCTGTCAAGGGTGACACGGTTAACCCATTAGTTCAAATTAAAGTGTTGGAGGCTGATCTTGTTCGTGTTCAAGCTCATGTAAGGAAGGGAAATGAACTCTTAAGAGAAAGTGATTATAAGTTAGATGTTACTCTTCGCAGAGAGCAAGAGTTAAAGAAGTTAATCAAGAGGAAAGATGAGCTGCTGAATAAAGCTCGTATTGGGGGAAGTAATGTAAACGAGCTGGAGTTGGTGGCACTTCGTGCTCAAGTGGAAGAGCTGAGGACGGTGAATAAATCTGAGCTGGATAAAACAGTGGGGATAATAGTACAATAAATTGAAGTGATAACACGCTTAAGGCAACGCACAGAGTAGGACGATACTTTATACAAGGAATTGCGACAACGTCATCAGAGATTAAGAAAGCGATTTGCCTAGTTAGTCATGCTTAATCGAGATAAGATTGGCCCAGAAGAGGTGCACTCGAGGGAACTAATGGGTGTCATTGCTTATTTTATGGAAGAAGTAAGGAGGATTGAGTTCGAAAGGGATACCTTACATGACTGTGTGGAACTTCAAGGCTATATCTGTAATACTGATATAGATCGAGGAAATTGCTTGAACAACATGGAAATAGATTTAGGTTCTCGACCTATAGAATTAGTAGAGCAAGGCGGGAATGTTATCACTGCTTGAGCTCCATAGTTTATGGCTATACGTCCTCCTGCATAGGAGAAAGTGTAGTTGACCTCCCATAAGTAAAAAAGCCTGTAGAAGTGACTTATACTTTTTGTAGTTGTAGACATGTATAGAGATAAAAACTAGTTTTACCTTGGCTTTATCTTGTATCTGATAAAGATCATTAATTAAAAACTAGCATGACCTTTATTTTAATCGCTAATATATGTATAGATGGGCAATTAAAAGCTAATATGACCTTTACTTTAATCTTTGTATAGATGCTCTATTGAAGCTAGTATTACATTTGCTTTAATCTTTGTATAGATAGGTTGATTGAAAGCTAGTATTATCCTTTACTTTAATCTATGAGATTTAGTATATTATACATCAGTAGAGAGTAATGTCAGAAAAAACTTGGAAGATTTCATGTAGTAGAATAGAATGTACATTCTTGGATATTGAAAGCTTACTTTTAGAATGTAAAGAACGAGAATAGATCTATAATGGAAAAACTAGGATTAAGCGATAATATCATTTCAATCGTCTAGTGTTCTAGGGATTTAGGATTCGGACGCCTTTCTCTGTCATGAGGTAGCGTGATCCAAGGCCAGTACGGCTATCGATGAGGAAAGGACCTTCCAATTTTCAGCAAGCTTTCCAGCATTTGCTTCTTTTCAGCTCTATAGGATTTCTCTGAGGATGAGATCGTCGATCTAGAATTTACAGCTTCGGACTCTTCTGCTGTACAAGCTAACCAACATATGGTGATATTGACCTAGGTTGGTAATACCTCGAGCCCGAGTCTCATCAATCCAATTCATATTGTAAGCCATTTCAAACTTATTTTCTTCCTCTGTGAGGTAGTGATCTTTGAAAGGATAATGGTACTCTGTTAGAATGATGGCTTTTAAGTCGTAAGCCAGGAGGAAGGGGGAACAACCAGTTGGTTGTCTTGGTGCAGTACGGTATGCCCATAAGACGTGAGGAAGCTCCCATATCTAATTGCCTTTCTACTGTGATTGAAGCCTTTTCTTGGGCCCATTCACTATTACTTTGTTGGTGATTTTGGCCTGTTCATATCCTTACAGGTAGCATAGATTGGATGGGGAATGAATGATGTTGTGTTTGCTGAGGAAGGTTGTGACCCTTTCTCTAATGAACTGTGGCCCCTTATCGATTTGAATCAGGTGGAGGCATCCAAACTGCGTGATAATGTATTCCTAGATAAAAGAGATAATTATTTCTTTTCTAGGTTGACAAAGAGGAACTGCTTCTGCCCATTTGGTAAAGTAATCTATCACCATGAGTAAAAAACATCGGTTACCTGGAGTATTGGGAAATTCTCACACGAGATCGAGCACCCACCACTTGAAAGGCCAGAATACCTTGCTTGCATGTAGCTCAAGTGCAGGAGCTCGTATCATGTGTCCATGTCGTTGACATGCATCGCATATTCGTGAGTATTCTTCCGTTTGCTTGGGCATTCCTGGCCAGAATACTCTTTGTGTAATTGTTATATTTTCAAATGATCAACCTGCGACATAGGAGCCATAAGTTCCTTTATGTAATTCTTTAAGCATTCCATCCGTTTTCTTCTTTGAGAGGCACTTGAGATAAGGCCCTGTCACTGATCGACGATATAAACGGCCATTCTAAACTGTATAATACTTCAAGTTTTCTATCCACTATCGACGTTCTTTTAGATCTGGTTGAAGGGGTCCGTCATACTTGTTCTTCGTGCCAAGGTAAGTGATAAAGGGTTTCTGCCAATCGTCGTCTTCCTCTTCATCGTACCAAGTATTGATCGTGCATAGAGAATAGAGATCAATGCTAGGGATGGACATCACCTCGATCTACAAATATCGTGCCTCTGTACCTAAGACTCGAGCAAAATAAGCCAAGGAATCGACATGTCTATTCTCACCTCAAGGTAAATAGTCAAGAGTTGCTTTCACGAATCTGCTCATCCTATCGACAACGAGGGCTGCATATTCGATCATCTAGCCATTTTTCTTGTACTATTTCGAGTAATGGTGGACTATTTACCTTCAGGTGAGACTATTGTAACTTCATGTTACAATAGTTACTGAGTTTGGATGAATTAAGACTGAACATTGTAATTATAATATGAGTTGGGTAATGGGTACAGACAGAAATACAACTTAGTATCACAATATCATGAAGTTGATTCATGATTCAATTTAGTCATATTTTTATCTACAGAAAAGAAATTATGATGAATAGACAAACCTATATTTTTCTATATCTCTTTAAAGAAAAAATCAAATAATAATTGACAGTTTCTTAAAGAACGCTCCTCCTAATTGTATTAAAATCAACAAGAAAATAAGTTCATATTTATTATACAAATATTAAAAAGACAACATCAATCAATCATAAATAAAAAATTAGTACTTAATCAATGCAGCAAGGAAGATTTAAAAGTTATTTGGGAAGGTTTGATAGTTGAATTTGATGTACAGTATAGAGAACTTACAACTGTCGAGATACTTTATATTGTTTAGTTAACCAGTATGATTATAAACAGTAAAGGTAATTTAGAATACTAAATTAATCTTGTGCCCTAATTTAATCTTATAACTTTGAAATCATTAAAGAACTTTGCTTGTGTATTGTATAAAGAAGATCAGTTAAAGATTCTAGTATTGAAGGGTAAATCGAAATTACCTTTGAATATGAAGAAAGCAAACACGGTTAAGTAGATACATCTTTGAAGGTCGAGAGATGGGTATTTATAGGAATAGAATTAGGGTTTATAACTCTTTGATTTGGATTAGATTTAGGAATTTTGTTATGTATAAAAGTTTCACATTTTTTGATTTTTTTGGAGATATTCGCTGTGATGGTATTGTAGATTGATAATTTGGGTACTTTAGAATTAAAAGCCAATTCATGAGGCAGATTTGTTATAAAAGGCAAATCATTTGACTATTTTAACTAAGTTTAATTATTTTGAAAATGCGATTTTATTAGATTAAAGGCCAAATCACTGGGGCAATTTAACTAGTTTAATTAATTTGTTATAAAAGGCAAATCATTTAAGTATTTTAACTAAGTTTGATTATTTCAAAAATGCAATTTTATTAGATTAAAAGTCAAATGATTCGGCTACGCCAAATCACTTGGGTAATTTAACTAGTTTAATTAAATTTCCTACCCTTAAAAGCCAAGTTATTTGGGTTATTTGCTTTTATAAATATATTTAATTAAGAAGTTTGGATTAATTAAGAATGGGAATGAGAAGGAGTAACATTTGGCTGTATCAAGTATTAATGACATTTGTTAAGCAAACCACGTGTATTGGCGAGGGTCTTCTTCGGCTAATGTAATGCTAAGGCTTTGTTATCTTCTTCGTCACCAACATATTTTTCTAGACCACACCTCGCTTTATTCTTAAAAATATAACGATAAATGTAGTTTACGACATAGCCACTGGCATAAATTTTGAGGTGATAGTGAACTTCCTTTACAATTTTGAAGAGGGTATCACTCAATTAAAAAAGTGATAAGCCTCGCATAATACAGTAGGTATCTTCAACTTTTTCATCACTGACATTAACAAATAGACGACCTTGCCTCGCTTGGTAGAGAAACTTAGATAAATATTTGACGGTATAGGTACTGGCACAAACTTCCGAACAATACACCAGTGATATTGCTATTCAAAGTATCCCATCATTCAATTGAGAAGTTGTCATGTTATAACTAAAATGTAAATAGAAAAAGATATTTTATTATAACTCTTTTCATATAAGAGTAAGATATAGTAGAATAAATAAGTTTACTAATAATAAGTGCAAGAAAATAATATTTATATAGCTAATACCATTAATATAAATTCTGTATAATAATTTTGTATTATATTTTATAAACCAAGAAATAAATTTTTTAAACCAAGCGAGGCATCTTCTAGTTCTTAAATATTTTTTAATAATGCGATTTTGTCTAAAATCAATTATAACTTCAATACCACAAAGAGGACCTATAGAAATTAATTGCAATTTCAATATCTCTATAAGAGCAATGCGTAAATTCTTAAACTTAAACCCCTTAAACCCTTATCAATAAAAGAATAAACAACTTTTCATAAACCTAAATCAATTATAGATAAAGGCATAATAGTGGTGAGTAACCAAACCTGTAACAACAATCTTTACTTGAACAATCATCTTTACTTGAACTTGCAATAGTAATCCGTACTTGCGTAACCCTGTAACAAATTAAAACATCAACAGAGCAATAAATAAAACAGCAACAGAGCAATGCTAAAATTAATAGACTATTGATTGAAGATTGATTTGACTGATAATGACTCGTAATCCTTAAAGAAATCCAAAAGCATAGTTTTTCCTCAAGAGATTCATAATGAAGTAATTAGAAAACAACAAGAAATAATACTTTTTCTATGAATCGATTTTGGTTTGATCTCTAGATGGTTTGATTTCTATAAGTAAAATAAGGATGAGGGATGGATTTATAAAGGAGAAGAATTTGTATAAGGAGAAGGAGATTAAAAGAGAAGAAGGTTAAAGCCCAAAAATGTCATGCATTTCGGCAATTTAGAGTTGGACGGCCTAGATGATTTCTATGGTACATAAGTCCCATGGAAATAATCCAAGCCAACCAAAGCACGCATCATTATTCGAGTAAGTGGAATGGGTAACTCAAATCCAAGAAATAAGTTGTGTTGTTTTTTTCTCATTATAGATAGATCGTAGTGTAAAAATTTGCCTTGGAACTTATGATTTTTTATTTTTTTATTTTTTATTTACAGATGTAGGATCAGTTTCCAGATTTATCATAATTCTTGTGAACATACTTCTATGCGTTCGTTGCAAAAGAAAGTTCTCATCAGTTAATTCAGTTGTGTTTTGGAAGATATCAAAAAATGCTCAAAAGGTAGAGGATTTCATACGAAATAACGGATCCTTGGCTCTAAAAAGGTTCAACTATTCTGATATTAAAAGAACGACTGGTGCTTTCAATGATAAACTGAGTCAAGGTGGTTTGGGTAGTGTCTTTAAAGGAAAAATTGTTGACTGCCGCAGGGGCGGAGCCAGGGTTTTTATTCAGGGGTTCAAAATAAGGGTATAGGGGATGGAGTCCCAGAATAAGAAAAAAAAATTAGGGTAATTTTTTGCATAAAGAAAAGTGAACAAAAAAAGGTAGTTAAACTATGTTGGAGATGGGACTTGAGCCTACGTCTTCAATAGGTCTCCAAGTCAAAATAACAAATAATAACCAATTGGGCTATAACATTCTTCTGTTATTATACGATGGGGTTCAAATATGTAATAATTACACCAAGTGTGTTTTAATTTTTTTGGGTAAAATCCTTACACTAAAGGGAAGTTTCGGCAACCAGGGCCTCCTGGAACACACCTGGCTCCGCCCCTGGACGACCGGCTAGTAGCTGTTAAGGTGATGACAGACTCCAAAGGTGATGGGAAAGATTTTATCCAGAGGCGGATTTAGGGGGGACCCCAAAAAAATTTTTTTGTTAAAAAATACCTATATAGGTATATAATATTTTTATATATAAAAATATGTACATTTTTTCATTTGTCCTAATGACGTAAAGGAAAGTAAGCTCAACTGGTAAAGTGAGGAGCTCCTAATCCACGAGTTTAAGGTTCAATTCTTGATGTCATCAAATAAGAACTTGATTTTTTTCACAAAAGGAGAAGTGAATCCGTATAATTTGCTAGTCAAATATAATGTTATATTATGGCAAAAAAATAATTTTGGGGGCTCCGTCCACAACCCCTCCATACCCTAATATAATTCATCATACTACCTTCATCCCCCCCCCCCCCCCCCGAACGTAAAATCCTGGCTCCGCCCCTGATTTTATCAACAAGGTTGCAAGCGTAAACATTTCACATGTAAAATATTGTGAGTTTGCTAGGATTTTGTTCCGATGGGTCTAAAAGAGCACTCATCTATGAATAAATGCCTAACGGTTCTCTTGAAAAGTTCATCAAGGATAAACCGCTAGAAACTAGCTCAAACCTTCCATGGTAAAAACTATACAAAATTGTGATTGGAGTTAGTCGTGGGCTGGAGTACTTGCATCGTGGTTGCAATACACGTATTGTGTATTTCGACATAAAGCCACATAATATCCTCTTAGGCGAAGACTTCTGCCCTAAAATATCCGACTTTGGGTTTGCCAAACTATGTTCTACAAAAGAAAGTTATGTATCAATACTGGATGCTAGAGGGACTGCTGGGTACATTGCCCCAGAAGTGTTCTGTAGAAACTTTGGAAGAGATTCACACAAATCTGATGTGTATAGCTCTGGAATGATGGTTCTAGAGATTGTCCGTGGAAGAAAAAACATTGACGGCCTCGCGGACCATACAAGGTGAAATATTTTTCCCACACTGGATACATACACGTATCGAGTTGAGCGAAGATCTTGGGCTTCATGGAATAACAGCAGAAAGAGATTCAGAAATAACAAAGAAGATGATTTTAGTAGGTTTGTGGTGCATACAAACAAACCCAACACACAGACCTTCAATGAGCAAAGTGGTGGAGATGCTGGATGGAAACCTCGAATCATTGCGAATTCCACCTAAGGTCCTAGTTTCTTCATCAGGATCACAACATGATTCTTCAAGTACAGAAGTATGGGAAACTATGGGACATTTCTAATGAGGCATTTGTAATATTTACTATACAGGAGATCAGCTACATACATTTGTAACTGTATTTCAGTATAACATTCCAAAGAAGGAATCAAGCGTGAGATGGCCTCGGTAATATTTATGTAATGTAAACTAGTTTCCCCAAACCGACAGGGCTCATGAGTCAGTTTGAATATGAGTAATTTATCTTGAACTAGAAGGGAAAACGATATTTGAAAAAGATAAGAAACTGTTCCAAGCATTTTGGCTAAATACTTGGTTTTCAAGCAAAATATACTTAGATGGTTATGGAAAAATATGGTTCACTTGAGATGGAGATCATAAAAATTTCAAGACTGCATCTTTCGAAAGTTATACTCTATTTTTTCATTCTACAGATTGAGATCATGTTTGTAAGATATGGTGTTTTAAACAATTTTTTTATTCGGTGACAAACTTAGTATAATTTACGACTAAACAAAATATTTATGACTAGACTAGATTATCACCTAGTTCTAACTTGGCTAAAATAACCAAATATATATATCGGGATCTAATTTGGGCTACGGTAAACACTAGGTCATGCTTCCAAAAGAGAGATTTAAATAATAGCTCTCACTTTTGCAAACAGTGTGTAATTGGTAAAATTTAATGGGAAGAGATTTGTGGTGGCCGGAGGAGGACTCAAAAAATATATGTTATCAAAAACAGTCTTACAGCAACATGTGGAGTAAACATAGTAACTGAGAAAAAGTTCGATCCTAAGCGTTTAGGCCGACGGACCAAGAATGGTCCTAAGCGCTTTTTCATTTGACACGTGTCTTATTTGACTCACCCAATTAACCATAGTTAACTAAATTTTATTAAGATATTTTACACCATTTAATTAAGGAAACTTCATATACTTAATGGAAACTCAATTTTCATACAAACTAAAGGTTTAGTAACTACAAAAAATGGATTTTTGTTTTTTAACACCCATGGAGGTAACTAAATGAAAATAAGCAATCTAAAAGGGGAAGAAATTAAGTCTTTTATACTTCTATTGGTATTAGATGCATCGATAATGGACTATGTTATGCATATTAATGTATGGTAAGTCTTATATATTTCTATTGGTATTAGATGTAGATCCACAAAACTTGGGAAGCATAGTTTGATCCTTATGAGATATTATTTTTAAGCCTCTCATTGTAATTGTAATCTTCCTTGTTATGAACTATGTATGAGAGGATGAGTCACTCGATGTTTGTCATGTCTTAGATACATAAGAAATATTGATTCTTCTATTTTTTGTTGGAGCCTTGTATCGTATGATTTTGTTGATAGGATAACCCTTTTTTACGTGGGATTACCAACATTTTTCACCAAATAATATTAGGATTTTAGTCAAAATTAGAGGTTCTCTAAAAAGTGGAAACTATATGTGTAATTGAAGTTATTTTCCTTAATTACAGGGTTTATTACCGGGTGTAAATGATCTTAATAACTTTTAGTTAATCATGTTGGCTGAGTCAAATAAAATATGTGGCAAATGAAGAAGTGCTTAGGACCATTCTCGGTCCTAAGAGGTTAGGACTAAACTTTTTCTCCTAGCTGAGACTTGAAGAAAACACCAGTACACCGAGTGCCGGTGGGACCGACCGTGACTTTGTTTTATTGAATTTTTTTAATAGATTAAGTAAACAATATATCAAATAACTTGAGAAGTGGAAGCTTAAATTACCATTAACAATAAAGGATTTAAACATAAGTAATTTCAAAATCTGATGAACTCAATACTTTCAACATAATTTACACTACCTCCGCCTTCACCTTCACCTTCACGTTGGCCGCCATAATCAGTAAAAAGCCACCACCACTAAAAATTTAATGCCCCTGCCACCACCACCACTACTACCTAATGCTTATAATTTATTTAACTCTTCCCTCATTCAATCATATCCTCATCCATTTCTCTCCAACACGAGAGCAGTAACACTATCACCTTTGGTCTGTCAAAAAAGGCTTCTCATAGAGATTTATACGAACATATCTCACTTTTAAAATGAACATATCTCACTTTTAAAGAGTAAGTTCATGACTTATTCTTGATCTAATCATAAATGAATGAAATCGTATTGAACCAATCCTACTATAAAAATGCAAGTAAAATTTCACCGAGATCCGAAGTAGAATGAATCAAATCGAAACCTCAAAACCAAATCATCAGAAATTGATTTCTTGAATGATAAAAAATGGAAAGGCTTTAAAACGAACTTGTTATCGAACCAATCCTGCAATATAAATCAAAATATATCTGAGAAGTTAAAATCTAAGAGATTGAAGTAAATAGGATTCGATGTGTATAGAGGGAAAAATCTTCAAAACCATTGGAAAATCTCTGCTGAAAAGCTCCCATGAAGTTTCTTCGGTTGGAGAGATTCCAAGTTGGAACCCATTGAAAAATCGTTGAAATCCGCAAAAATAAAGAAGACCTTGTTTTGAACTTTCAAAAGACTAAATCATAAAGAAATTTGATCACATGAAGAATTCGTGGGATTTAACTTTTCAATTATGGGAGGAAGGAAGTTAGAGAAGAAAATGGAAAGAAGTTAGAGAAAGATAAGATATGGGGTACGCAGAGCCGGTGCTAGGTTTCTGGTTGCCTAAAGCGAACCTATAAAATGGTGCCCATTATGTAAATTTAAAAAAAAAAATTACTTCAAAATTTTTTTTTAGCAAAATATGGTGGTTGTTAGGAGTTGGGTCCAAGCCCTTGTTAGGAGCCCAACAGGGTTGGGGTGTCCTATACAGACTCCTAGCAAACCCATAGGCCCAATAGGGTTATGGGAAGAGTTAGAGTAGAATAGGAAATCATTCTGGGTTACCTATATATATCGCTGTACTATGTACAGAGAACACGGTTATGATAATCAATAAATCTCTCTCTATTTCTCACTTGCTCATGCTTTATTAGTATTCTGCTCTAGAATTATCATATCCCAACACGTTATCAGCACGCAAACTCTAGGAGCGAGGAAAGTAGATCTTTCCGTCTAATTAGAAATTTCACGGAAACTAAGCGATCAGAGAAGATGTATTTTACATTTTTTTTATACATATATTCAGATTTATAATATATCATAGATCAGCATGTTTCGAAAACCTATTTTTTCCCTATTTTTTTGGATTAAAAACTAGGTTTTTAGTATTTTTAACCCTTGTTAAAGGGCTGTTTTCGATCATGCATATATTTCACTGTGGAGATCGGATTGAGGTAAGACAACATCAGTTGGATATCCTACTCCGAGAGCTTTCCAACGATATATGGCACGTCTCTAGGAGATGCCCCAATCACCGGGAATAGCTTGTTAAAACTAGGCAATTTTACGGCCAAAAACAGTGTTTTTTTGGTCGCTGACGTCATCAAAAAATTTATTTTTATTTTTTTTCAAAAATATTTTTTTAATTTTATTTATGACGTTATCCTTATCCATAGTGACGTTAGCAGTGACACGTGTCGAGGACACGTGGTATGTTGACGTGGCATGGCACGTGTGGAAGGAATATTCTTCCAGGTGAACGGAATATTTTTTGTCGTTGCTGGATCATTTTACGTGTGTGACACGTGTGTGGCACGTGTGGTGCAGGTACAGGGTACGTGCGACCGAATCAGACCGGTTTAGACCATGTCAACCCGGTCCAGGCCTTGACCCAGACCGAGTCAGACCGGTTCAGACACTAAAACGGCTTTTAATCGCCCTAATTTTGGTCAAATTGAGCCCAATTTTTTTGAAAAATTCCTATTTACTAGACCTACCCCGTGGGGGACCCATTTTGATTTTTTTTTATGCAAAATATTTATAAAAAAAAATTGGGTATAGGTGCCTCATATAGGAGCATTGGCTCACTTCTATGTGATATAAGTACTTAGAGTAATACTTATTTAAGTATCTTTGTGATAGCTAATAGGATATTATTGGTATACCCCTAGAATATTAATTATCTTGATCAGGGATCACTGATAATACGAAACTAAGACTAATTTAGCTTACGACTGTGAGTCATATCTAAATCACAGTTACTTGTCAAGGACAAATAACTAGAGCTCAATTAGGAATTGACTTAGTCTTATTTCTAAATACTTGGCATCTAAGGAACCAATTTTTCGTATCTAGATGCAATTAGATATTACAAGCATAACATTTAGAGGTCTATAGGCATTAATAGCACCCTATAATACCCTAGACTGTTAGTTCAAAGACAGGCCTAATCAACCTATCTTGTAAACCCGCTGACTTCAGGATAAAACCACTTGTCAGCTAAACATCTAATACCTATCATATTCGTAGCAAATGGATCATTTGGCTAGAATATACCTACCTTTATAGAACTTGAGGGCTTAGAACACCCTAGTTCCCAGAATAAGAAAAGCACACATTTAGTGGTTTTGAATAGTTGTCTTAGCTAAGACTCTATTAAACGCACTTTAAGGTTAAAACACCATTTTACAGGGTAAATTTGTGATTTAACGCTTCATATGATATAAACAAGGTTCACCTATAAACAATGATTGATAATCATTGACTTCTATTATATGAATTGCCTTTAGTAATGATTGGACTTCATGTATTTACAAAGGATTTTAAAAGGAACGCACACATATGGTAGTTTTGAATAGCAATCTTGGCTAAGAGTCTATTAAAATGCACATCTCAGATTAAGATCGCCATTTTTACAGGGTAAAATTTAGGATTTAATTATTATAAAGGAATTTTATGAGTTTTAGAATATGAACTGGGTTCTACTATAAGATGATTCAGAATTATTTATTTATCATTATTTTAAGTACTATGATCTGTCTTTAATGTAATTGATATATTTATCAAGTATTGTCTCTTATTATAATCTATATCTTGTATTATAGATGCTTGCGACACTCAAAAATGTTGAATTTCTACCATTGCTGCTCACTAGAGCCAATTACCTCACTTTCTGCATTGACGCTGACTTATTCTTGAAGTTACTTGGTATGCAGAAGACCATCGTCAATGGCAGCATGGAAGATCCCATGGACAAAGCATGGGCTTTGCTTATCCTATGTCATCATATTCAGGATGACCTGAAGACAAAATACCTCAACAAGGTTGAGCAAGCTGACTTATGGACAAGCTTGCCGAGGCGTTATGGTCATCATAAGACCATTATTCTCCCAAAAGTGATGCACCAATGGAACACCCTTAGCTTCCACGATTTTAGGACGGTCACTGATTATAACTCAGCAGTCTATAAAATCACTTATACACTTGAGTTGTATGAGAAGAAAGTCACTGATGTTGAAATGATAGAGAAGACTCTATCAACCTTCCATGCTGGCAATATTATGATTCAGAGGTAATATTGGCGAGAGAACTTGAAGACTTATACAGTCTTGATTCAGGCACTGCTCCTCTCTGAGCAGAACGATGAACTTCTGATGAAGAATCATGCTATGCGGCCTTCTGGGAATACGCCGCTGCCTGCGTCAAACAATGTTCAGTTTCTGGGAAACAACTCTGTACGTCGGGGACAAAGATATGGAAGAGGCAGGGAGGGCTACCAGGGATACAGGAAGGATGGGAACCCAAAACCCTTTAGCCCTAGGAGAGGTCAAGGATTTGAGAAATCCTAGACACTAGGTAATGTGAAGAAGGAGAAGAAGCCAAATCAGGGATCTACTTGCTTTAAATGTGGTGACACAGGACACTGGGCACGAAAATGCCATACACCACAGATGGCTACAGGTGCCAGAGTCCGAACCCACCAAGTAGTTGTTGACACTAACTCTGCCCCTCTGGAGTTCGCAGCGTCAGACTTCTTCGACGACACTGATGCCATCATGGATCAACATACGGAGTAATCTGTAATAATATTTTAGTCGACATGTGATGTCATATTAGAGAGAGCACTAGTAGTTTCTTGTCTCGACAGACTTGATTTACTTTTTGTTGTCAGTATTTTTGATTTTGCTGGGAACATATCATTTATATTTTAATACAGTGCTCATGACATACATGAGATTCTCCATTTGTTCTAAATTATGATTACTCAAATTTATTGCTTGGGAAGTAGTTAAATTTTATGTATGATAGTTGATCTACTACATGTAACCTGCCTATGGCTCTCTCTGCTCATTGAGCATGACCTATAATCGGATGAGTGGTGGCATATGTATAAGAGGCATTTCATACCACGCACTCGATCCTTTTGAGCTATGCATATATTTCTTGTCTAACCTTGTGCATCTGGGATGGCACGAATATCATTGGCAAGACCAACATGATAGAACGCTTTAAATGTATCATGTAATTACTCTATACAGGTACGATACAGGGTATCTAGTCCAGTTTATACACTAGTAAATCCAGCCGGATTTTACTAAGTTTAGGGAGATACATGATATTGCTTATCACGTAATGACTATTGGAGAAAATGACACCAGATTCTGTGCATTCCCTCAATGTCTAAAGGTTAGCACACGCTATTGGAATGGTTTCCAATACACTCCTCCGGCTAGGATACCGAGGAGGATTATCAGAAATATTTCTCAACTTTCTTTGAAAGGAGATATGATCCAGAGAGTGTACGTGTAACGTTTGTTTACACGGAAAGTCTATTATGACCAAGGTGGAGTGGGATCTCCAGCCTTTGCTCCAACCGCATCCATGGAGACCCATATAGACCTTTCCATCCACATAGTGGCACACTTAAATATTTATGGTCATTACAGACGTATTTAGGAGATGGTTCTAAGAATGCAACGTTAGCACGACTTCTCACTTAGATCATTCGATTGCAGGTTCAGTTCTTGGATTACCAGATCAAAGTCGATCGATGCGACTTGACAGGGGCTTGGGAGTTGGACTCACAGGTTTTTGATGATTATTTTACCGCTAAATGGGATAGATGATTGAGCATCGTGAGTACCCCACACCATACCCAACTCGGGATTGGCGGAGAACCTAATCAATCGATTTCAGATAATTGTTAAGCCACTGTTATTACGATTACAACTTCTAGCTAGTGTGGGGGATATGCATTCTTGCTCCCACAACACTGATTAGGGTTCATTCCTTAGCACATCATCAAATTATTTTTCCCAAAAAGCGACTAGTAACTGGGTCGGTGCCCGGTGTCACCCATCGACAAATATTTGGATGTTCCGTACAAGTGCCAATCGTACTAGAATGTATGAACATGGGACCCTCAATGTTGGCCTAGTAATATATGGGTTATGATTCGCATTTATCACTGGATATTTGGACCCACTGGCGACGTATATCCTCTAGGAACACATATGACCTATTAAGAGATCTGGCATCGATTGCAATATGACCTATTACCCAGTTATTGACGCTATAACATTTTAGTACTTATCAGTATGTCAAGCTGTCGAGGACAGGCTAGACATGCATCTAATATAAATACTGCATATCTATATGGGAAACTAGATACTGATATATACATGAAGCTACCTGGGATGGTATAAGCTTCTGGAAGCAACTAAGCCTGACGCACGAGGTGTGTACGTAATAAAACTGGAAAAATTATGGTTGACTTGAAGTAATCAAGGCCCATGAGACATAGTAAGTTGACTAAGTATTTGAAGGTCGGGGACTTTGCAAATATCATTATCTGTCCATGCGTTCTTATTTAGAACACAGATATTAGCTTCACTCATTATAACAGTGTACTAAATGATTTGGATATCATTAGACCTCTGGGGGAGATCGCGAGAGCTGCCGAATTCCTTGGAAAGGAATTCAAAATATAAGACCTTGGGAAATAGAGTGTCACGATTTACAGATCGAACATCTTGATAGTGGCACTTGTACACCAAGCAATATCTATCAGAAGAGTTATCTAACACTTCAATATGGATGTAGCACACGGTGCTAAGTCGTTTATTATGCGTCCAGCACTTGGGTGTGAACAACGACATCTTCCACCATCTTAATGAAAGGAAAAACTCCAAGGGCTATGGTGCTAGCTAGGAGGTGCTTTGTTATAGTTAGTTGGGTATACTAGACTCAATTACTCATTCGCATTAAACTGTTTGGCTTATCATAGTTCTGTTCCTACCCAAAGGCACTGGATTGAGATCAAGCACATTTTGAGATATCTCATCGATGTAAAAAACTGGTGTTTGTTTCATCCATAACTTCGCAAACGGGATATTATAGGTTACGCCGATGCAGGATATTTGTCAGATCCACATAAAGGCCGATCACAATCAGGTTATGTATTCTTGTATGGAAATAGTGCAATTTCATGAAGATCAGGGAAGCAGACGATGGTTGCTACATCCTCGAACCACACGAAGATTTTTGCACTGCATGAAGCCAGCAGAGAATGTTTTTGGTTGCGGTCTATGATCAACCATATCAACGGGAATTACGGTCTGAATTCTATTCAAGATTAGCCGACGGAATTTTATGAAGGCAATGCGGTTTGTATCGTTCAAATCAAAGGCGGATTAATTTAAGATGACAAAATGGAGTATATTTCACCAAAGTTCTTCCACATACATGAATTACAGAAGATTAATGAAATCGGCATTGTTTAAATCCATTCAGAAGACAACTTGACAGATCTATTCACGAAGGCTCTTGCATATCCTACATTCAAGAGATTAGTTCATGGAATCGACATGCGCAGTTTACAAGATTTATTATCTCAGGGAGATCGACATCAGGGGAAGTAGTCCCAGCCTGACGTGGATACGTGCATTTTGTACTCTTTTTCTTGATAACGCAGTTTTTTTCCTTGGAGGTTTTACTGGCTGGAGGTTTTGATGAGGCAACGTATACGCACCCACAACCTATACAGGGGATATGATTGCACTCTTTCCCTGCACAACTTTTTTCCCAAGGGGTTTTGCTAGGTAGAGGTTTTAATGAGGCAAGTCGTCCTAGTATGGAACACCCCAAGGGGGAGTGTTAGGAGTTGGGTCCAAGCCCTTGTTAGGAGCTCAACAGGGTTGGGGTGTTCTATACAGACTCCTAGCAAACCCATAGGCCCAATAGGGTTATGAGAAGAGTTAGAGTAGAATAGGGAATCCTTCTGGGTTACCTATATATATCATTGTACTATGTACAGAGAACACGGTCATGATAATCAATAAATCTTTTTCTTTATTTCTCTCTTGTTCATGTTTTACTATTATTCTGCTCTAGATTGACCATATCCCAATAGTGGTTAATTTCATTAATAGATAACTGAATCCAAAATTACATTCTAGAGGGGAAAAAAATGGTCTTGGTGCTTTATAGATAACGCGATCCACTTCACAAAAAAATACACACAAAATTAAATACGTTGGCGTGCTTGAATCTTTCTCCTTGGTTTTTAAGCGGCAAAATTTTCAATGATGCTTCCATATTCAAGTTTAGCGACCGTATCATATTCAATTGATAACAAAGCTTATCCATTTAATCTATCTTGTGACATTGTTGACCGGAGGTATGATTTAATCAACTTCAACTTTGAGAACATTCTTTCAGCATATGCAACCGTAATCGAAATTGTAATACCACTCTTTACGCAATCCAAGTATTTGGAAATTTTAATTCTCTATGACTAGAGTTTATTTAATTAAGCACATCAATAGTTTTTGCTATCTTCTCCGGTAAAAAAAAATTCAACACATCTAGTTCTGAAAATAACTGATTCCCATCAATATCAACTGCATGTTACGTTTCAGATAACCTTCAAGCTTTAAAAACTTTTTATCATTTGTAGATTTGAACTTCTTCAAATCAAACAATAAACCAAACTTTTCTCCATACTCTTTAAACTGTTTGAACCGAGTCTTAAGCTTGTCACCACCTTTATCTAAAATATACAATAAGTAATTCACTCTAAAATCATCTTCAGCTGATAGTATCACATGACCCTCATCATTTCTAGTTTCATCAAATTGCACATTTCTACGAATTTTCTGCTTTTCACGAAACATTAGTTCAACATTCAATTTAATTGCAATCTCTTTTGTTTTAGCCATGCAAGCTTGGAAACCGTTTTCTCTATAATTTTCAAAGAAAATTATGAGTTCTTCTAAACGGGTTATAGCAACTTCAATATGCATGCCTTCGCTCTGCAGAAATTTGCTTACAACATTAACAATGTTTAATAAATTAAACCAAATGCACAACCCAACCAAAAACTTAAAACTCTCGATTTCAATAGTAACCAAGTTATTTGCTTCACTCTTTGCATTAGAATCTTTTGAAGTATTTGATAAATAAACTAACGCATCTCTTAGTGTCAAAGTTTGAAATCTTACTGCCCTAACACTTTCAGTATAACTTTCCCAACGTGTTGCAGACAAAGGCTTCAATGACAATCCACTTACATGTTCTTTAAGAACTTGCCACCGTTGTGTAGAAGAAGAGAACAAATTATTTAATCGCTGTATAACTTCAAAAAAATGTGACGCTTTAGTACAACAATTAGCCATGTAACATATTAAAAGATTGAAACTATGACAACCACAAGGCGTATAAAAGGCCCTCGGATTTTCATCAAGTAATCTTTTTTGAACACCTTTGTGTTTCCCTTTCATATTTGACCCATTATCATATCCTTGTCCTCTAACATCATCAATGTCGAGCTGAAGAGTTCTTAATACCTCTTTCAATTTGTTAAAAATCCCAAGACCCAATGTATCGTCCACTTTAAGAAATTTAATAAATAACTCTTCCACCTTTATTGGACTCTCCGAAACATTTACACATCATATAATAAGGGACGACATTTGTTCCTCATGACTCATATTCGGAGTACAATCCAGGATAACCAAAAAAATCTCGCTTCTTGAATTTTTTTGATGATTGAAACTTGGATCTCAACGGCTAATGTAGTATCAACTCATTCTGGGTTTCGTGACTCAAATAATGAGTATGATGTTTTTCTATTTTAACTTGTCAAACATGCTCTTTCATTATCGGATCAAACTCTGCAATCATTTCAATAAACTTACAAAAAAGTCTATTATTGCGTTCATCAATTTTCTCCCTCTTCCCACAAAAGCCAAATTATTGCAAGTAAGTGCTTTTACCACCGCGATTATTCTCACCAATACTTGCTTCCAACATTCTCTTTCTTGTTGAATTTAATCTTGTTTAATTTTGTCGATCGTTATATTCTTCTTCAAGCGTATTTCCAACTCAATCCAAACGCTCATATTAATAAGATGTTCATTACTTGTCTCATGGGATTTAAGCTTGGAAATAAGATTACGCCAATCATCAACTCCTTCTTCCACCAAGTAAGTAGTCATTTTTTTGTGTTTAAACAACTTGCAACAAAAACAAAATACCTTATTCGAGCAATCTGAATACACATGCCATTTCCTATCTTGTTTGTCCCCATTAGGTAAATAACGAGTATAATATGTGGAAGCAAAGTGTATTTTCTGAACATCTTTTGGAAATGATTCATTATCATTTAGGACTCTAATGGGAGCCTTTTTTGACTAATGAGTCCCTTAACGACTGATCAACACTATCCCAAGTCCCGGTATCAAAATTGATAACGGGCAAAACTTGAATATTATCATTCTCATCTTCTTCATCAACATTTTCCTCGTCAACTTCTTCAATATTATTCTCATTCCCATTTTCTTCATTAACACTCTCATTTTCAACTTCTTCAATGTTATTCTCATTCCCAATTTCTTCAATAACATTTTCAGTTTCTTCAATAACATCTTCATTCCTAAGATCTTTAGTAATACCCATATTTACATCCCCATGATCCTCAGAAACATTTTCTGTCACTAAACCTTCATTTAAAGTCCCCGGCTGTTGAATTTTCCCAAAATATTTATTAAGAGATCCTACTTGAGATTTGGTCAATTTGTCTTTCTTTTTCTTATTTAGTCTTTTCTCATGTCCATAATTTTTTTTATGCTTCAGCATTCTCTAAAACAAAAAAATACTCCCAAGCCTCAGACTTTAAGCATTTAGCTTTAACTTGAGACAACTAAATTACTAAATATACTAACAAAAATCCCAAAACAACATTGCACATAATACATAGTAAATTAGTAACATTTAAATTAACAGTAGCTAACTTTTCAAGAATACTGATGTGACGATGCCCAATGATCCAAAAAATAATCCAATGAGAATTGAGAAGCAAGACAAAGAAACAATGACAAACAATAAGGCTTGTCACCCGAGTGCCGCAATCCACTGCAGAAACTAAAATAAGCATCAATTAATTATTTAATTTAGAGAACTAGCAATCAAGTAAAGTTAGGGTTTCTGAATTTTGATATTGCAAATTAGTGGAGAGATTAAGAAACTAATCGAAGTATTATTACTTATTAGCAACTCACCATTAATCAAAACCTTTGTAGAATTTGTAGAATTTGATTATAGAGTCTTTAAAAATTAAGAGCCAAAAGGAGAGGATTTGAAATTTTAGTATTTCACCAAGAGAGACAGAGTAAACCGAGAGTCAGAGACAGAGAAAAAGGAGTCCCACTTATTAACTTTCAAACTTTGTATATTTTATTTTTTGCTCCTCTTTATTACAATTTACAGTTTTGTGAGAGAGAGAGTAGAGAGAGACTTTAAAATTAATAATATTAACAAAAAAAAATTCATTTAGGACCCTTCTAGATTTAGGGCCTAAAGCAACTGCTTTAGTTGCCTTACCTCAACACCGGCCCTGGGGCTACGTGTGATGTTGTGGTGCTGCCAACAGTCAGTGGGAAGTTGGTGACAAGGGCAAAATTAGAAGCGAAAAAGCTTTCGTCGAGAGACACATTTTTGGTGGTTACTGGTGCAAGGGAGACCTCCTTATCCGTCGGCCTAATTATTGTAAGGAAAAATCACCATATTTATGCAAATCTCTATGAATAATAAAATGTTTCCTCACTTATTTGATGCTAGCACCCTTCTCTCACTCTCTTTTAAACACTCACACTTTTCCCTTCTTCAACACAAACTGTAGGAAATCTCACCCCTCTTCTCATCCCTATCTTCTTGTACATCCTTTGAGCTAGAGCCCACTTCGTTTGCACTACTAGTCCTCTAATGCATCCACTCGACTTCTGCTATCAAATTAACAACTAGATCAGATCCTATAAAAGCACCCCCTACAATAATGTTATAATGATCATACCATCCTCTTCCTGTAAGGCTCATAAATTTGACTTTCCCGAATTAACTATCTCCCCGACCACCATAACTATAGTGGCTAAAGAGGTTTTGAGCAGGAAACATACTCATATTGCTAAACACAACTAGTGTAAACATGCTTATATTGCAAACATAACTAAACGAATACACTGGCTTTAATTCTTTATCTCTTTAGCTTCCATCTTATTGGGACCCATTTATAGAATCTTCGGACGAAAGGTTTTCTTGAATGGGGAAGAGAGATGTTTAGAAATTAGGAACTCTTAGTTGTTTCAAGCCATGAAAATTAGTAACTCTTAGTTGTTCAAGCCATGAAAATTTAGAAATTATGAACTCTTAGTTGTTTTACCTTTGGTGTAACTGTAGACAACAACAATAGGGAGCCTTTCAATTCTAACTTTTCCTTAAATCTTTTTGTTTTGTAAGCTTGTAGGGATGAAATGGTTGAAAAGGAAAGAGGGAGAGAGAAAAGCATCAGATTAAGTAATTAGGTGAGTGTGCCCTATATAATTTTTAGTAAAACTATCTATGCGTATCACAAGGAATTAAAATAGGATTCAATGTTATGAATGCCTACGTTTAAATGAAGGATTCAATGTCAAGTATGTTGCTACTTATTATTAATAGTGAGCTCACTGCACCAAATCTGGTGGGAGTTGTGGCACCACTGTTGGGTTACAGCTCAAAATAGTCAAAGTCATTCGAACGAGTCATAAAGTTGTTCCAACGAAAAAGCTTCCGTTAAAGTCGTTCAAACGAGACTTAGGTCGTTCGAACGAAAAACATTATGTTTGTTTTGTAAGTTTGTTTTGAAGGAGATATTTCAAGGCGATGGTTTATCTCATTATGCGTACTTCGCTGATAACCTAATTGAAAATCGATAAATATAGAGTATGAGTTAAATGCCTCTCTACTGTGAGATAAGAGTAAGATAGAGAAAATGGAGAAATCTAGGGTTTTACTCTTGAGAGATTTATTGGGTTTTCTTTCTAGGGTTTCTTGCTGGGGATTATATGTAAAGGTAGAGGTGAGGTTGAGTGATCTTTAGAACTTTTTATAACCCTAATTGATAATAGATTTGTCGTGCTTGTCGGGGGTGGTTTTGATCTTTTTGGGTTTCTACCTAATTTAAACCTAGTGTATGTGTTATATTGCCTTTGATTGAATTCTCTGTAGTTAAAATTAGATCTTTGGTTCTTGCTCAATCGCATTGTGCTTCTGCATTACGATTTCCCCCCTTGGTTTCCTAATAATGGGTATCAGAGCAAGGTTAAGGGCAAGTAGAGAAGCAAGATGTGAGGATCTAGAAACTCTAACGTGATCAAATTTGATGTGAAGAAGTTCGATGGGAAGATAAATTTTGGATTGTAGCAAATACAAGTCCAAGATATTTTGATTCAAGGCGGGTTACGCAAGGCACTGAAAGGGAAGTCTATACCTAAAACTTCGGTTGAATGTATAAGGCCCAGAAAGTGGACGACGATAAAGAAGACTGGGAAGATCTGGATTCAAGGGCTTGCGAGTGGGATTCGCCTTTGTCTCGCTAAAAACATTTTGGCAAACGTAGTTGGAGAGATGACCGCAAATGGTCTTTGGGAAAGGCTTAAAAGTTTGCACCAAGCGAAGAGTATTTGAAATTGCTTATACCTCAAGAAACGGCTTCATACACTTTGGATAGATGAAGATGCGAGCGTTGGTGATCACCTAGGTTCTTTGAACGAGATCGTTTCAGAATTGGAATTGATCAGAGTTAAAGTTTAGGATAAAGATAAGGCGCTTCAACTCATATGGTCACTTCCTTCTACCTTCAAGCATATTCAACCTACGTTGATGTATGGGAATGAAACTTTAAGTTTTGAGAAGGTTACAAGTAGGCTTCTTTCCTAGGAGAGAAGGCTTAAGGGTAACAAATCCTCTGTGGAAAACTCAGCGATGGTGGCTAGTGGGAAGAGAAGCTTTAATAAGTTCATAAAAGAAACTTATAATTGGGGCTATGGTCAATCGGGTCACTATAGATCGGATTGCAAAACTGAGAAAGGTAAAGGAGTAAGTTCGGCAAAGGGCTCCGAAAGTAACACTAACAAACTGGCAATGCTTACTGGTAACGATGGTGACGAAGCACTCCTTGTGGTGGCCGCTGATGGTTCTCGCCACGATAGAGGATGGGTGTTTGATAGTGGGGCTACATTGCATGTATGCGCACACAAGGCATGGTTCGGCAAATATGCAAGGTGTGAGGGTAGAAAGTTTGTGTCGACGCCCGATGGCTCTCGAATGCTAGTTTTAAGAGTTGGTAATATTTGCGTGAGGATGTTCGATGGACACATCGTAATTCTTCATGATGTTTGACATGTGCCGAGTATAACTCATAATCTAATTTTACTTTCCAAATTATATAATGAGGGTTACAATTACTCCGGGCGAGGTGGAGTAATGAAATTTTATTGGAAGTCTTCTTTGTCATGAAGGGAATTCTAAGCGGGAACTTGTATGTATTGGTTGGTATATCAGTGAGTGGAGATGTGAAGGTTGCATATACCGATAAAGCTATGGAGATATCCCGAAAGTAAAATTTAGTTCAAGGTGAAGCAATGGCACGATCTGCAAAGATGATCAGAAAGTGGGTTTCAATTGGTGGGTCTAGGAAAAACCTAGACTCGGGTAATTCTCTTAATTGAGAAGTTGCCCATGGGGGTAACGAGGCAAGGATGCACGACGAATGGAGCAGAGAAAACAATTTTTTCACTGAGGTAGAGATTCTTGGGTTACGGCTCAAAACAGACGAAGTCGTTCGAACGACAAAGCTTCCATTGAAGTTGTTCGAACGAGACTTCGGTCGTTCGAACGAAAATTGTTCTGTTTGTTTTGTAAGTTCGTTTTGAAGGGGATATATTCTAAGGTGAGGGTTTGTCTCGTGATGCGTACTTCGCTGATGACCTAATAGAAAGTCTATAAATATAGAGTGTGAGTTTAAGGCCTTTGTACTATGAGAAAAAAGTTAAAAGAGAGAAAATGGAGAAATCTAGGGTTTAACTCTGGAGAGATTTCTTGGGTTTTCGTTTTAGGGCTTCTTGCTGGAGATTATCTGTAAGGGTAGAGGTGAGGTTGAGTAATCTCTGGAACTTCTTGTAACCCTAATTGATAATAGATTCGTCGTACTTGTCGGGGGTGGTTTGGATCCATTTGGGTTTCCACATAATTTAAACCTTGTGTATGTGTTATATTGCCTTTGATTAAATTATCTGTAGTTAGAATTAGATCTTTGGTTCTTGCTCAATCGTATTGTGCTTCCGCGTTGCGATTTGCCCCTTGATTTCCCAACAACCACCAAACCAGATGACATTTTCACACTGCTATCTTCTCAAAGAACAACTTGTCCCCACCAGGTACCTACATACATTCTCTTATCTAAATTCTGCCTTTCAATGGTGTTTCTTAATTCTTAGGAAGGGAAACCACAATATACTATTATGTGACCAAAGATGAATGTTTTTAGAAAATTAATCACACCTTGGCTGCTTTCATATTTCATAACAAACTCGACTTATATACAAAATTTAACCGCTACTAGCGTTTTTATTTTTATTTTTCTTACATTACTGAAAACTTAATCAACTCAGGCAGCAGGACGATTGCATTAGGTATTTTCGATCACCACCTTTTTCTCCTTGTTGAACTCTTTAAGTTTCTAACATCACAAGTCTAAGGCTGTGCTTGGTTTACTGCCTTAGATGTTTGACTAACTCCCCAGAAGGAATTCTTAGCTCAATTTTTATGGCTTACAGAGTTACAGTATTAAGAAATAAATAGTAAATAAATTATGACAGCAAAATAAACTGTGTTATGACAGCAAAGTAAATCCCAATCTAGATCATGTTATGAGTCTTTCTAGACTAATTAAGTCGAAATTCTTCATATCCAGTATGAAGAAGGGGTTTTTACTCAACGGAGATGAAGATATTCACAGGGCTATGTAAAGCACTGCAAAAATATTCTTCAAAGCGTTGATAAGATTACTAGCATTAGTGGTGAGTAAAAATATATTCTTGAAAGTGATGCTATAGCTAACACTCTCATGTTGGCACCTGATATTACATGGCCAACAAACCCCTTATCACCTGCAAATGGGAGAAAGCCCCTAAGTCACACCTATGTCTTCAATAGTTATGAGTCCCTCGCAAAGCATGGGGGCTATGGTTCCATGATAGGGACGGAACAGGTAGAGCAGTTGTAGCTTTTTATGTCACAGCCCGAGCATAACTATGCATAAGATGCAAGTAATCGAGCAAGGTTTCAAACGGGCATTTCAACATACTGGAAGGTTGGTCATGGCAATTACGGCATATAGGACATGCATGGGAGGTATACATTTCAAGCGAGTTAACGCTTTCACTTCTTCAGCCATTAATTCCTGCATTATTTGAGCATTTTCTCGCTGTTATACCCCATGATGCTTGAAATTTGTAACACTATAACCCTAGGAGGAGGGTGGTATTGTATGAGAATATTAATGGTCCTCCTGGTCTGCACATTTTAAACGAGGTCATCTGTGTAGAAGAGGAAAGTATATACAGTGCAAGCGAGATTTGTCCTTACTAGAAACCAGAATCGGAACTATAGTATGGATTGGACTAGTTGTTGTGGGTGCTGTAAATATAATCATATTTGCCAGTGTTGGCAAATTTGGCTTTTTAAAGCAAAATTTTCACAAAATTTTGTTATTGCTCGAAATTTCAACAAGATCTCTTGATTTTCTTCTCAAAATTTAATGCTGGATCCTTTGTGCTTAAGTTTGCAGTTCTGTGTGGACTGTGTTGTAGTAGGTTGGTCCCATCGAAAGAGATACATTGACTTATAGGACTAATCCATCCTCTTTCCCTTAAAAGTCTTTGTATGGAATAGAGAGAATAATGCATTTTCAGTTGTTGGTTGGTGCTGCTCTTCTAGTTTCAGTTCTTCAAGTGTGTATTTGCAGCGGTATTTCTTCGTGTTGGCCAAGAGAGAAGAATGCATTTTCAGTTGTTGTTAGTTAGTGCTATTCTTCTAATGTGTATTTGCAGCGGTATTTCTGCATATACTGATTGCTCCAAGCACTTTGAGTGTGGGGATGATGCCTACTCTTATCCCTTTTGGGGAGGTAGTCATCCGAATTATTGTGGAGTATACGAGTTTAAACTTGATTGTCGAAATTCGCATATCACTGAAGCCAATCAAATTATGACAGTAGTAAGATCTGATTTTTTGAATTTCAGTGTTGGCGATCTTTGTCCTGAATTCATCGATGTTTACAGACCCTTTGAATATGGTCCTGATACTCTGAACTACACTATGTTCTATGGTTGCCCCTTATGACACGGACCAACTTAAACACAAGTTTGGTACGTGCGGCACTCAAGGCGCCTGCCTCAAGTAAGCCTAATTATTCGTCGCTTTCAATCGTTTTTAGAACACAATATCACATAACATCGCATAATCTCAAGGCAACACAAACACAGTACAAAAAGGTCTTTGAAAATATCATTTCATTCATTTATCAACAACAATTACAAAGCTTTTTATTCCTTTTCGGATGTATCGGAGTCAAGTCCTCTACATATATAGCTACTAAGAAAATAACTAAGAACCAAAAGGAAACATCAAAGTTGGAGACGAAGCGTACTCCTCATTTTGGCTAACCTAAGCTTTACATAAATAAACGAAACATTATACAAGTCTTCATTATAATCTAAAGCTACTATGTACAAGATATGGGCTTGATCCGCTGAAGCGTCACACTCTCTCCCACTCAGCTTGGATACGCCATCGTCGACTTCTTCTTCTTCCACATCTGCCTTTTCTCTTTCCTCTCTTGCTTGGCCTTAATCTTTCTGAGTCGGACCAGAAGGGGATGAGAATCTTGGTGCTCCCAGCTGGTTTCTGTGTCTGGCATATCATTCCACTTCATAAGGTACTCGTAGACTTCCTCCTTGGTGTCCGGGTCAACATGGACCACTCTGTGAGCAAGAACACTCTCTGGAACTTGGACTGGGTTGATGGGCTTGAGAGGAACCTGAGGTCTGACGGTACTTCTGCTTGGATCTTCCTTGTTTTGGTGATAAGGCTTTAGGGCACTTGCATGGAACACGGGATGGGTGAAGCGAAGATGGGGTGGCAATTGAAGCTTGTAGGAAACCTTTCCATCTTTGCCAATGATCGGCATTGGACTGATATACTTGGGTACCAAGCCTTTGTATAATCTGTCACCTCGGTGCTTGAGGTAGAAGTTCTTAATCAAAACAAAGTCTCCAACTTGAAAAGGATCTGGTCGTCTCTTCTAATCGGTCCATTTCTTCATTCTTGCAGACGCTTTCACCAAATAGGCCCGGGCAATATCAGTATTTCTCTGCCATTCCATTGCAAACTGGTAGGCTCTCGGAAAACCTCCTTTATAACCGGAGACCACGGTGTGCGGTGTGAGGGGTTGTTGTCCCAATATTATCTCAGAGGGACTCTTGTTGGCTGATGAATACTTCTGCAGATTAAAATAAAATTGTACTACATCCAGGAGTTTGGCCCAGTTCTTCTTGTTCGCCCTGATGAAGTGTCGGAGGTATTCTTCCAACATTGCATTGAAGTGTTCAGTCTGACCATCTGATTGCGGGTGGTTACTGGTTGAGAAGTTGAGAGTGGATCACAGTAATTTGAACACTTCCCTCCAAAACTTTCCAATAAATCTCGGATCTCTGGCACTGACAATGTCCTGTCGCACGCCCCAATACTTAACAACGTGCTTCACAAAGATCAGATACGTTGTTTTATCTGTCGTGCAAATAATTAGGGCTGGAATGAACGTTGCATACTTAGAGAATCTGCCGATGATCACGAGTATGGAACCATATCCTTTAGTCTTTGGTAACCCAGAGATAAAGTCAAAGAGACACTTTCCCAAGGTCGTGTTGGTACAAGAAGTGGTTCAAGCTGTCTAAGTGGCAAGTCCCGATCAACTTTGTCTTGCTGGCAAATATGATAAGTCCGCGTATAATCCATCACTTCGTTTTAATCATTGGGCCAATAATAACCTCTGTACAATAGGGATAGTATTCTCCGCCAACCCGGATGGCCTGCCCAAAAAGTGTCATGGCACTCCTTTATCAACTCCAGTCTTAGTCCTGCGAACCGAGGAACATAAATCCGTTGTCCCTTCGTATATAAAAGACAATCTTTTACCCATAACCATTTTGCCTTCCCCTGTTTCACCAAGTTAATGATGACCTGGGTCTGAGGATCCACCGTCAATCCTTCAAAGATCATATCTTGGAGAGTGCTAATACGAGAGTGAGACTGTTCGGCAGCTATAAAGATGGCTGCTAGTTCAGCCTTACGGTTCAATGCATCTGGTACATTGTTCATCCTCCCTGGCTTGTGCTCGAGATCTAAATCAAACTCTGCTAGAAACTCTTGCTAACGAGCCTGCTTTGAGGTCAACTTCTTCTGTATAAGGAAATGGCTTGCCGCACTGTTATCGGTCTTCACCAAAACCTTCATTCCCAATAAATAGTATCGTCATACTAGTAGAAAATGCACGATAGCTAGGAGTTCCTTTTGCTGGGCTGAATACCATCTCTTTGTATCATTCAGCTTCCTGCTTTCATACGCAACCAGATGCTCATCTTGTAACAACACTCCATCGATAGCATAATCAGACGTATCAGTATGTACTTCAAACGGCTTGATAATATTTGGCAAGGCTAAGACTGGGTTGCTTATTACCGCATGCTTCAGATCATCAAATGCTGTTTGACATTTCTCAGACCATGACCAAGATATGTCCTTCTTGAGAAGATCTGTAAAGGGTACCGTGCATTTCAAATATCATTTGATGAACTTGCGGTAGTAGTTCACGAGGCTAAGAAAGGAATGAACTTTTGTAACCTCCGTGGGAGCTTTCCACTCCTTAATAGCACTGACCATTCCCATATCCATTCGGATCTGTCCTCCGCCAATAATGTGTCCAAGAAACATAACTTGTTCCTGGGCAAACGAGTATTTTTCCAACTTAACATAGAGTTGGTTCTGTCGTAGGACTTGAAATGTTAGGCAAAGATGTTCAAGGTGCTTCTCCATAGTGCAGCTGTAGATAACAATATCATCCAAGTACACCACCACAAAATTATTAATTTATTTCTGGAAGAGCTCATTCATAAGAGTACAGAATGTTGCAGGAGGGTTGGTCAGGCCGAATGGCATGATAAGAAATTCATATGCCCCATACCGAGTGGAACAAGTCATTTTTGGCTCATCCTCGGCAACAATCCTGGCTTGATTGTAACCTGATCTCAATTCAAGTTTAGAGAAGTACTTCGCGGATGTAAGCTGATCAAATAAGTTGGCAATGAGCGGTATTGGATACTTGTTCTTCACCGTTACCATGTTCAGGGCTCAATAGTCAACGCATAATCGCAGACTTCCATCTTGTTTCTTTTAAAATAAGACGGGGGCACCATATGGCACCTTTGAGGGATGAATAAAGCCCGATTCTAGTAGTCCATCAAGCTGTTTCTCAGCTAGTTTAGGCAGACTCATTCTGTACGGTCCTTTTGCAGGAGGTTTGGCTCCAGAGACATACTCGATCTGATGATCAATAGGCCTTCGTGGAGGTAACACCTTTGGCAGTTCCTTCGGCATCACATCCTTGAACTCAGTAAATACCCGGGAGACTTTCGTCGGCACTGCACATTGAATCTGATCATCCAGTTTTAACCGTAAGGTAGGAAGGTAAGTCAACTCCCTTCGCTTCATCCCCTTCTCCAACTGAAGAGCTGATATGATTCTGTCGTCATCTCTATACTTGGACATCTGTATGATTGAGAGATTATCGCCAAAAATCCCCAAGAAATTGACGAACGGCATCGACACTGCTTTGTGGTAGCGGAGAAAGTTCATTCCCAAGATAATCTTGAAATCATCCAACGTCACTGCGATAAGGTTAACCTTCTCACTCCACTATCCCATCTTAACTGGAACAAACTTGGCAACACCATGTATCGGCATCGTGGCGGAGTTGACAGCTTTCATCTTGCTAGAATCTTTCACCAAACGCAGTCCCAAATAATTTGCTTCCTGAATAGCGATAAAGCTACGAGTAGCACCTGTATCAACCATCGCCAAAGTGTTCTGCCCATTAATATTTAGGTCTACGTACATGAGTCCCTTCTTAGGCTTAATCTCTGGCAACTGGGTGGTCACGGCATTAAGCAAGTAAAGGGAACCCATATGAGTTTTACCGCTATCATTTCCCTAAGTGGTATCATTGGCTTGGTCCCCTTACGATATCATTAGAGTATTCAGGGCCATCTTTTTAGGACTGATAAGCTTTATGATTCTCTCTACAAAGAAAATACTTCAAGTTCCCTGGACGCCCTAGTAACCTAGACGAGGAGGAAGTGCCACCATTGTTATGCGGCTTGTGGTACTCCCTCCTGGAATTGGAACTCGAGGCACCACCCGTACTCGCTCCACCACTTCTGTTATCGCCATGACCTTGGCCTTGACCTTGGTCTCCCCCACTTCTAGCTTGGTATCCCCCATTCTTGCCCTTATTGAAATTATAGGAGGATCCCATTCTCTGCTGCGACTGGGAACTAGACTGAGACTAAGTCGGTCGACGCTCACCCTACATAGGAGTATAGTCATTTCTACGCTCAGCGGAGGCTATTGCGGAGGCTAAATATTGAACCCGTTGCCTTTGTTGTTCATTCTGGAACCAGGGTTTCAAACCTTCCAAGAAACATAATAGCTTATCCTTTTCAGACATGTCACAAATATCCAACATTAGGGTTGAGAATTGTTTTACATACTTGCGGATGTTGCTTGTCTGCTTTAGTTGCCTTAAACTCCTCTGAGCAATGAACCCGTCTAATCGTTCTTCTAAAGTCCTTACTTGATTGATAATCCCACTTAGAGCTTGCATCTTTTTCACTAATTGATCCAACCACGTTCGGGTATTCATCGGCCAGGGATTTACGGGTGGCTCTACCACTTGTGGGGCAAGGGCAAAGGCGGGGTCAGTAACATTGGGACCCTCCGCCATAGCAACTAGATCGCTTTCTACTCAAACGTTAGCTCTGATACCAACTGACACGGACCAACTTAAACACAAGCTTAGTACGTGCGACACTCAAGACACCTGCCTCAAGTAAGCCTAATTATTCGTCTCTTTCAATTGTTTTTATAACACAATATCACATAACATCGCATAATCTCAAGGCAACAGAAACACTGTACAAAGGGTCTTTGAAAACATCATTTCATTTATTTATCAACAACAATTACAAAGTTTGTATTCCTTCTTGGATGTATCGGAGTCAAGTCCTCTACATATATAGCTACTAAGAAAATAACTAAGGACCAAAAGGAAACATCAAAGTTGGAGACGAAGCGTACTCCCCCTTTTGACTAACCTAAGCTTTACATAAATAAACGAAACATTATACAAGTCTTCATTATAATCTAAAGCTACTATGTACACAATATGGGCTTGATCCGTTGAGGCGTCACAATTTCAATGTCCCATATGAGTCTGGGGGATATGTTTGTCATGATCAAAATGGCACCGCTATTTATCTGTACCTCAGGGCTGAATCCGGTTCTACAGATCAAAATAAAAACACTTCTAAGTGCCACGGTAGTATGCACATCCCAGTTCGTGCCTCGTATCTTCAACTCAGCACAAATGGGATTTTAAGGAAAGGATTTGATGTCAAGTATGCTAGTAGTTATCATTAAGACTGTGCCAACTGTACCAATTCTGGTGGGAGTTGTGGAACCACTGAACTTGATAACAAGTTTCAAAACAGTATGAAAACAGAAGCGAGTTTTAGGTAGTTGCGGGAGATTCTAGAGAAAGGAAACCTCAATAAATCCTTTAAAGGATTTAATTTACCCTTGATTGTTTCATAACGAACTCGAGCGACTGTAATATTCATTTTATTTTCATCGTCCTGTAAAGACTCAATCAACGCCGACATTTCTCCAAACAGTTAATCCATCAATGTTTTGCTGTTAAATCAAATGAATCCAGAGAACTTAATTAAGCCTTGATTGTTTTCTTAAGGAATTTTAACAACTGTAATAACCCTAGGAGGAGGAGATACTTTACAATAAAAACAACAGTCTTTAAAGTCTTTGAAGGCGCTTGTCAAATATTAACTATACAAAATCAATTTTATCACTTGGTATAAGTTTAAGATTATTTTGGTAGGGGATTTTTGTAACAACAAGAAACCCATTATAGGTGATCGAAACTAGCTAAAACTGATGCAAAATTCTAGGAATGTTCGTGTCAAGATATTGGAAGTTATCTTCTATTGATTTAATCGTGACAAGTATAATTATATTTTGACTTTCATTTAAGCATGTTTAATGTGACGATTATATTGCAGGAAATACAACCAGCACACCCAACGTATCCAACTTGGGAAATACAACAAACTCTGGCGACTTAACCAACTCAAGAAAGGCAAACAACTTGAGCAGGAGGATTACATTAGGTATGTTATTGATTGACCTTCATATCTGAAGCTAAAGTACATACAGATATACTATTAAATTAGACAACAAGTAGGAAGAGTTCAAAAACAATATTCTACTTTTCCATAATCTCAAGCTAAAGTACGACTTCAAGATGTTTGCATTCACTCTCAGATATTAGCCTATGAGTTCGAGATAGTTACCTTCAAGCTATACTAGTACTTGATAGTTGATACTAATGGGGGTATTAGGCAACCGCTCATCGAGTTACAAAAGAAATAATTCACATTAATTAAAGAATAGAATAAGGGGTTAGAGTTTCCTGGAATGCGATCTGTACCAATTTCAGGATTTGATAGCATTCTGAGGAACTCTAAGACCTGAAGCTTTTATTGTCCATTGTTTTGTGGTTAAATATATTGGTCGTGTAACTTATCATTCTTCTTTTTTGTTGCTTAGAGTGATAGGATCTATTTTTGGATTTATCATAATTCTTGTGATTATACTTACATGCGTATGTTGGGGATGGAAGTTCCGGTCAGTTAATTTAAGAGGAATTTAGACTTTGCCCCCCAAATAAAGTTGCATATTTAATTTTGCCCCCTCGAACCGGCAAATATTGTGGTCTACCCCCACTTCCTCTATTCTCCCTCGGTTCAACGAATGGACTTGACTTGACCAGTCCAACTTGGGTGAACTACCCTTTACTCCCCAACTACTCACCTGTCACCGTTGAAAATGAATGCCACGTGGCTTAATATCAACCATTAAATGTTCAAATTAACAGCTCAGATTTAAAGATTGTCCACCGTTGATCTAGTGTTACGTCATCAGATCGAACGTTCATAACCTCATCTCCTCACCTTGTAACTGTTCTTGTTCAGGCGGGAGACTTCACTCCTTCCCCCCCCCCCTCTCTTTCTCTCTCTCACACACACAGAAACCTTAGGCTTCATTTTTTTCTCTCTAAATTTTACTTCATCTCTCTCACACATAAACCTTAGGCTTCATTTTATGTTGTTTCTCTATTGTTGTTGTTGTTGTTGGTGTACCAAATAGTTTAAGGATCTCTACTTTTATATTGCAAGTATTTAATCTCTCTCTCGTCTCTATGTGAGTATTTTAAACTCTTCCACATGATCTATTTGTTTAAAAATAATTAGTTTATGAAGTTGGGATTTGGGTATTTTGAAATTAGGGTTTTTGTTTTGTATATTATGCTAGTTAGGGTTACTTTGCTCAAAATTGTATTGGAGTTTTTGAATTGTATATTATGCTAGTTAAGGTTTTGATTTGTATATTATGAAGTTGGGATTGGTGTTTTTATAGTTAGGGTTTTTTGATTTGTGAAATTGTTAAACAGGGATGGTACTACCAAGAATTTGATCATACATTGGGGGGAACTTGGCAGGATCCTTGGGAAAGAATAGGGTACACTCATGACCTTTATGTAGGAGGGAAATAATATAAGTTTGACAATGTAGATGGGGATAGGCTTTCTCTGATATGCCTCACTGAATGTTTTTAATGCATTGAGAACTTTGAATGAGGATACACCCTCAGGTACAATGGTTGATATTTACACTTTGTGGTTTGGTAAACATTCTCCAGTTATGAATGACAATGATTTGTTAGATATGTGGAGCTATAGTGATGTAGAGAGAGTTGGGGATGTCCACTTCTACTTTTATCATCAAGGACTAGATGATGAACATGAAGTTAATGAACCAAATCCTCCAATCTACATTAATGTGGAGTTTGATAAACCTAATATTGAACAAGAGCATGATGAACAAAAGTATGACTTGAGCTCAAATAACTTAATTGATGATGACACCAGTGAGGATGACATAAGTGGGGATTACATGAGTGGGGATAACACCAGTGGGCATACCATATTTAATATTGACAATGAGGAAAACTCTGAGGACTCAGACTCTGAGTATAATGAATGGCTTGTACATGATTATACAGGAGAACAAAGTGATGTTGAGTTTGATGAGACCCAATTAACACTAGTAGGGCCATCTTTGGAGATCAATGAACCAAATGTGGGTGGTGGGGGACTTATTGACATGTTGGGGGGCAGTGAGACAAATAATAGTGGTCCTTCTGAGCCACCTTTGAGTGAGTTTTTTAAAGCTGCTAAGAAGTTAAAGAAAACAAAGACTAATGGTCCTTCTAAACCACCTCTTGAGAACAAATCAATAAAAACTGTTACAAGCAAAAAGAGAAATTCTAGAGGTTGTGGTGTTACTATTAAGGTTTGGGATGAACCTCTATCTGAAAGGGTTGAAGTTGAACCTGTAAAGAGGGCTGAAGTTGAACCTCAAACTGAGAGGGCAAGAGTTGAACCTCAAACTAACATTGACTCAAGGAAGAAGGCACAAACAAAAAAACAAGCAAACAAGCCAAAACAAAAGGATAAGAGGCTCAAAGAAAAGAAAAAGAAAAACAAATACATGGGTGGAGAACCAACTAAACCTACAAATAAAAGAGCTAGACCCAGTGATTTACCTGAAGAGAAATTAGATGTACTTTCATTAGTTTATGATAGCGATGGTGAAATTGACATCATAGAAGAGGTGGGTCAAACTGAGAATGGGGCACAGACTGGGAGTGGGCATTAGACTGAAGATATTGGGGTTGATAACACAGATGAAGTTGAGGACTGGACTAGATGGGCAGAACTACATCCAGATAACTTAGATGCTGAAGAAGGGTACTATAGCACACACACTTTATTGGAAGATGATGGTACTCCTACACAGGTAGACATAGACAGACTTGATGAAGAACAGAGGAATTTTACTGAGAATACACAAAACATCTTTTTGGAAGAAGAAGATTCAACACCTATCAAAAATGTTGAGAGAGAGTATGATGAACTAAAAATAGGGATGGTATGGGGAAATGTATTTGAAGCAAGAACATTCATCAAAAACTATGCTATCATAAACAAGTTTGAGTATTATCAAGTTAAAAATGAGGATTACAGACTAAGGTACAAATGTGGTGATCAAAAATGTGAGTGAATCTGTTATGTGAGAATAAATTGTGATGGTCATACTATGGAACTGAAAAGCACAAGTAATTTAACTCACACATGTAAAGGTAAGGCTGTGGACAAGATTAAATTGGCACATGCTGGATGGGTGGCCAATGAAGTTGAACAACTGATTAGGAGTGTGAGATCTACAAGACCATGTGATGTACAAGAAGTTATTCGGACAAAGTATGGTGTTAATGTATCTTACTCCACAACATGGAATGCATGGACTATATGCATGGAGAGGATAGTGGGGTCCTATGATGAAGGTTTCATTGTTATGTCAGAGGTGACTGTGCAAGTGTTATTGGCAAATCCTAGAAGCATTTCAACTTGTAGTATGACTTAATGACCAATGAATGGACAGGAACCTGTATTTCATACAAGTGTTCAATGGAGGGGTAGTTGAATGGGTGCAGACCACTATTGGGACTTGATGGGTGTTTCTTAAAGGGCAAGTATGGTGGGGTGTGCCTTTCTATCATTGGACTGGATGGGAACAATGGATTATTCTCAATTGCAGTGTTCTTTTGTAGGTCTGAATGTACTGAAACTTGGAAAAAAATCTTAGAAATGATGGAACCTTCTTTAAACCTACACAGACGCAGGTTGAACTTCATCACTAATAGGCAGAAGGGATTGATAGAAGTTGTTAGTTCAGTATTTCCATTTGTAAACCACAGATTTTGTTTCAGGCACATGCATAAAAATATGAAGAAGTACCACAGAGGAACTCACCTTGAGAAGTTGGTTTGGGGGTCTGCTAAGGCATGAAAACAAATTGAGAAGGAGTTTCTTGATCAGTTGAAGTTGGATGATCCTGCAGCATATGATTGGTTACACAGGGAGCCATATGAGAGATGGTGTAGATCACATTTTGACTTTAGTGCAAAGTGTGAACACATCATTAATAATTTCTCAGAGTCCTTCAATAACTGGATCAATAAAGTAAGAGACAAGCCTTTACATAGAGCCATAGAAAAGCTGAACCTGATGTTGATGAAGCTCATGCATGACAGAAGACTAAAAGCTAGAGAGTGGGACCAAAATGGTAAATTTCCTTATTTTTCTATGTTTGATTAAAGCAAGTAATAACAACTGTTTAAGTTTAAATGCTCTTTTTATTTTTGTTAATATGCAGGACTTATTCCTAGGGCAGTCACACACATTGAGAAAATGTCAAAAAAAATTGGTCAATACAGGGTAGAGGGTACAACTGACAAATGCTTTGTTGCAATTTCTGGAAGTGGCCAAAAATGGAAAGTTAACATTGAAAATTTTGAATGCCAGTGTAGAGAGTGGCAACTAACTGGTTTTTCATGTGTACATGCAGTTTGTGTTCTCATTTCTATGAGACATCCTTGGATTGAGTAAGTACTTTTTTCTTTTTATCTTCTCTATTTTGTCTTATAATTGTTTATAGGTTCACATGCAAATAAAGATTTATTTTTTTATTATATAGATATTGCAATGAATACCACACAGTTGCAAAATATGTTGCTACTTACAATCCTCCAATTCATGCCATTGATGATCCATCTGAATGGGGACAAGTATTACTTCAATTGCAACCTTAAAATTGTAAGTTGTACTAATTAAAGCTGTTATTGAATGACAAATTTTCTTGCAGCTAGGATACACTGTGTTACCCCCACCTTTAGTGAGGGGACCTGGTAGGCCAAAGAAGCAGAGAATTAAAGACCAAGATGAAGTACTTGGCAACTATAGGAGATGTGGAAAATGTGGTGCTCTGGGTCACATAAAGAATACATGCAAAGGTCCTTCTGCCCAACCAAGTGGAACTTCTATAAGAAAAAGGATTAGGCATGACACAAATAGTAGCAGGGCTGAACATAGAAGAAATGTTGGTGCCCCCCCCCCCCCCCCCCCCCTCAAACACCAATTGTGAGAGGCAGAGGGAGAGACAATTCTGCTAGGGGTGGTAGGGGAAGTGCAAATTCAAATAATGAGTCTGGAACTAGTACAAATACTGGGAGGGGCTGTCACACCCCCAAAATTACCTTCTTAATAAACTATTAAGAACATGAATTTTGAGGTGTAATGTTGGGCATCCTAAAGATAAACCCCCAAAAGACGTACTACAATTTAAAACAAATCGTAAATGCATCTACAACACTAAGAAACTACACAACGGAAGAAAATCTAAAAGAGATAGAAATGATAAATAATACCACAAGGATAGCAAGAACTCCAAAAGATGCAAGTCCAGCTTGCTCCAACTACTAGTATCGCTGCTGCAATAATACACCTGAAAAAGTATATATGCGCAAGGCGTCAGCAAGCAACGCCCAACAAGTACAAATATCCAAGGCCATAAGATAAGATAGACCAAGATAAATACTGAAAAGAGACATAAAAAATCCAACAGAATTATAGGAGAAGATCAACCAAGCTACGAGTCCTAAAGAAGGCGGTCTAAGTAAAACTAATATCCTATAAATATATATAAATGATGCAATGCTTTGAGGAAATGAGGTTCAATTATTAATATTGTTTTTAAGCGTCGGCGTCAACCGGTATTATAAATAATTATAGAGTATTATTAGGTGTGGGGGATAACTAACAGACGATGCACACAGGGTCACTTTTAATTCAGTGGGACTACACTCTCGTACCCTTCCGTCCTCAATAGAAGCGTATCCCTTATTGGCGAGCCAGGGATTGGCGGATTCCTTTTTAATGAGCCAGAAATTAGAGGGTAATACACCTGATTAGGGTGTTCAAGGAATTTCAACCTACAGGTCTAAAGCCTTATTTATTTTCAACTTTTAAGGATCTACCCACGGGATGCTCGCGTAGCATGTAGCTGAGAAGTAACAGGGAAAGAATTTAGGAACTTGCAACCTGGGAACACTGATAAACAGTTACCTCATATTTTATTTAGGGACTCGAACCCAAGGACCTTGACAACATAGCCCTACTGTGTACATGACTCTAAGTTATCCTATGCATGAATGAAAGAAAGAAGTTTGAATCCTATAAAAATTAAATGATCTGTCTGCCCCTGCCTAATCAGCATCTGGGACTATATCCAAAGACCTACCGCTCTTATGACCAGATGATATATCTGCCCTCACTTTAATTATAAGTGGGGACTCTATCAAATGAAGTAAAGCTCCAACATCCAATGCTATCTGTCGTAACATGCCCAATAAGTGCGACTATATCAAAAAGAAACCCTAAGCATCAAAGCGAATCTAAGTCGTGTACTACTGAATCATGGAAAATCCATTATGTTAAATGGTTGTCGCAAAGGACAAGCCAAGGGATCATCTAAGTTCTAGAATAAAGGACTCGCCCAAATGTCCTAGTGATTAATAACTCTTTTACTCCACTCGCGCCTTAAAATACAAATCTTACAATGAGTACTATGTACAACACAAGGCCGCCTTGTCCAAAATGGACATAATCGATGTCTCAAGAATTCTTATTATTACTAATGCAATATCTAGCAAGAAAACACCTAGAGAACTACTTCTCCCGTATACCATATAAGGTACTTGTATGCTTCACAACCCATGTCATTTTCCATATCATACCATCAATATATATATGGAAAATCGCCTCAATCAAAACAAGTATCGATAAGCTACTTACTGAACTATAAAGTCTTAAGGTAAAGTTTAGTCCAAACACTCCATCCCATAAGTAAGATAATTAAATTATCGCCGTGCCTTAAAATAATTAACATTATACTATAATCATCCCCAATACAACTCATCATTAACTGTTAGAAAATATGTCTACTGTATAACCATCATTTAACTCTTACGACTCCATAATGCTAACCTTAGATAGGACTATTATCCAGACTATAATATGCCTTAAATTACTACTCCTTGGTATATGATTTGAGGAGAACAGGATGACTAAAGAGCCCTAAAGAAAACATCCTTATTCAGAATGTGAAGTAATACTACACTAAATCTATGAAGAATATATGATGCTCCCTATGAAATTCTTAGACGCTTGATACTAATCAATTTCGATTGTTTTAGGTCTAAATCGATTAGGTCTGAATTCCTTAGAATTAATGTTCTAACCTTAACCTAAATCGAATCGATACAATTATCTAGTGTTCACAGGAAATTAGAAATTAAAGAACACAAGCAAAGATTTTTAACCCTGTGGGAAACCTTTCTTAGGAGAAAAACCCACAGGTCGCAATCGAATCGCCCGATACCAAAAATAATCCAATATTGAAAAAGAATTACAAGTATTCAATTACTTACAAACTCGATAAGCACATCCCGTGGTTACCTCTCTTATAATCAAACTCCCCGGAATCAATTCTCCGTTCCCGCAATTTCCCACGTCCTCGCAACGCCTAGCGTTCTCGCAACGCCTCGCTCCAATATCTCGTCGAAGCTCCAAATCTTAAATCCCACAAGTTCTTCAAATCAAGGTTAGGGTTTCTAAATTATTGATTGATTCAAGGTTGAGTTCCTGTTCTCTCTTGAATCTCTAAAAGAAAATCTCCTCTCTCTCTAGAATACAAGCCATAGGTTTTTCGGTTTTTAGAGAAGTTAAGTTGGAAAAAAAGAAAAATTCTCTTTTATTAAAAAAACTGAGTTTCACGATTCTTACTCGAATATTTTCTATTATATTCGAATATTTTTCTGCTGTCAAAAAAATTGACAAATAGAAAATAATCAAAGTTTGAAAAATATTAAGCAGAAAAAAAATATTCGAGTAAGATTAGAAAATATTCGAATATTTTTATTCTGCCGAAAAATATTCGAGCAAGATATAAAATATTTGAATATTTTTCCTGTTTTTAATTAAACTTTGTTTTATGATAAAACATACATTTTTCATATTTTTCATTCTCCTTAGAATACTCAGGGCTTGATATTCTAGAATGAAGAGATAGAAACCCACTTACCTGTTCAGTGTCAGCCCAGCTGTAGCCGCTCCATGTACACTCACTGACGACGGATAACCACGAGATAGTGTCGACACCCAAACTAGACACTAAATGAAACAAACTCCGAAATGGATGTTTCAATCTCCCCATTTGGTTCATTTTGTGTCAAAACTAGAACTAGGTAAGAAAAGAAAAAAAAAATACTGACTCTATGGACTGACTCACTCACTGAACATCCATCCACAAAGCAACTATCCTCTGTAATCCCTGCACACTAAACAAGGTATATAACGTAACCATTCACATTTAAAATAAGGGATTAAGAGGAAACACAACTTACCTGTCAGGAACATCTCTCCCCCTTTTTGTTACAGATGAACAAAGGGTTAATAGCAAATAAAATGGAGAAATAAATCAGTAACACAAAAGATAGTTCAGAAAAGAGTACTAAAACACCCATACTCCAAAAATAAAAAGATCTCCCCCTCAAAATAATGGTGACCCCCGAACAAAGAAATAAAAGAAAAGTACACAATAAAGAATGTCTTTGAAATATGAAAGCAATAGAAGACAACACTCACCCTAAACACAAGGCATGATAGAAATATAATGAATATAAAATATCCTATGTAGACCAAGACAACACCCATGTGTTATAAAACAATCATTACATAAATTACTTGGCGTGTGTGTGTGCATAGTCAGATAGATGCCCAGTTTTCAATATATTACTCAGCCGTAGTTAGAATACGATATCGGAAAGTTGTTTCAACTTAGGCCTCTCTAGGGTGGTTACTCAAAATCACTGAGAATTGACTAGCAAACATTCTGTGTGAAATATGAATATGAATAATATGCAGATAAAAAACTCATATTTCATCAAAAAAATGTCGTACAGTGAGCTGGAAGATCTCATGGAAAATAACCTCATTAGTCATTAATGGTGTCAAATGTAGACTAATATATATTACATATCTCTCATCTCCACTAAACTAACTGTGCTAAACTCAATATCAAACAGGTCTTGAAAAGGTTATAATATAGGCACGGGTAGGCAAATGACGGAGTAGGTGTTTTGCTGGCATTCTGAGACTACAAATACACTATCTCCTCTTCTTCCCTCAAAAACTCATACTTCTTCCCCACCTTCTTGCCTTTTTTTTTTTTTTTAGCCTCAAATTTACATACTAGTTAAAAAATTAGGGATAGACCATCCATTCTTTCATTCAATTTTTCCCCCAAAACATCACATTATTGCGATCCGAACCCTCATTCTTTTTTTTCACTGTAAAGTCTCACAACAAACGGGTAAATGAATAAAAGATTTGGGTATAAAAATGAAAGGCTTATTTTTTATGCACAAAGGGCTACAAGTGAATAAAAAATATGGTTAGACAAAACGAAGGCCAAAAAAAAAATGTGTAGCAATAAAATGCCTATTACCATATCTTTGATCTCACATAGTATTTTTTTCGTCTCGAATCAAGAATAGGGAATGTTCTATTAAATTAACTTGACTTTGATGTTACCATTGATAATTGACTGAGAAAACGAAAATGAGATAAAAAACAACAAGATTAATAGAAGAGTAAATATCTTAACACTCGAAGCTCATAAAAGGCTAAATCCTCACAAAGTATTAGGTATGAAGTCTCTACAGATATCCTCATGTGGTTCTACTCACGATAAGATTTTAGTTTAAACAAAAGAACCACTGACTATCATGATTTATGATTTTACCAAATAATTATCTCATGAGTGAATTATAACAAAAAAACACAATCTAAGTCTAGCAAGAGTATTCTATAGACAAAAGCTTCTAATGTGCAAAGTGTAGGTAAAAACAAAAATAGGCCAATATTCTACTATCCTCAATATAAGAAAAAAATAAAGACTAACTGAGACAGGACAAGAAACATACCTGAACATTGGAGTATACTGATAGCCCGTCTCAGTTATGATACATTACCTTATTTGTGGTAACAAGTCATCCTTTCGCACCCAAACTACACGAATCACCTTTCGAGGTGATATTTTTGAAGCGGACCACCTACTCACATTCTCACTTTTCACATTAGAAAATTTTACATATGACTTATATTTATATCCCTTGAAAAAGTGTGCATAAGGTTGATAGGGACCAACAAATCTACAATAAGAAGCAATATGTCCATTTCGACCACATATTCTACAATAATAAGTCTGAGAGTGAGAGACCCGTTTGGTGTGATTATGAGTAGTAGATATCATGTTATGCTTGGGCACCGAAGTAGAAGCTTTCACAAACTTTGTGATTTGAGGAGTCTTGGCATTAGGAAGAGGTTCATCATATCCTAGACCCCTTTTGTCAATATCCGTATTTCCCATATATAACATTTTATCAATATTCTTGGCCCCATGATAGAACTTCTCAAGTTTCTGCTGAGATAAAACTACATTTAGCTTGGCCGAATGGAGTCCGTCCAAAGTTGATTTTATGTTCTCCTTCGTATCATTAACTTATTTTTCTAAAAATAGAGCTTTGTCATGAAGGCCTTGTTTCTCATTCTCAAGTACCTCTATCTTGTGACTTGTACTCTCAGTTTTGTTTTGAAGTTCGCATGTAAGTGTATCAACTTGGTCTTTTAAGAATTTGTTACGTTTACATAGTTTCATACACTTAGCGAGAGTTTGAGCATACAAACCTTTAATATTCAGGTCATCAAACTCATCTTGTTCTTGATTAATCAGAATTTTCAAGTTCAAAGACATCAAAATTATTATTGCCACAATTAAGAAAAGCAGGATAAGCAATATAATTTCCGTTATCAACTACTTGGGTATGACTCTCATTATTATCATGTTCATTATCACTGTCATCCCAAGTAACACTGATACTCATAGCTTTATGATTAGTTCCAGATTCCCTGTTAGGACAACTATGAGCATAATGACCAAGCTTATGACACTTATAACATTCAATTTGACTTTGGTTAGTGTCAAGGTTGGTCTATCGGTTAGTCAGTTTCAGTTGATCATGAGTTCATGACTTACGATTCACTGATTGCCCTTGTTTTTGAAATTGACGCTTTTACACAAGGTTTTTATGCTGGTGATTGATCAAGGAAATCTGTGAATCCATATAGGACCCATCATCATTATCTGAACCGGATGAGTTATTAGCTTCTATGGTACCCTTGGAAGAAGAAGATTTAAAAGCAACACTTTTGTTCTTCTCAAGGTTTTCCATTCTTATCTCGAGTTTAAATGTTTACAATTTACCAGCAAATGTATCTAGTTTCATTTTATTAAGATCCTGAGCTTCCTCTATAGCATCACGTCTGGATCTAAAGCTCTTGGGAAAGGATCTTAGTACTTTGCGAACTATTTGAACGTCTGAGTAAGCTGCTTCTAATGCGGCACTAGTGTTGATAATATCACTTAGTCTCGCATAGAACTCATCAAAGGGTTTACTCTCATCCATTCGAATATTCTCAAATTGTGAGGTGAACATCTATAATTTGCTTTCCTTAACTGTATCATCGCCTTCATGAGTTTGAACTAATATCTCCCAAGCTTCTTTCGAAGTGGTACAAGCAGATATATGTCGAAACTCACTTGAGCTCACAACCATGAAAATAGCATTGAGGCCTTTTGAATTATAACCGGCAACATCCTTTTCATCCTTTGTCCATTGATTCCTAGGTTTCCGGACCTCTACAAAATCCCATGGTGCTCCTTGCATCTCAGTAGGATGCGACCAACCATCCTCAATGGCAATCCATACATCTTCTCTGATTGATTGTAAGAACGTAACCATTCGGACTTTCCAGTATGGGTAATCTTTGCCATCAAAGAGTGGAGGGCGATTTATAGGACCTTCAAACTTCTCGGAATTCAATATTCTCAAGCGAACTATCCGAGATCCATGCGCAGGTTGCTAAACCTCAAAGGGTGACCGCTCTGATACCAAGTAAAATTCCTAGACGCTTGATACTAATCAATTTCGATTGTTTTAGGTCTAAATCGATTAGGCCTGAATTCCTTAGAATTAATGTTCTAACCTTAACCTAAATCGAATTGATACAATTATTTAGTGTTCACAGGCAATTAGAAATTAAAGAACACAAGCAAATATTTTTAACCCTGTGGGAAACCTTTCTTAGGAGAAAAGCCTACAGGTCGCTGTCGAATCGCCCGACAGCTAAAACAATCCAATATTGAAAAATAATTATAAGTATTCAATTACTTACAGACTCGATAAGCACATCCTGTGGTTACCTCTCTTATAATCGAACTCCCCACAATCAATTCCCCATTCTCGCAACTTCCCACATCCTCGCAACGCCTAGCGTTCTCGCAACGCCTCGCTCCAATCTCTCGTCGAAGCTCCAAATCTTAAATCCCACAAGTTCTTCAAATCAAAGTTAGGGTTTCAAAATCATTGATTGATTAAAGGTTGAGTTGTTGTTCTCTCTTAAATCACTCAAAGAAAATCTCCTCTCTCTAGAATGCAAGCCCTGGGTTTTTTGGTTTTTAGAGAAGTTAAGTTGGAAAAAAGGAAAAATTCTCTTTTATTAAAAAAAATTGAGTTTCGCGATTCTTACTCGAATATTTTCTATTATATTCAAATATTTTTCTGTTGTCGACAAAAGTCGACAAATAGAAAAATAATCAAAGTTTGAAAAAAATTAAGCAGAAAAAAAATATTCGAGTAAGATTAGAAAATATTCGAATATTTTTATTCTGCGGAAAAATATTTGAGCAAGATATAAAATATTCGAATATTTTTCTTGTTTTCAATTAAACTCTGTTTTATGATAAAACAGACATTTTTCATATTTTTCATTCTCCTTAGAATACTCAGGGCTTGATATTCTAGAATGAAGAGATAGAAACCCACTTACCTGTTCAGTGTCAGTCCAACTGTAGTCGCTCCATGTACACTCACTGACGACGGATAACCACGAGATAGTACCGACACCCACACACGACACTAAATGAAACAAACTCCAAAATGGATGCTTCACCCTAAACCATGATAAACTCTTATAAACTTGTCCTGGTGCATACTTATCGAAATGTAAAACCACTTCCCATTTAAAGAACTCAAAAACATGCAACCAACCTGATCCAATACATAAGCTAAATCCAACTACACATTTGATCTTTAACTATGTACATGATATACACTAGCCTGTCAACACATAGTTTTCAATCAAATGAATTTCCCTCAACTTCCAAAATAAAATACGAACCACCTCCCTAAACCCTTCTAACTCTAGCATAATATATAAGTCTAGATTACGATCTATGATGGAACTATTCTATATATGTATTACCAACAAAAGTACTGTAATCATAACTAGTAAGGAAAAAGCCTAATGTTCATGAATTTCATAAAAAGTCTTGTAGTGGGTAAAGCACTTGCATTCCTATCTAGAACTACAATCTGACCCTACACCATCTATGTTAAAATAAATCTCTAGAGAATATAAGACTACGTACAAATTGCAGTCTACAATACTATCATTGATGCGATGATAAGAACGACAATCAAGAAAGTAAATACCAAGAATAAAATTTTATCTAGAGCAGGCTTTCAATAGTAACGAATAGAACACGCTCAATAGTAATGATTTACTTGAATCAATTAATGCAAATAATCATGGATAAGTGCACTTGCCTTGGGGAAATGGACAGAGAAGGAATTAACTGCATCTTACTTCAATCATCAATCTTGCCAAAGCATCTGTAAAACCTCCAACATTACATAATTCAGTCTTCAATCCAAGCCTTGTTTATTAGCTCATCATCAACCACAGAACTGCTAATGCTCTTGTACATCTCATACAATACTTCAACTCTACTATCACAAAAGGGAGTTTGAGAAGCAAGAATCACTGGGTTCTCGAGTCCAGGAGTGACCAAAGAAGCTCGCCTCAAAAGCTTTCAAATACCACAAAATCAGATTCAATCAAGATGGGTTTGAGATTGAAATGACAAAAGAGAGGTTATAGGGTTGGAATCCAACCAGCGTAATGTTGTTCTCCGATGAGATTCTAGAGAGAGAAAGAGAGATTGGAGATGGTTTTAAAGGGAGTGTGAGTTTTGATCAGACGACTGATTCTAAGGAGGAGATGAAGTAACAAATCAAAGAAAAAGGAGGAGGGTACCAGCAGTTAGGAGTTAATTGGGGTGATGGGTTTGACAACATCTCCTTAAGAGTTTTAAATTCAAAAGAATTTGGATAAAGGTTCTGATCATATGCAACTGAAGCAACATAGAAACTAGCAACGATGCATCAACGGATTAAAAGAGTATGACTAAGATGACAAAAGGCGGGGCGCTACAGGGACAATGGTAAAAAAATGGGGAGGGCAACTGCTACAAGAGGGAGAGGTATTGCTGCTAATATTGGGAACAATGCAACTGCTAACATTGGGAGGGGAGCAACTTTAAACACTGGGAGGGGAACAACTTCAAACATTGGGAAGGGTACAGTTTTAAACAATGGAAGGGCACCATTTCAACCTCCAAGACCAGCTCCATATATTGCAACTCAGTCTTCTCAAATCACTTCAGTCACAAACCCCTATAAGAAGGCATACCAAACTCCTAACAGGAATTGGAAGCCTTAGTCTTTGATTTTTCTATGGTGAAACATTTTAACATTTTATCTGCTTTGGAGGTCAATTAACACTATCTTATTTTATATGCTTTTAGTGATCATGTTCACTTTTTGGGTATTGTATGGTGAAACATTATTGCACTTTCTTTAAGTATTATATGGTGAAACATTAGTGAGTTGTGCTATTTTGGAGACAATTAATTAATTAAGTAATGGAATTTTGGTTTGTGCTATTTTTTTGTTTTGTATATTTTGGTATGTGAATTGTGAATTGTGCAATGTATGTTGAATGGTATATAGTGAGTGAAATGTGTAAATTACAGTTGTACAAGGTATGGATATTATTTTAAGTTTTGCACTATTATGCAAGTTTTAAATGAAGGTTGTTGTTCCTGCAGGTTTGTACTTCACATTAAATACATTGCAGGTTTCATTTTTATTTTTTTTGATAACTATTATTAATGTGTATTTCATGCTGCTATGAAGGTTATGTAATATGTGATTTGGAATAGCATTGAGTACCAATTAGGTTTGTGTTCTATCTTTTGTTTGCCGTTTTCACTGCATGTTCATAGTACATTCATACATTCATTAAGATTTAAAAGTGAATACATTCCCTACATTCATCCTAGAGTTGTTTTCCCTTTAAATTGATTACAAAAATAATTCAAGTTCATGGTAAGAGTCATCTGGACATTCATCTTTGGGTTTTTCTCATGAGTATCTTCAGTCTTCTCTTCCCTCTTGTTCTGCTTTTCTTCTTGCATTGCATCTTTAAGCCAAGTAAAGTTCTTCTTACAAATAGGGTTTGCGCATTTTAGAAACTTTTGGCCTTTAGTTGCTTTAGTTTTGGAAGTGCATAACCTTTTAGGATCCCCACATCCATCCACTGTACAGTTTGAAGTCCTCCAAGGGCATTCCCTCCACCAGTGGTCATGTGCTCCACATCAAAAATAACCCCCTGTAAAAGATAAAGATGATCCACCAGAACCTAGAGAATCATTGATTGTGCAATCTAACCACTGAAATGAGCCACATGTAGTGATTTGGCAAGACAAGAACTTTCTCTTTGGGTTAGTTAATGTATTAGAAATATTTATCTTCCTGATTCCATTGTAATTTGGTTTCTTGCATTTACTGTATACCCATGGACAAACTTTTATGCTATAGGAGCATGGTTCTACAGTTTGGTAAAATTCTGTACAAATAGGACAAGTTTCAACCTGCAAAGTATGAACAAGAATTTAGTTTTACCCCCCAAAAAAATGTCTGCAATTCATCATTACCCCCCGAAGCTTGAAACAATGTTTTAATGGCAGAAAAAAGAAGAAGCTAAAAACCCAGAAATTTTTGGAGTAATAACATAACTAGATGCTTACCTTAGAAGATTCACCACCACCCATTAATTAAAAGAGTAGCTTTTCTCCAAGCAAGAGAAGAAGAAGTTATGAATTTAAAGAGAAGAAATACTTTTGGATTATGATGACGTGGCCAACGGTGATAATTTTGAGAGATGTGGGCCTTTAGATTTTATTACAGATCTCGAAGCAAACATTGTTGAAAGTAGGAGAGAGAGAGAGTATAATGGTATTATTTGAATAAAAGAGCAGTCTGGGTAGTTCACCCAAGTTGGACTGGTCAAGTGAAGTCCACTCATTGAACCGGGGGAGAATAGAGGAAGTGGGGGGCAAACCATAATATTTATCGGCTCGAGGGGGCAAAATTAAATATACAGCTTTATTTGGGGAGCAAAGTCCAAATTCCTCTTAATTCAATTATGTTTTGTAAGAGATCAAAAAATGCTGAAAAGATGGAGGAATATTTACGGAATAATAGATCCATGGCTCCAAAAAGGAACAACTACTCAGATATTAGAAGAATGACAGAATCGTTCAAAGATGAGCTGGGCCAAGGTGGCTTCGGTGGTATCTTTAAAGGGAAACTTCTCGACGGTCGGCTAGTAGCTATGAAGGTGATGAGAGAGTCCAAAGGTGATGGGGGAGATTTTATGAACGAGGTTGCATGCATTAGCAAAACTTCATATGTAAACGTTATGAGCTTGCTAGGATTTTGTTTTGATGGGTCTAAAAGAGCACTTATCTATGAATTCATGCTGAACCGTTCTCTTGAAAAGTTCATCTACAAGGATAAGCCATCGAAAACAAGCTCTTCAATGGGAAAAACTATATGAAATTGTGATTGGAGTTAGTCGTGGACTTGAGTACTTGCATCGTGGTTGCAACACACGTATTGCACACTTTGACATAAAACCACATAATATCCTATTAGACAAAAACTTATGCTCTAAAATATCTGACTTCCGATTGGCCAAACTTTGTTCTACAAAAGAAAGTTATGTATCAATGTTGGATGTGCTAAGGTATGAACTCGAAGCTATGTTTTGTCAAGACTGGAAACTGGTTAGATTCGTTCGAACGATATTGTTGTCCGTTCGAACGAAGAGTCAAGCTTGCTGGAATTTAGCCCAGAAGGACAAGGTCGTTCAAACGACTTTGTGACTCGTTCGAACGAGATTGGCGTTTAACATTTTTTAGAAGTTCCCTCCGGTTTAGAAGTTTGATTGTGAGACATAGGGGTTTGCCTCGAGATCTGTACCCATGTAAATTAGAAGTTTCTAATCTTGGTGTGAGCCCTCTATTATAAAAAGTGGTGCTAGGTTATTGTATTAATCATCTTGTGAGAGTTTAATCTTAGAGAAGCTTTAAGGTTTGAGAGACTCCATCATTAAGCTTTGAGAAAGCTTTGAGAGATCATTGTAACCTGTTTGATTTACATAGTGAATTGCTCGAGAGTAGTTTTTTATCCGAAAGGGTTTTCCAATTCCATCCTTTGGAACTTTTGTGTGTCTTATTGTTCTTGCTTGACTCTTGTTTATTCTCTTATATTGGTGTTTCCGCGTAATCGTTCTTGACGAGAGGAAGAGAGTAGCTAACTCAGATTCTCAACAATTGGTATCAGAGCGAGCGCTTAGGGCTTGTTGTGGTGAAAAATGATGGCCGATCAGGAGAAGTTGAAAATCACGAAGTTTAATGGTTCTAATTTTGGAGTGTGTAAGATGCAGATAGAAGATTACCTTTATCAGAAGGATCTTGATCAACCGCTGGGTGGAGCTGAGATAAAGCCAGTAGATTTTGATGAAGCTAAGTGGACGCGATTGGATCGCAAAGCGCTTGGAACCGTTAGGTTAGCGCTATCATCTCAAATTCTGCACATGATCTCCAAAGTTACGACGACGAAGTGATTGATGGAGACGTTGTCCGCTATGTACTCGGAACCGTCCGGAGCAAACAAGGTGCATCTTTTACGGTGCTTGTTTACTTTGAAGATGAAGGACAATGGTAGTGTGCAAGCTTATATCAGTGAGTTCAATACCATACATGCTCAACTGGAATCTGTGAAAATTACTTTTACCGAGGAGGTGAGAGTGTGGGCCCTTCTAGGGCAGATGCCAGAAAGATGGGAAGGATTTATTACAGCAGTGAGCAACTCATCTGGGAAGGAAGACATCAAATTTGACACTATAGTCTCGTTGATTATGAGTGAAGAGAATAGGCGTAAAACATTTGAACCTTCTTCGAGTTCAAACGGCAGTATGTTGAACGCCGAGGAAAGAGGAAGGTCTTACAGAAAAGGGCCAAAATTTGGAAGGGGTCGATCACAGTCAAGAGGGAAGTTTAAGCCGCCCGGTGCGTGTTGGACTTGTGGAAAGAAGGGTCACTTCAGGCGAGATTGCAATTCTTCTTCTTCTAAGAAGATTGATGATGAAGAGAAAGATACAATGAACCTTACTGAGGAGGTTAGTTCTAACGATGCTCTACTACTATCGTGTGACGATGTTAACGAATCTTGGATTGTTGATTCGGGCACTTCCTTCCATGCTACTGCGAACGTAGGTTTTCTTATCAATATTGTTAAAGGCGACTTCGGTACGGTCTTTATTCTAGATAAAAGTGCACGCAATATTACTGGAAAGGGAAATGCTAGGTTGTTGTTGCCTTCAGGGGGAACATTGGTTTTACAGAATGTGCGACTTGTACCTAAACTGGGGCGTAACCTTATATCGGTTAACAAATTGGCGGATGATGCCGGATACGAGTGCACCTTTGGCGTAATATTCTGGAAGGTTACAAAGGGAGCTATGTTGGTAGCTCGAGGCTTGCGACAAGGAACATTGTATACAACGCAAAACACAATTTCCACTATTTGTGCGGCTACCCCGGGGATTGATACAAGTACGTGGCACAAACGGCTCGGTCACATGAGTGAGAAGGGGATGAAGATAATGATAACAAAGGGAAAGCTAGAGGGTCTTGCTGAGATTGATCTCAATTTTTATGAAGAATGTGTTCTTGCGAAGCAGAAGAAGGTCAGTTTCAAATTATCTTGAAGATCAAGGAAACCTGAAAAGCTGGATCTTGTACATAAGGATGTTTGGGGGCCAAACAAGGTGTCTTCTCTTGGTGGTTCTCATTACTATGTTACTTTTATCGATGATGCTACTCGTAAACTGTGGGTCTACTTCGTGAAGAACAAGTCAGATGTGTTTGATAAATTCAAGAGGTGGAAGGCTCTAGTTGAAAATGAAACTTGATTGAAATTGAAGTGTCTCAAATCGGATAACGGGGGCAAATACTGTAGTGACGAGTTTGAAGACTTTTGCGCATCATACGGGATTAGGAGACAAAAAACTATTCCCGGAACACCGCAACAAAATGGTGTTGCAGAACGCATGAACCGAACAATAAACGAAAGAGCGAAGAGTAAGAGACTCACGCTGGATTGCCATAGTGTTTTTGGGTGGATACGGTTAGTACGGCGACGTACTTGATTAATAGAGGGCCTTCGACGGCTTTGGACTTTGGAATTCCTAAAGAAGCATGGATCAGTAAAGAGGTAAACCTTAATCACTTGCGTATTTTCGGTTGTATCTCATATGTGCGTGCTTGATAATTCAGATACAAAGACCAAGTTAGATGCAAAGTCGATGAAGTGCATTTTCATTGGATACAGTGGTGATGAGTTTGGGTACCGGTTTTGGGATGCGAAGAATCGGAAAGTTATCCGGAGCCGTAATGTTACATTCAATGAGGAAGTCTTATATAGAGATTTCAAAGAACTTGTGAAAAGGATTTGAGGTGAAGAAGAGGAAAGTGTCGACATTAAAGATGATGAACCCTCTCGAGAGGATAATGAAGAATTCGTTGTTGAGTCCGATGCACCGGATCAGAACGAGGAACCTAATGTTCTAGACATTTCAATAGCACTTCGAAAGGAGCCGAGAGTTACGAGAATTCTGGCAAGGTACATAAATTCTTTAAATCACTTGTTACTTACAGATGGTGGTGAATCTGAAAGTTACAAGGAGGCTTTAGATATGGAACCCAAGAGCAAGTGGGAGCTTGCTATAGATGATGAGATGCAGTCATTGTCAGTTAATCGAACTTGGGATTTAGTTCGGTTACCGAAGGGGAAGAGAGCATTACACAACAAGTGGGTATACAGACTAAAACAAGAATTTGATGGTTCAAGAAGATTCAAGGCCACACTTGTGGTGAAGGGCTTTCAACAGAAAGAGGGCGCTGATTTCGTTAAGATTTTTCCTCCTGTGGTGAAGATGTCTACTATTCGGGTTGTGATGAATATAGTTGTTGTTGAAGACTTGTATCTTGAGCAATTAGATGTCAAGACAGCTTTTCTTCACGGTAATCTTAATAAAGAAATATATATGAAGCAGCCAGAAGGATATTCAGTCAAGGGGAAGGAAGATCACGTGTGTAGGCTCACGAAGAGCTTATATGGTTTGAATCAAGCGTCGAGACAGTGGTATTTGAAGTTCGAACAATTCATGTCCAGAAATGGTTATTCGAAGAGCAATGCGGATCATTGTTGTTTTATCAAGAAGATGGGAAACTCATATGTCATTCTACTTCTGTATGTAGATGATATGTTGGTAGCAAGTGCTGACATGGAAGAAATTGTTAAGTTGAAAGAACAATTATTCCGAGAGTTTTCTATGAAGGACTTGGGTGTTGCAAAGCAAGTTCTTGGTATGCGTATTACAAGGGACAGAAAATGGCGAGAGCTGAAGCTATCTCAAGCTGAGTACATCAGCAAGGTACTCAAGCGGTTTAACATGGATGGTGCTAAGGTCGTTAGTACACCATTGGGAGATCACTTCAAGTTATCAAAGGATTGTTGTTCGAAGACGCAGAAGGATCGTGATGATATGAGGAAGGTTCCTTATCAGTCCGCGGTTGGTAGCCTAATGTACGCTATGATTTGTACAAGACCGGACATTGCCCAAGCAGTGGGAGTTGTGAGTAGGTATATGAGTAATCCAGGCCAAGAGCATTGGAGAGCTGTGAAATGGATTCTTAGGTATCTAAAAGGGACTCAAGACATGGCATTGTGTTATGGGGGTTCTCAAATATGCTTACAAGGTTTTGTTGATTCTGATATGGCGGGAGACATTGATAGGCGGAAGAGTACTAGTGGCTTCGTTTTTACATTGGGAAGCGGTACGTTTACATGGGTTTCTAGGCTACAGAAGATTGTAGCTTTGTCTATGACGAAGGTGGAATATGTTGCGGCTACAGAAGCATGCAAGGATATAGTTTGGCTAAAAGGGTTGATGAAAGAGCTCGGTCAGGAACAATGTTCTCCTATGTTGTATAGTGATAGTCAAAGCGTTATACACTTAGCGAAGAACTCAGCTTTTCACTCTAGGACCAAGCATATTGATATTCGATATTACTATATTCGCTCGCTCCTCGAGGACAGTGTGTAGAAGCTCGTGAAGATTCATACTGATGTGAATTTGGCCGATATGTTTACGAAGGTGGTGACTTTTCAGAAGTTGACAACATGTACAACTTCTGTGGGTCTTCAAGGTTGAAGATCGGGGTACTGAGTAATTCATTTTTTAGAGATCTGGAGATGGGCTACAATAGGTTCGATTTCAAGTGGGAGATTGTTAAGGTATGAACTCGAAGCTATGTTTTGTCAAGACTGGAAACTGGTTAGATTTGTTCGACGATATTGTTGTCAGTTCGAACGAAGAGTCAAGCTTGCTGGAATTTGGCCCAGAAGGACAAAGTCGTTCGAACGACTTTGTGACTCGTTCGAATGAGATTGGCGTTTAACATTTTTTAGAAGTTCCCTCCGGTTTAGAAGTTTGATTGTGAGACGTAGGAGTTTGCCTCGAGATCTGTACCTACGTAAATTAGAAGTTTCTAATCTTGGTGTGAGCCCTCTATTATAAAAAGGGGTGCTAGGTTATTGTTTTAATCATCTTGTGAGAGTTTAATCTTATAGAAGCTTTAAGGTTTGAGAGACTCCATCATTAAGCTTTGAGAAAGCTTTGAGAGATCATTGTAACCAGTTTGATTTACATAGTGAATTGCTCAGGAGTGGTTTTTTATCCGAAAGGATTTTCCACTTCCATCCTCTGGAAATTTTGTGTGTCTTATTGTTCTTGATTGATTCTTGTTTATTCTCTTATATTGGTGTTTCCGCGTAATCGTTCTTGACGAGAGGAAGAGAGTAGCTAACACGGATTCTCAACAGGATGCAAGAGGGACTGTTGGGTACATCGCACCAGAAGTGTTTTCTAGAAACATTGGAGTTGTTTCGCACAAATCTGACGTATTTAGTTTTGGGATGATGGTTCTTGAGATAGTTGGTGGAAGAAAGAACATTAACGGCCTTGCGAACCGTACTAGCGAAATCTTTTTTCCATACTGGATCCATACTCGTATTGAATTGGATAAGGATCTGGGGCTTTATGGAATAACATCTGAAACAGATGTGGAAATTAGGAAAAAAATGATTTTAGTAGGTTTGTGGTGCATACAAACAAACCCATTAGATAGGCCTCCGATGAGTAAAGTTGTAGATATGTTAGAAGGAAGGCTTGAATCCTTGCAAATTCCGCCCAAGACCTTTCTATCCTCTTCTTCTGGATCACAGAAGGATTTTTCGAGCACCAAAGTATTCCAGTACTCAAGTAATGCTTAATGCTCCAGATAGGGGTGAGTATTCAAGGAGGGATTTATTGTTATGTATGATGGTCCCTAAGAATATTCAAGTAATGCTTAATGCTCCAGATAGGGGTGAGAGAAGACTATTCATAATCTCAGTTGCACGATTTTTGCCCTTGTAGATCTCATCTAGTCAAGGGACATGTTCTACTCCCATTCAAGATACCGATAACAATCCAGGTATGTTTTTTTTGGTCAGTCATAATTTCGAGAGTATGTTTTGTTACATCGTATAGGACATGGAGATGTGAGAGAGATATATATAGATCTATTATTTTTTATATTTCTCTAATTACTTAATACTGATTGTAGCATTAGAATTAGTAGAATTTAATATGTATGTGAAATGCGAATTGTCTTTCTCCTTCTACTTGTAGATTCAACATGTAGCTTTGATGGTAGATGTGTCTTCTATGGTACTAAATGTGTAACATCTTTAGAAATGTATGAAGAGATATACTTCAAAGAACGACATTGCCAATTTGCCACAAGATTATTTCACAGAAAACAAATATTTACTATTAGTCGAAAGCACATGCAGTCTGAATTACCTTGTAGTTATAGTACTAATCAGTGGCAATTCGTCTAGGATGAAGAAGGGGTGTTTACTTTTGGCTAGACACAGCCCCACTTTGAAGATGAAGATATTGGCTGGTTGATGTAAAGCACTTTGAAAATATTCTTGATTAGACACCATCGCACTTGAGTAACTGCTTGTCTCTCAAGATTGTTCCTGGAGAACAGAGCGGTTATCAGTGCTTGAGTCCTTGATATTACATGGGTTAGCAAACCCCATAGCACCTACAAATGGAAGTATCGTCGTTGCTGCTTTTTATGTCACAACCCAAACATGATTGTGCAAGATATGGGGTTTTTTTTCAGAATTTATCCCAATTTCTTTAAAACAACATCCGCTTCAGGGCTGGCCCTGGTAGTTGGATATTGCAAGGACTTGAACCTTAGCCCCTTACAAGCTACAAGAATTATCAACCAGCTAAGCTGAAGTCAATTATATTTAGCATAAATTTTTTTCATTTTTTTTTTTCACCTTAAGCAAAAAAAAAATTGGGTCTTGTGCCGTCGCACAACCCATGGCCGGGCCTGCCGGGTTCCAGTGGGGTAACTGTGGTCTAGAAGTTGTAAGTGCCAGATTTTCAGACTGTTGTCGTATGGAAAGACGTGAAAAATCAGTTGGAAGAATATTTTCAAGAAGGGATTTATTGCTATATACCTGTATAGTGATCGTAAGAGTATTGAAGTAATGATCAATGCTCCAAATAGCGTGGGAGGCGATGATACAAAATCGCAGTTGCACGATTTTGCCCTTGTTGATATGATCAAGGTTCTACTCCCAATCAAGATACCGAAAGTAATCCAGGTATGTATGCCATACATTACAGTTCTACTCTACATATCATAGTTATATAGAGAGTTAATTTTTTCAGGCACAATTCATGGGTATGTTTCGTTACATCGTATGTGACATGTTGAAAAAAACGTACAGATCTATTATTTTTGTCTGTGTTCACAAAAATAATCCTGTTGATGTTCTGTTAATTATTCAATACAACTGTAGCGTGAGAGTGAGTATAATCTAATACGTATGTTATATGTTTATTGCTTTTGGGAATCGTCTTCCTCCTTTTACTTGTAAATTTAACATAGAGCTTTCATGATAGACTTTTCTTTTATGGTACTACTTGTCTAACATGTTTAGAAATGTCTTGAAGAAACACAATAATGTCTGAATGTTATTGCCATTCAAGCTTTTCCACAAAAATGGATCTTGCAGTCTTGTTACAAATTAGTGCTGATTCATACATGGATGATTTTGACTTTGTTTTAAGAGATCGCCTTAGGCCTCGAAAAAATGATTCTCACATACTCTCGACTAATGAGATCACTATCATACCGTGGCGTGACACGGATACCGAGCGAGAAAGACTTTAAGCGTCGGTCCCAAGTCAGTCAGGCACTGTTGGAGGACGAAAACCCTAGGTGGCACCTTGAATTCCAAAGTAGTGAGGCACTTTAGGAGATGTGTCAGATTTGCCATCCGCAATTAATCTTGGTAGGCCGAGTGTAAGATAGGATTACAAACCCCAAAGAGGATCAATAATGGAGTGGGTTGATGATATCCTTCAGCCAAAATTTCCACAAGATATTAATTTTTTTAATGTTGGGTCTTGCAGAAAGAGATACACTGACTTAGTGCTAATCTTCAGTTGTTGTTTTTGGTTGGTGCTGCTCTTCTACTTTCAGTTCTTCGATTGTGTATTTGCAGCTGTATTTGTTTTACTTTGGCTAAGAAAGTTACATAATATGTGGTAACAATTTTGCTAAATATTCAGATATTGGAAATGGTCCTAAAAAGGCAATAAGGATATATTTTGTGGTGATTGTAAGGTTTTAAATATTGTTATTGGAAGAAATGTAGGTCATTTTATCTTCCATATGCACAAAATGGAGAATGTTGGTTTGGTGAGTTAGTGATCGATATATTGGATATATCGGCTGATAAATTTGATATATCGGCTAAATGTCAGTTATATCGGTGATTTATCAGGGATATCGTTGATTTGTCGAGAAAATCAAATGAATGTATTTTTTTCCCTAATTATTATAAAAAGTGTTGTCAGAATTACATATAGTGAGATTGATGATAACTCGATTATGGACAAACTATAAATGATTTAAAATTTTGGAAGTTAGTAAAATATATTTGATTGTAAATACATTTTGTTTTAGTAATAGGATAACCGAGAAGTTAGTAATTTAAGATATGGTAAAAGTTATAATAAAATTAAAGTCAAAAATTATGTTATGTATCGCCTTACATATCTTAAAATGTCAGCGATATCTTTCAATATTTCCCGATATCTCATGATACATATCGATATATATATGTGAAGATACATAACATTACTATCCCTGCCCCGATATTAGGTGTCCTTTTAAAAAAAGAAAAGAAAAAAAAAGAAAGAAAGATGGATATTTAAAACCATGGGTGATTGTTGAGTCATTGGGTCTTAAATGTGACATTATTAATTCGATTAGTGAAAGAAACAGAAGTAGCTACAGTGGGGTCTCTCCTCTAGAAAGTTGAATAATCTTAAAAGAAACTTACTTACACTTTAGACTCCCCAAAATACTTCCAAAGTAGAGCCGTAAGAAAGAAAGAATGCAAATTGAGTTGTTGATATTGGTTGGTACTGCTCTTCTAGTTTCAGTTCTTCAAGTGTGTGTTTGCAGTAATACTACCTCTGCATACACCAGATGCTCCAAGAACTTCGAGTGTGGGTATGCCTACTCCTATCCCTTTTGGGGGAGTGGTAGCCGTCCGAATTATTGTGGGGAAAAAGCGTTCGGACTGAAATGTCTTCGGAAGTCCTACGACGAGAATGATATAGGTAATGATACCTACACCCAGACCGAGATTGAGATTAGGAATCAAACGTACAGAGTTTTGAATATCAGTGAAGCCAATCAGATTATGACAATCGTAAGACCAGATGTTCGGAAGTTGGCTTCTTTTGGTCCTTGTCCATCTGAATTCCTCAATGATTCCGCAATTGATGATTCTGACGTCACCTTTGAGTATGCTCCTGGTACACTGAACTACACTCTGTTCTATGGTTGCCCTTTCAATGTCTCATATGATTCCGGGGGATCTTATTGTTCTTATGCAAATAACACCGGTAATAGTCTTTACCTCACGGCTGACTCCGTTGGGTCAAATCAAAACACTTCTGAGTGCCAAGGTGCTATTCTCATCCCGGTTCGTCCTTCATCTGTTAATCTCAGCACAGATGAGATTTTATGGGATGGATTTGATGTGAAGTATGTTGTTAGTTATCATTCAGACTGTGCTAACTGTACCAAATCTGGTGGGAGTTGCGGATCCACCGAATGCAATGTATATGATGGAGTCTGTGAATCTTATGATGATATTCGTTCTTTTAACTGTTATTGCCACGACGGGACTTCTCAAAGAAGGACTTGTCCTCCACGAGGTACCTACATCCATTCTATTAGCAACATTCACCCCCTCTTAATATTGTTAGCTAAAATTTACCACTAAAAATAAGTTTAGGATTATTATGGTTGTGGATTTTTGTAGCAGTAAGAAGACCATTAGAGGTGATCGAAACTAGCCGTAAGATCATGCGAATTTCTAGGATTTTTTTTGTGCATTAATCGTGTCAAGATTTTGGAAGTAAGATAATTATCTTCCTATTGATTACTTTAGCTCACAAAACATTACAATTATATTTTTTCTTTTATTTTAAGCATCTAATATGATGATTATATTGCTGAAAATACAGCCAACACGCGCAACTTGATCAGGAGGATTGCATTAGGTATGTTATTCATTGACCACCATCTCTCCTTGTTCTACCCTAACCTTCGCATCTCAACCAAGTTAAACAGGAGGATTGCATTAGGCATGTGGTTCAGTGACTTCAAGATGTTGGCATTCATGCTCTCAGATATCAACCTGCGGGTTCGAGATATTTATCTTTGAGCTATACTAGTTCTTGATACTAGTAAGGGTATTAGACAACCGCTTATCATTTATCAAGCAGGACAAAAGGAAAAATTTACCTTAAAGAATAGAATAAGGGGTTTCTTGAAATGCGATCTGTACCAATTTTTGGGTTCTATGGCATTTTGGGTACTCTCCATTGACCTTGTGGTTAAATATATTGGTCGTGTAACTAATCGTTCTTCTTTTCTTTTGCTTATAGTAATAGGACCTATTTCTGGATTTATCCTTGTGATTATACTTGCATGCGTATGCTGGAGAAGGAAGTACTCATCAGTTAATTCAATTGTGTTTTGGAAGAGATCAGAAAATGCAGAAAAGGTGGAGGAATTTTTACGGAATAATCGATCTATGGCTCCAAAAAGGTACAACTACTCAGATATTAGAAGAATGACAGACTCGTTCAAAAATAAATTGGGCCAAGGTGGCTTTGGTGGTGTCTTCAAAGGAAAACTTCTCGACGGCAGGCTAGTAGCTGTGAAGGTGATGAGAGAATCCAAAGGTGATGGGGAAGATTTTATGAACGAGGTTGCAAGCATTAGCAGAACTTCACATGTGAACGTTGTGAGCTTGCTAGGATTTTGTTTTGATGGGTCTAAAAGAGCACTTATCTACGAATTCATGTCCAATGGTTCTCTTGAAAAGTTCATCTACAAGGATAAGCCATTAGAAACAAGTTCAAGCCTTCCATGGGAAAAACTATTCGAAATTGTGGTTGGAGTTGGTCGTGGACTTGAGTACTTGCATCGTGGTTGCAACACACGTATTGTGCACTTCGATATAAAACCACATAACATCCTGTTAAATGAAAACTTCTGCCCTAAGATATCTGACTTTGGGTTAGCAAAACTATGTTCTACACAAGAGAGTTATGTATCAATGTTGGATGCAAGAGGTACTGCTGGGTACATTGCGCCAGAAGTGTTTTATAGACACATTGGAGTTGTTTCGCACAAGTCTGACGTATACAGCTTTGGGATGATGGTACTTGAGATAATTGGCGGAAGAAAGAACATTAATGGCCTAGCGGACCGTACTAGCGAAATATTTTTCCCACACTGGATCCATACTCGTATCGAATTGAACGAGGATCTGGGGCTTCATGGAATAAAATCTGAAGCAGATTCAGAAATTACGAAGAAGATGATTGTAGTAGGTTTGTTGTGCATACAAACAAACCCATTAGACAGGCCTTCGATGAGTAAAGTTGTGGATATGTTGGAAGGTAGCCTTGAATCCTTGCAAATTCCGCCCATTGCTTTTCTATCTTCTTCTTCAGGATCACAAAATGATTCTTCAACCACGTAAGTTTGGCAAATTATGACTTATGGGCTGAAGATTCATTACATTTGGGACTCTATTGCAGCATAAAATTTTAAAAGGAATTAAACGTAAGATGTGTCTGTAATATTTATGTAATGTAAGTGTCTGTAATAGTTAAAACGATTCATGAGTCTGTTTGGACATAAATAATTTATCTTAAAAATGTTTCAGGGGTTCTTTGAAATGAAGGGAAGAAAGTGTTTCGGGTTTTTAGCTAGGGTTTATTGATGGATATGTCATATATATATGCTACAATCTCTTTAACTCTGGTCCAGAAGTTGGAAGTACAAGCTTTTCGGACTGTTGTTGCTGGCCATTCGTATGCCAAGATGTGGAAAATCAGTTTCGAAGGTGATTTTCAAGGAGGGATTTATTGTTATGTATAGTGGCAGTAAGAGTATTGAAGTAATGCTCAATGCTCCAAATAGGGTGGGAGGCGATGATACAAAATCGCAGTTGCACGATTTTGCCCTTGTTGTTGTTGATATGATCAAGGGACACATGTTCTACTCCCAATCAAGATACCAAAGGCAATCCCTGTATGTATGCCATACATTACATTTCTAATTATCATAGTTATATAGAAAGCATTTTTTTATCAGTCAGAATTCAAGAGTATGTTTCGTTACATAGTATAGAACATGTTGTGAGAAAAACGTACACATATATTATTTTTGTATGTGTTCACTTAAATAACTGTGTTGAGGTTTTGGTAATTAATCAATACTATTGTTGCATGAGAATGAATATAATCTAATATGTATGTGATATGTTTATTGTCTTAGGAAATCGAGTTATTCCACCAGTTAATTGTGGATTACTTCTGCTATGATTGCTTTTGGAATTTTCTTTATTCTTTTACTTGTAGATTTAACATATGGCTTTCATGATAGATATTTATGGTACTACTCAGTGTAACATGTTTAGAAATGTCTTCAAAAGCTTCAAAGAACGTCATTGCCATGAGTTATGATCATGATAGTGCTCAATCCATTCCTTTAAATCTGTCTGTCATATCTGATAAAACCCTTTAATTTTCAAATTACCCTCATGTTTCACCCTACAATTAGTCTTTACCGTGGTAAAGTCCGTTTTGCAAAATGTGGAGGCCAATCAGGTATTGGAGGGTGAACTCAGATTTGCATGAAAGAATAAAAATGCAATTTCATTTCTTGTAGGTTGCTGCTCTTCTAAGGCTTGGTTGAGTCTTATAGGATCAATAATGGAGTGAGTCTGATGGTATCCTTCAGCCACAACTTGGAATCTTACTTATGATGTTGGTGTAGAATTCCTTGAAAGAGGCATTCTCAAAGTTAACCTTCAACTTGAAGATGATACTGTTAGAGTCCTCAATAAAGGTCCCTTGAACATCTACGATGGAATCCACAAGTCCTCCCCAAAGATGTGCAATTTCATCTCATACCTTTTTGAGTCCAGGTTCACACAAAATTGCGGGAGAAAAAATTGGCAATAAAATTGGTACTTTTCTCGAGTACTTTGAAGAAAGAGCATGCTATTTACGCCTACAGGGGAAAAAATTCTCAAGAGTTAGGGTCTTATCAACAAAAATCCTCGAGATCTGAGTTAATAACATAACATTTTTACCACTTGTCAAATTCCTCCACACCGCAGCAAAAAGGTCCAAGAGGCACCTCATTCTTTAGAGTTTAGAGCATCTCCTAGTTTGAAAAAAAGCCAATCTAAGTTATTGAGATTCTATTTCTTTCCTTAGTTTCATTTTTTTTTTGAATAAAAATTAAAAACAGAATAAATATTTTTACTGGGAACCCAAGTCTTAGTGCCAGATTTGAATATTTTATAAAAAAAATAAAAATAAACAATTGGGCACCCAATTAGAAAATAAACAAACCCCCGACACTTGGGGGCCGAATCGCGATATATAAAAGCAAAGTTGAGTTTTGGAAAACAAGACTCACTCATACTTTTTGAGTTGAAAATTCAAGTTAATGAGTTATGATTGGAGCTCAGAAATTTTATGTGGCACCTTGAAATTAAAGTTAGCAAAAGGCAGTTTAGGAGATGGTCTTTAATTAATGAATAAGCAGGTAGAAATGATACTAGAACAATAATTTATGGCTGAAGAAAGAATGAAAAGGACTCTGTCACAAAAAGTAAAAGGCAATCATGAGAACCCAATTTATGTTAAAAAAAGAAAAGTGGGATCACAAGAAAAAAAAAATCAAAAAAATATCGCTTTGTTTGTTGGGAACGGATTCGGGGACCTTAAGGGGGACCTAATGCTAATAGAACCCTAAAGGATCACAAAAAGTAAATGCAATCACGAGAACCCATTTTATGTTAAAAATAGTAGGACCATATTAAAAAAATTCTACAAGATATGGCTTTGTTGGTTGGGAACGGATTTGGGACCCCCAGAAAGGCGACCTAATGGAACCTGTAGAGCACCACTTATCTCTATTAGATGAGTGACTAGCAAAAATTGAGTTTCTCCTTTATAGAAAATTAGGTGGCTTCCTCTCTCTCTCTGACGATGTGTCATCTCTACTGATTTCCTTAGTTTGAATTAAGAGGACAAAACACACTCCAATATACTCTCTCACCATCAATCTCTTCCCCTAATTCAAATCCAAATGTCCTAAACGAAACTAATTCAGGTTTGGGAAGCATGATTTTAGAACACGATCACTAACACAGTTGTAATGGCTAGTTTTTTGGTTGGTAAACTTTCAATACTTCTAGTAATGAAGTTATGGTGATTTCGTAAGCAAAGCTAGAACACGCTAGATTTTACGTAGAAACTCAGTAAAACCTGGAAAAAAATCACGATCTCGAGAAGGATTTTAGGTATAAATCCTATATGTGTTAGATTATTATAATTACAGAGAGATTTAATATGTTTAATCAAGAATAATATCTTAAAGACCGTCCCAGTTGACATATGTTCCGCCTGCATTTATAATGGATACAGACAGTTACAAAATAATTGGTTTCCTAGTTTAATGGGTGGTGGGCGAACTTCACAGATCATGTGCAGCGGCTCTATTTGACCATGTGTAACGGTTACTGTAGATGGTCAAGGTCTATAAGCGTGGGCCTGACCCTTCTCAAATGGTCATACACCTTCGACTTGGTTTGCTAGCTTTACTTTATCGAGTTTGGGGAAAATACCTTTGACTTGACTCGATTTAGCTTGTTCTTATCGAGTCTGGAGAATATGCTACTATAAAAGTCTCTCTCTCTCTCTCTCACGAATACAACTTCTCTGTAGGGAATTCGTTAATTTCTTTGATGGGATTAGGGTTTAAGGATCATCGCAAGCACATAAGCTAGGGATTTTATTGATCTCTTTGGTTCTCACTCAAACATCATCTCTATTCTTTTAGGTATCCCACCCACTAAACCCTATTTCTTTTTCTGGTTTGCTTTAAGGGGATTTGGTGGTCTGGTTATCGATTGATGCTGTTGTTTACCAATGTTTATGTTTATCCTTTATTTGAATGTGTATTGAAGTTATGGGTTGATAGGTTCTTCAAAAGCATGTTTTTGAAGACATTTGTAACCGTTGCATCTATCAGAGTTGGTGGTGCCAGGTGTGTGATTGTTGTTTGGTGGAACCTCTGTTATTCAACTAATTTTAGGGGGTACAACTACCGAGCAATGCATATAATCGACAATTACAATAGTCATACCTTTGCAATTCAAAGAATTAAGGCCTAATTTAGTGGACTATATTAGCTCTATGAATCATGAGGACAATAAGTGTCATAACCCGATAAACAAACAATCCTAAGGCAAACTATCAGAAGTTCAACATCTACGACCAACCTCAACGGGCAAGTCGTCTTCTCGCTACCAACTACTAAGAGTCCAGGTGATTCCACACTCCCTCAGGGAATCTAAAATTCCAACCAGCCACTAATCACAGGGAACAACGATAGTGCTCAAGGACTAGGCCTCGAGAACACAGAGTATACCTAGGCTAATCCTAAGACAAATCAAAGCAATAGTAGGCTAGAGGAGGAGCTCTGAATCGAAGACCATGTCTTACTGAAGCTATGTCACCCCAAGACTACCCTGGAACCAAGTCCAGTAACCTAAACTAACCAAGATTCTACACTATAAGGTGAGAACTATAGTCTCTGAACAGCACTATCTCAGAGAAATGGCAGCTAAACCACATCAGTTCATACATCGCCACTAATAGCCAAACCTAGTTACTAGTGTCCTGAAACAAGCTGGGCACCCTAATAACTAACCAACAATACCATAATCAATATATTATATATAGATAGCAACACTGAGGCGTCGCAACACACTGATAAATGCCTTGTTATCAACATCCACGAAGAAAAGATTCGTCATAACCACCCTCAATGAAATCGGTCTAAGAGTAATCTTTGGAGTCATCGTCACATCGACGACAACAGAGAATAACCTCCTCTGGCAAATCATAACCTACGGATTCTATCTAGTAACTAAACTTATATTATTGCGGGTTTTACTAACTTATGAAACCCTTAAATACTTTCCTCTAAGGTAATGCAAAACGGATAACCAGTAAAGTGTCCTAAGCAATTAACCCACATACTAACCTAGTCACAGATATAATATACTAAACTATGCATTTCTATAACTTATGAATCAACATAATAATCTAGTTATCCAGGAAGATAAAACTCGCCTGTAACCTAATGCAATGCTCAAGCAGAATCAATCTGATCAAGCAACCTGAAGCTCCAACGACAGTATCTCGCGGACATGCCACCCGAATCATGAAATAACCCGACCGCAATACCACAGCCATCGCAACAACCCAACAACACCACCACCTCCAAACCCAACACCTGCAACCATCACAACTCCGTAAATCAACAAAAACCCAATAACCACAAACCCTAAAATTACCTCACGATCACAAACCCTAAAACCGTGGGTTTCCAACAAACCGAAATCAGAACAAATCACCCGAATCGTAGGACCACTCAACCGCAACTCCACAGACATCACACGCAACCCAACTAATCACCACTACCGAACACCCAAATCCTTCAACAATCATAGCCCACAATTAAACCCAATACCTGCGATAATTGCAAATGCCGCAAACCCAAAATCACCAACAATGCGAACCCAAACAAACCTCCACAATCACAAACCCTAGAAATCATACCCTATGCCGAATCGAGAGGAATTGACGGAAAGGGAATCAAGAATAACTCACCAAGGATAGGAGTGAAGATCGCGGTGAAGCTCGGTGAAGAATCTGAGAACGATAGGGAAGATTGGATCAAGAGTAAGGAGGAGAGGGTAATGGTTAGGTGAAAGGAGAGAGAGAGAGAGTGAGTTTGGGGTGAAGAGAGAGGATGTGAGGAAAAGAGAGGATATATATATAACGCGCCTCTGTTCGAATAGGGATATTCCTATTAGAACAAAGGAAGTCTTGCTTTAATAAAAAGGGTCAGTGAAGAAACTCATCAGCTCAAGAAGAAACCTATTCAAGCAGTGAAGGCCCTGTCCGAACAGAGTGAAAATCCTATTCAAACAAAGAAGGTCCTGCTCGAACAGAGCAACTCAGGGAAAAATTTAACTGTTCAAGGAGGATCCTATTCAAACAGATAAGGTCCTATTCAAATAGAGGAAGATCTTGTTCGTACAGAGAAGGTCCTGTTCGAACAGAACTGGTCTGTTCAGAAAAAGAAAATTCCAGAAAACCTAACGGCCAAACCCGGACAACCCCGGACACCCCGGAATCAAACCAAACAACCAACACCACCACACTAATACTACTACAAACCCAACAAAGGTTTCCCAAGGTATAAAGACGACCTCCATCGCCTCACGGCCACCAAAATGCCTAAACCCCTAAAAATGAATTTTTGCTCGAAAAACTCTGAAAACCTATCGGCCAATCTAGCGGCTCACCTGGACCACACTTAACCACAAAAACATCATATAAACATCACTACCAACCCATCTAGGGGTTCCCTAGGTCGCAACGCCACCTCCTCATCTGAATTACCACCGTACCGCTAAAACTACATAAAAGGAATCTAACATACAAAACCTGCCGAAAGGAATAAATGGATGCATTATGGATGGAAAAGTACATGCGGAATATATACGAAATATATGTACGAAACTTAATGTGGAGGAATAATAATAATAATACCTAATGATAAATAAATAAAATAACCTAAAAATCAGGGACATTACACGCTACGACAGTTTCAGGGTCCTATTGGTCACCAGCCGAGACAGTTTCAGGGTCCATAGAGTAGACAGGTGATTCCAGGTTCTCAGGGTGGACAGAGACCATATCAGCCGAGTTAGCAGCAGGGCCAGGGTCAGGGCCGAGGGCAGGGCAGGATGTACGCAGTGGGGAGGCGAGGTACTCGCGCCACTTTACCAGTAGTGGAAGGTACACTTCATATTTCTTATTCACCTGCCCGTGTTCTTTTTGATTTCGGTGCATCGCACTCATTCATAGCATATGCATTCCTCTGTATTATTTGTTTTGAGTCTTCCTTATTGGATGATGGGATTTCCGTGGGTACTCTTCTCGATTCATCAATTTTTATCTCCCGTATTTGTTGAGATTGCCCGATAGTTGTGTGTGGTCGTGTTATTTCTGCAGACTTGTTGGTACTACCGATGCATGAGTTTTACATTATCCTGGGTATGGATTCATTGTCAACCCACCGAGTTACTTTGGATTGTTTTGAGAAGACAGCTACTTTCAGTATTCCAGGTGAGAAGCGATTTGTGTTTGTTAGCTCAGAACTGGCACAATCCGGAGGTGGTTTGTTGGCATTCTTAGAGTTAGAATCTGCTTGTGTTGACGTTAGTACTATCCCAGTTGTGTGTGACGTTTTCGACGTATTTCAGAAGATTCCCGAGTTACCGCCGATGAGAGAGATTAATTTCAGTATAGATCTATCGCCCGGTACAGCTCCAATTTCTAAGGCTCCGTATCGTATGGCACCCGTTGAACTGAAGGAGTTGTATGATCAGATTTTTGAGTTGATAGATCAGAAGTTCATTCGGCCGACTACTTCGCCGTGGGGAGCTCTGGTTTTTTTTTCCTAAAAGAAGGACAGGCCTATGCACTTGAGTATTGATTACAGCGAGTTGAACAAAGTCACGATCAAGAACAAATATTCTTTGCCTAGGATCGAGGACTTTTTTGACCAGCTTCGGGGAGCGCTGTTCTTTTCGAAGATTAATCTTAGATCGGGTTACCATCAGCTGAGGATTATGAAGGAGGATGTTTCGAAGACAGCATTTCAGACTCGTTACGGACATTATGAGTTTCAGGTTATGCCATTCGGTTTGACAAACGTGCCCGCAGCTTTTTTAGATTTGATGAACCGAGTTTTCCAACCTTATCTCAATCGATTCGTGATTGTGTTCATGGACGATATTTTTATTTACTCAAAGACCAAGGCCGAACACGAAGAACATTTGAGAGTTGGATTGCAGACTTTGAGGGAGAACATGTTATTTGCAAAATTCGAGAAGTGTGACTTTTGGCAGAAAGATGTGAAATTCCTAGGGCATGTTGTATCCAAGGATGGAATTGCAATTGATCCATCTAAAGTTGAGGCCGTTGCAGATTGGGTTCAGCCGACGAACGCTACAGAGATTCGCAGCCTTTTGAGATTAGCCGGTTATTACCGCAGATTCATCGAGGGCTTTTCATGGATTGCAGCACCTTTGAATCGTTTGACGCTGAAGGACGTTAGATTCATTTGGGATGACAGATGTGATTCATCTTTTGCAGAGTTAAAGAAGAGATTGACTGTAACACCTGTTCTTATTGTTCTATCCAGTGGGCAAAAGTACAAGGTTTAGAGCGACGCTTCGTTCTGTGGACTTGGTTGTGTTCTGATGCAAGATGAATAAGAAGTGGCTTATGCTTCAAGAAAACTTAAGATGCACGAGAGGAACTATCTTACTCACGACCTCGAGTTAGCAGCTGTGGTTTTTGCATTGAAAATTTGGCGTCATTATCTTTACGGGGAGATGTTCGAGCTCTTTTCAGATCACAAGAGTTTGCGGTAACCTTTCTCGCAGAAAGAGCTAAATATGAGGCAGCGCAGATGGATGAAATTCTTGAAAGATTATGAAGTTGACTTGCAATATCGCCTAGGGAAAGCGAATATGGCAGCTGACACTTTGAGCCGTTTGCCTAAGAAATTTCTTGCACTTCTGATGATTCATGAGTGGTTGATGCTTTACGAGGTGGCAGATTCTGGATTAAGTTGGCGTTCACGGAGTATGGGCAGTTTTCTTACAAATCTGAGAGTTCAGCCTACATTGATTTCTCAGATTATTGAGGCACAGCAGCAGGATGCTAGATTACAGCCTTGGGCTTCAGATGACAGCAGAACCGATTTGACAGTTAGCCCAGATAGTAGTATCAGGTATAGGGGCAGATTATGCATGCCAGATTCAGATGTACTAAAGCGTGAGATTTTGAGTGTGGCTCACGACTTCAGATATACTATTCATCCAGGCAATACGAAGATTTATCAGGACCTGAAGAGGCACTATTGGTGGGACAACATGAAGTGAGAGATAGCTGAGTTTATTTCCAAATGTCTCACGTGTCAGTAGGTGAAGGACGAGCATCAAAAACCCGCAGGACAGCTCAAACCTTTATAGAAGCCAAAGTGGAAATGAGAGCATGTGACGATGGACTTTATTTCGGGTTTACCGCGGACCAAGAAGAGCCACGATTCTATTTGGGTGATTATAGACCGATTGACCAAATCAACACAATTTATTCTGGCTTGCAAGACTCTGACAGTTGACGACCTGAGTGGACTATATGTGAGAGAGATAGTTCGTTTACATGGGATTCCAGTGTCTATAGTGCCAGATTGAGATGCCAGATTTTACCTACAATTTTTGGAAGAGTTTTCAACGAGCCATGGACACTAGATTGGATTTCAGTATAGCGTTCCACCCGCAGACTAATGGATAGACGGAGAGAGTTAACCAAATTCTGGAGGATATGCTTCGGCCTTGTGTGTTTGACTTTAATGGTAGCTGGGACGAGTACTTACCTTGGGCGGAGTTTACATACAATAATAGCTTTCAGTCGAGTATTGTGATGGCACCTTATGAGGCTTTATATGGTAGACCGTGCAGATCGCCGCTCAGTTGGGCAGAGGTTGGCGAGTAGGGTTTACTGGGGCCAGACTTGGTTCACGAGACTACTGAGGCAATTACTATTATCAGAGATCGGTTATGTACAACATAGAGCCGACAAAAGAGTTATGTGGATATCCGCAGGAGACCGCTAGAGTTTGAAGTTGGTGATCACGTTTTGCTGAAGATTTCTCCGATGAAGGGCGTGATGCGTTTCAGAAAGAAAGGGAAGTTAGCTCCGAGATTCCTTTGGCCGTTTAAGATTCTGGGCAGAGTTGGAGAGTTAGCTTATCGCATGGCATTGCCACCGCAGCTGGACCGAGTTCACTGTGTATTTCACATTTCTATGCTGAGGAAGTATGAGTGGGATCCTACACATGTGATGGATTGGGAGCCCTTAGAGGTTCAGGGAGATGCCTCGTATATAGTGTATCCGGTGTACATTTTGGATGGCGAGGAGAAGGTCCTTCGCAACAAGGTTATTCTGTTCGTGAAGGTTCAGTGGAGTCATTATGATCCTAATGAGGCTTCTTTGGAGTTAGAGGCGGACGCGAGAGGCCGTTATTCCCATTTGTTCTCAGATTGGGGTATGCGTGGAAATTTCGGGGAGAAATTCTCCATAAGGAGGGTAGAATGTAGTATTCCGTAAAATTCTTTTATTTTATTTTCCTATTATTCCTTATTCATTGATCTGCATCCATTTATTGTGCATTCATATCACCTTGCATCCTCATCTCATTCTTGCATCAGGTTCTTGTATTCGTCTTTTTGTGGTTTGAGTGGTTTTGTGTTTTATACGGTCGCTCGCCTGGTAATGCTGTGTGGAGGCTTTGGGGAGCCAGGTGTTGTCTTGGTGTTGTTATTGCTAGTTTTGGCTTGTGTTTGGTGCATTTTCTCATGCTCGGGTGTTCTTGTGGCTCTAGGGGAGCCTTGTGTTATTTTTTAAATTTTGTTAAAGTCATTCGAACGAGATTTAGATTCGTTCGAACGGGTTGACATATCCTCTGGAAAATATTGTATTTGAGAGTGGTTCGTTCAAACGACTTCCTATTCCGTTCGAATGAGTTGAGTATTCCCTGGAATTTGTCCCATGATTTCTTAGACGTTCGAATGACTTCTGGATCCATTCGAGCAATTTCTGTATCCATTCTGTGAATTTCCTATCCATTCAAACGACTTCCTTGTCGTTCGAATGACTTGGCGATGGTTCAACCCTTTTTAGTTTTATTTTCATTTCTCTTCGTCTCATTCTCATTCTCTCTCTCATTCTCCACTCACCCTCTCCCTCACTCAATCCTTTCTTGATCCCACAGAGTTGGCGGTTGTTTATTGGCGGATTCTTCGCCAAATCATTCGGTGAGTATTTCCCCTTTCTTCTCTGATTTGGGATTGTGATTCTAGGGTTTGTGTTTGTGATTCGTTTTGGGATTTCACGATTTGCAGGGTGCTTCTTTGTAGGTCTTGAGTTGTGGTGTCTGCGTGATTGTTGTCGCGGGTTGTTCCGTCGCTTGTTGAGTTGCGGTTGTTGGAGTTCTGAGTTATCCTGCGGAATTCGAGCCATTTGTCAAGTGAGTGTCCCTTCATTGCTAAATTTCTCTACTAGTTTAACTTACGTTGGTTAGGGCATGCATGTGGCATTGAGGTGTTTGTGATTGATTTTAAACCATATTGTTTTGTCTGTAGTAGTTGATTTTTTAACATTATTATTTCCTATGATTACGCATGTAGGGTGTGGTTTCCCTTTTGACTGTTGGGAAGTTGTGCATTTGTGGCTTATTTCTGTGGGTCGCCCTATGTGGCTGTGTTCCGGTCTATTGAGACTGATGTTGTTGGACGTGTGACTGGCCAATTAGTCATTGTTCATCTGTGCTTGAATGTTCTGACCGATAAATTAGTCACGGTTAACATCAATATTTTGGATTGCTGTCCTTCTCTAGGAAAAGGGTTACCCTGGCTATGGGCCGTGGGGGCGGCTGTGGTGTTTGATCCTTGGGATCTGGTTTCAGTGTGGGTGTCACGCCCCAAAATCCAGTAATCGGTAGCTTGAAAAATTACTAAACTTTAACTAGTGCAGGTCGGGGAATCTAAAGATTATATCCCACAAATAGCCAAGCCGTAGACAAATTCTAGCTCGGCTATTCACATATAACAATAATCATCAGAGTAAAGAAACAACAATACAACAATATAACAATATAACAATATAACTCGGAAGCAAAAGACATATATATATGCATATCATGTCGAAAGAAATACAACATCTCGAATACAAGCTCAGCTGCACAATGATGGGAACACCTACAGAATCTAGAACTTAAAGAATTTGCAGCGACAAAATCAGTCTCAGGACCGGCTAACGACGCAGCAGTCCAAGCTACTCAACCTCTAAAAAATGTTAAATGCGAGAGTGAGCAAACAACGAGCTCACTAATCTAACAGAACTAAATAACGTACTAATAACAGGTACCGAAAATAGAGTAGAGACGAGTGTGATAAAGAGTAAGTGACTAAGCAATTCTAGCAATATAATCAGTAACCATCAATGAATATAAGTAATCAATAAGGAAAGTAGGATTGAGTTGATAAGAGAATGGAGAATAGAGTTAATGAGGAGATAGAGTGGAGTAGATTCGAAAAGGAAATAGAGTTTAGAATATGAGAGGAGGAGATGATGATTTGATATGCAATGCTATGACGTGAAGTGATGACTAGGATAATCCCATACTTATTCTAGATGCAATGTTATGATATGGCGTAATGAGTAGGGATATTCCCATAAATATCCCTTAATGCAAAATGCTGATACAAACGTCTAATGCTATCTTAAAGAGATTCGGTAAAGGGATACACTGGAACGATTTGTTTAAGCTCAACCAAGCTAGGATGGTCGCACTCGATCAAAGTGGAAGGGTGGATCAAACCCCGAAACAATAGTCCTGCACATTTCAAGGAATTTCAACCTCAATGAGCATAAGTTTGGGATCGCCAGGACTTTGTCTCATACCAATCCACACTTTGTGGTGGTTTTGCTAGGTATGATAGTGTCGTTCCCAATCTCACCTATGTATTTTAACCCGATCTCGCGGACTCCTTGAATCCCGTCGGAGGTCAACCAAAGCGGAGTGTTTGTGTATCCAATCTCAAAAAGTTAAGAAAAAAAAAAAGTTAAGTCGTTATGTGTAATCGGTGCCCAAGCACAACACAGTTGCCGCTAACCTGGCAACCCAAACAGGATCGATAGGGACTCCATTGCACTGACTCTTCATAGTCGAAACAACAACCTAACCGTCGCCTACATCCAACCCAACAATCTCTTAAGGCTGGAGGGGGCATTCCTGGGCAACCCACGGGAACGCTAGCCCAACCACCGCCAACTAATCTCTCGTCTGATACAAGCCAAAACCAACTCCAAAATCAATTACAACCCAACCACCACTAACTAATCCAGGTCCCATACGAACCAAAACAAACTCCAGAATCAAGTTATTACCCCAACTACAGGTTAACAATTCTAACAGAGCAATTTCTAAATTAAACTATAGTTAAACACAACCCATCTCTAAGTTTAATTCTACTCTCTAAAACAATACTCAGAACTAGTAAAGAAACTTAGTAATGTTGGAATATAAACTCGCCTGATATCAAACCCGAGTCCTGCGGAAATCCAACTCGTAAACTCAACCAAAATCTACGGAACGGCTACGGAACGCCCGAAAACCTAACACCAACCAAGGAGGACAACAAACAACCCATCAATTAAAGGATACGACAATAAAACCCAAACCCTAGAAATTCAACTTACGCCAAATCAAGCGAAATTGATGGCAGGGAAACGGAAATTACTTACCGAGGATAGGAGAGATGATCGCGGCGAAGATCGGCAAGGATCCGCGAGTGAGATTGGGTGAAGAGTATTGAGGTGAGGGGATTGGTTAGGGAGAGGAGAGGATGATGATGAAGATGTGGAGGTGGTGAATGGAGGTGAGGGGATGATAGGGGGTGAAGAATCCTCTCTCTAAAACTCTTTCTCTCTCTTTCTCTCAAATCGCCTAAGGCAGCGCCTCTCAGAAAATCTAACCAAAAGAAATGAGGAAGAAAAGCTTAAGTAGTCAGAATATATAAAAGTCATTCGAACGAGTTCGAAAGTCGTTCGAATGACCAAGAGGTCTTGGGCCAAAATCCAGGATGTTAGTCAACTCGTTCAAACGACTATGAATCTCGTTCGAACGAAAAATCTATCAAATGGCCAAAACGTCCAAAAGACGCAAAAAAATGATCAGAAAGCACAAAGATTCGTTCGAACGACAAGGAACCTTATTCGAGCGACAATCTGGGAAATCTACTCTGAGGTCCTCCTGAACCACACACACAACACCAAGACCCTCAGAAGACTGGAACCACCCGAACAACCACCACAAAGGGTTCTCAAGGTCTAACACCACCTCAACCACTGAACGACCGCCAGAACTCCTAAAGCCCTAAAAAAGAATCTAACGGCTAGAACTTAATCGGAAGGAATAAAATGGATAGAAGGAGTCCGACGATGGTCTAATAGGTGTTGAGAAACCAGGGGTAGCTAATCCCTATTTCTCAACCCCAGAATGAAAATCAGAAATGCCAAAACGTCCAGAATTGAAAACACTACAGCCTACGCGGAGGAGAGAAGCAGAAAACCCCTTTCGGATATAGAAACCTTTCTCCGAACACACACCACACAATCAAACTAAAGCGCCCAGGCGCCAAACTACCAAAACCATCAAACCAAAAAAACTCTGCCAAAAAGGAATCCATACCAAACCTAGCACCAAGAACAATATAGATGCATTAAGGATAGGAGAATATGTAGATGTATGATACAAAGGAATATACGGAAGTTAAGGAATAAGAATATGAGGATTTGGAATATGCAGAGTATTAATTAAAATAAAATAAAAATACGGGTCATTACAGTGGGTTTCTTATATTTTAACATAATAGGATCGGATACATAAACTAAACTCTACATCGGTTAACCCTCGATAGGTTATCAGGATTCCAACATCGGGTTGAAATAGTAGGGTAATTCTTTAGTGACAGGTACTATCACATCTATTACCCATTCGAGAGTGTGGGATGGTATGGGATAGTCCTCAGGTATCGGGCTTCATCCTCTATGAGGTTGAAATTCCTTGAAATTAGTGAAATAAAGTTCGGACGTTAGCCCCGTGGGTTAAAAAGCCTAGAATACTCTGATCATGGGATAATATCTTTTAGACTAGTCGAGCTTGGACAAGTAATCGTACCATTGTATCCAACTGAGATTCTCGTTAAGGTTATTATGCATTAGGGGTTGATCAGCCCAATGTTTTAACTATAAGGTCAAGTTCTTTTAAATATTAATCATTCAGCATTAAGACCTAGTGTATCATCTAGAAATTGGGATAATTATGGAATTATCCTAGTCATCATACCATGTCATCATCATATCATCATATCATTACATTATCGCATATATTCCTATCCTCTTATCTTTTCTCTACTCCTCTATGCTTAGCAAGTTTACTTTATTTACTGCAGCTATTATTATTAATTATCTCATTCATCTATCTCTTTTTCTGCACCAGTTATATTATTATGTTGTTTAGCCTTGTTAGGCATTAAAGAGCCTTGGCTTTGCTCACTCTCACTTTATTCCCCCCTTTCAGAGGTAGAGAAGTTGCTGTTGGCTGAGAGCTCAGCTATTGGATCTAGTTTTGGTAGCTGCAGATCAGTTTAGTTGCTGTACTCATGTAGGATTCTAGCCTTTTTTGCTATGTAATATATTGAGACATTGTATATACCCATTCAGTTGATATATGTATATATCTTTGCATCCTTTGTATTATCCTTTACTCTAATGATGCTTCTATAGTCAATGACTGACCATGAACTTGTCATTTGGCTCAGTTATTTGTGGAGATGAATCGGTTGGATTCCCTAACCTCCACCTCTTGAATAATAGTAATTGGTCTACCTACCGATTATTGGATTTTGGGGCGTGATAATAGTAGACACCATTTGTACTAAAAAAAATAATTTATCATTTGCTACCAATGATTTGCCATTAGACAACTAACAATGGTCTATTTGGTTCTTTGAACATTTGTATTGTGTTTCTATAATAGTAGGCAACAATTATTCTTAAAAATACGATTTTCTCATTTGTTGACTATGATTTGTCATTTGTAACCAATGATTTGTCATTTGTAAACTAATAATGGTCAATTTGGTTATTTGAACATTTAAATTATGTTTGTATGATAGTAGACAATATTTGAACTTAAAAAAATGATTTGTCATTTATTGACTATGATTTGTCATTTGTTACCAATGATTTGTCATTTGTTAACTAACAATGGTCTATTTGGTTCTTTGAACATTTGTATTGTGTTTGTATAATAGTAGACAACATTTGTACTTAAAAAAATGATTTGTCATTTGATGACTACGATTTGTTATTTGTTACGAACAATTTGTCATTTTTTAACTAACAATGGTCTATTTGGATTTTTGAACATTTATATTGTGTTTATATGATAGTAGACAATAATTATTCTTAAAAAATTAATTTTTAATTTGTTGACTATGAATTGTCATTTGTTACCAATGATTTTTCATTTGTTACTTATGATTTTTCATTTGTTAACTTACAATGGTCTATTTGGTTATTTGGACATTTGTATGATAGTAGACAATATTTGTACTTAATAAAACGATTTATCATTTGTTGACAATGATTTTTTCATTGGATACCAATAAAAAGTCATTTGTTAACTAACAATGGTCTATTTGGTTCTTTAAACATTTGTATTGTGTTTGTATGATAGTAGACAACATTTGTACTTTAAAAAATTATTTTCCATTTATTGACTATGTTTTGACATTTGTTACTAATGATTTGTCATTTGATAACTAACAATGGTCTATTTGGTTCTTTTAATATTTGCATTGTGCTTGTATGATAGTAGACAACATTTGTACTTAAAAATAATGATTTGCCATTTATTGCTCACGATTTGTCATTGTTAACAATGATTTTTCATTTATTAACTAAAAATGGTCTATTTGGTTCTTTAAACATTTGTATTGTGTTTGTATAATAGTAGATAACATATGTCCTTAAAAAAATGATTTGACATTAGATTACTACGATTTGTCATTTATTACCAATGATTTGCCATTATTTTATTAACAATGGTCTATTGGGCTTTTAAGTCATTTTTATTATGTTTATATGATAGTAGATAACAATTATTATTAATAAAGCCATTTTTATATTTGTGGCTATGATTTGTCAATTGTTACCAACGATTTTACATTTGGTAACTAACAATGGTCTATTTGGTTATTTGAACATTTGTATTGTGTTTGAATGATTTTAGACAACATTTGATCTTAAAAAAATGATTTGTCATTTATTATCAATAGTTTTTTATTTGTTAACTATCGATAGTCTATTTGGTTTATAAAACATTTGTATTTTGCTTGTATGATAGTAAACAACATTTGTACTTAAAAAATTGATTTGTCATTTGCTGGCAATGATTTGTCATTTGTTACCAATGATTTATCATTTGTTGACTATCAATGGTCAATTTGGTTCTTTGAGCATTTGAATTTTTTTTGTATGATAGTAGACAACATATATACTTAAAAAAATGATTTGTCATTTGTTGAATACGATTTTTCATTTTTAACGAATAATTTTTCATTTGATAACTATCAACGGTCTATTTGGTTCTTTGAACCTTTGTATTGTGTTTGTATGATAGTAGACAACATTTGTACTTAAAAAAATGATTTGCTATTTGTTGACTATTATTTCTCATTTGTTACAAATTATTTGTCACTCGTTAACTAACAATGGTCTCTTTAGTCCTTTGAATATTTTTATTGTATTCGTATGATAGTAGACAATATTTAATCTCAAAAAAATGATTTGTCATTTGTTGACTATGATTTGTCATTTGTTGCCAATGATTGCTAATTCTTTAGCTAACAATGGTCTATTTGGTTTTTTTAATATTTGTATTATATTTGTATGATAGTAGACAACATTTGTACTTAAAATAATGTTTTGTCATTTGTTGACTACGATTTGTCATTTGTTACCCATAATTTGTCATGTATTAACTAACAATGGTCTATTTGGTTCTTTGAACTTTTGTATTATGTTTGTATAATATTAGACAACATTTGTACGTAAGAAAATGATTTGTCATTTGATTACTATGATTTGTTATTAGTTACCAATAATTTGTCATTTGTTAACTAATAATGGTTTATTTGGTTTTTTGAATATTTATATTGTGTTTGTATGATAGTAGACAACATTTATACTTCAAAAAATGATTTTTCATTTGATGACTGCAATTTTTCATTTGTTACCAATAATTTGTCATTTGTTAACTAACAATGGTCTATTTGATTTTTTGAACATTTATATTATGTTTATATGATAGTAGACAACAATTATTCTTAAAAAACTATTTTTTATTTGTTGACTATGATTTGTTATTTGTTACCAATGATTTGTTATTTGTTAACTAACAATGGTTTTGTGGTGTTCCGTAAGTTTTTTTTTCCTATTCTTCCTTATTCATTCATCCGCATCGATACATTATGCATTCATATCATTTTGCATCCTCATCGCATTCTAGCATCAGGTCTTTGTATTCTTCTTTCGGTGGTTTTGGTTGTTGGGCGAATGAGTTTGTTGTTGTTGATGTGGTTGTTCTTGTAGTCGTTGATATTGTGTTTCGTCCTTGGTGGTGAGATCCCATGGAATCTCGTGATCCCAGGGGATGCCTTGTGTTTTTCACTTTTGACAAAATTGTTTGAACGAATATAAATCTTCATTCAAACGTGTTAACATGTCCTCTAGAAAAATTTTCTTTGGGGTGGTTCGCTCGAACGACTCCCTGTCCCATTTGAACGAGTTGACCAATCCCCTAGAATTTGGGTCATGATCTCCTAGTCGCTTGAACGACTTCTGGGTCCATTCGAATGACTTTTGTGTCTATTCTGTGAATTTCATATCCATTCAAACGACTTCCTTGTCGTTCGAACGACATGGCAGTGGTTTTCCTCTTTTTAGTTCTTATTTTCATTTCTCTTCCTCATTCCCATTCTCTCACTCTCAGTTTCCACTCACCCTCTCACTCACTCTATCCTTTCTCAATTCCTTGGAGTTTGGCGGTCCTTGTTGGGCGGATTCTTCGCCAAATCCTTCGGTGAGAATTTTTGTAGTGACCAAGAATTTTTTGTTAATATAGGATGATTAGGGTGATTTAGAATTTGGTGTTTCACCAGCTCTATGGTTTATGTTGTTGTTGGGCTAAGGAGGTAGAGTTGTGCTTTGAGGAGCCCGTGGTTGGTTTATGTTAGGGTCGTGTTTGTTGCTTCGGGTTGTTACTGTCTTCTGAGGATCTTTGTGTTTGGTGTGGCTCAGAAGGATCTCAGAGTAACATTTTAGGAGTTTTTTACGTTTCCGTTCGAACGAGTTTTATATTCGTTCGAACGAACCCTTCATGTCTTCTGGACGTTTTGGCCATTGGACAGATTGTCGCTCGAACGAGATTTATTATCGTTCGAACGAGTCGACTAATGCACTGGACTTTGGCCCAAGACCTCTTGGTTGTTCGAACGACTTTCTTATCCATTCGAACGACTTGTCGTTTATATAAATATCATTCTTCATTCTCTCTCCTCATTTATCTTTTCTCACCCTCACCGACTTAACCCTAACTTCTCCAATCCTCTCCTCCCCTCTCCACAATTTCTCCTTCTCTCAGGCAATTTGGGTTTGGGCTGTTGTTCTTGAGCGTTATGGGTGGTGTTGCGGTACCTTGGTGAGAGATAGGGCTGCATTCTCCCACTCGTTAATCGTCGATTCGCCACCGTTCCATTGTCGAGCTCAGTCGCTCTTCTTTCGGTAAGCTTATCCCTTAATTCCTTTCCCTTGTTATTGTTTGATTTTTGTTTGGGTGAACCCTTGTGGATTAGGGTTTATGATCGTTGATGAATTGGGGGATTTGGTTTTAATTGTGATGTTGGGGGTTTTGAAGTAGTGTGTGTGTGTGATTATATTGCAGGAGTTGGGTTAGTTTTGTTTGATCATTGTTATGACTGCTTGTTGGTCGGTGGAGGTAATTGTTTGGGTTGCTTACAACTGCTGTGGTGTGGTTATTGGATTTGAAGTGTGGGTTATCTGCTTATCGCAGCAGTAGCATGGTAGATTGGGGCTTTTATTGCAGTTGGAGCTTTGGATTGCTTTGCTTATATTGATTCTTCTGGTGCATTGCATGTGGCGAGTTTTATTTTCCTGAATAACTAGATTATTATGCTGATTTGTGAGTTATTATAACTCCTAGATGATTATGTTCATACTGTGGTTGGGTAAGGATATAATTATTGCTTAGGAATCCTTTGGGTTATTCGCTTAGTCTTAGGATTATCCTAGGTGTTTTCTGTGTTGTTGAGGCTTTGTCTTTGAGCACAGTTATTGATTTGACGGTTGTTTGGAATGCTAGATTCCCTGTTGGAGTGGGGTATACCTTGGTTTGGTTTGGCATATAGGGTGTGCTTCCCTTTTTGTCTTTTAGGAAGTTGTGCATTGTGGCATATTTCCATGGTTTGCCCTTAGTGGCTATGTTCTAGTCTTTTAAGACTGATATTATTGGATGTTGTGACTGGTCAATTAGTCATTGTTAGCATATGTATTTTAGATTGTTTGCCCTTCTCTCGGCAAGGGTTATCCTGGGTGTGGGCCGTAGGGGCAGCTGTGGTGTTTAATCCTTGGGATCTGGTTTCAGTGTGGGTTTCTTATATATTAACTTAACGGGATTGGATATATAAACCAAACTCTACATCGGCTAACCCTCGATAGGCTATCAGGATTCCCTCAACTGGTTGAAATAGTTGGGTGATTTTTTGGTGACAGGTACTATCACATCTATTACCCATCCAGGAGTGTGGGATGGTGTGAGACAGTCCTCAGGTATCGGGCTTCATCCTCGGTGAGGTTGAAATTCCTTGGAATAAGTGAAATAAAGTTTGGACGTTGGCTCCGTGGGTTGAAAAGCCTAGAACACTCTGATCAAGTGATAATATCATTTAGACTGGTTGAGCTTGGACAAGAAATCGTACCATTGTATCCAACTAAGATTCTCGTTAAGGTTTTTATACATTAGCGGTTGATCAACCCATTATATAGATTTATAGGGTCTAGTCTTGATTTCATATCATCATAAACATACAACATTAGAGCTTTAGTCATCATGTCATATCATCCAGCATCTAGGATAATTATGGGATTATCCTAGTCATCATAGCATATCATCATCGCATCATAACCTGTCATCCAGCATCTGGGATAATTATGGGATTATCCCAATCCATCTGAATTCATTCATTTCATCATATCATATCATATCATAGCACTTTCGCATACTCTCAATTCATCTCCATCTTTATTTCCTCTCCTTATAGAATCAACTTCATTAGTGTGGTGGTTTAGCCTGGTTGGGTTTGAGGGGAGCGGGGTTTGCTCACTCTTGTTTGATCTTTGCTTTCCGAGATCTTATAGATAGTGAGTTGTAGTTCCTCATGAGTTTCATATTAGTCTTTGAGGATATTATTGTTTGCTTAGTCTCTGTGGATGGAGATGTTTGAGGATTAATTCATCTATTGGTTTAGTGGTAGCGCGTGGCGCTGTGGGCTTTAGTTGTGTTTGGTGCTTAGGTTATATTATTGGTATTCCTTTGGCTTTTGGCTTGTAGTCCGATAAACTTATTAGTATTGTTGTACATCTTTATTTGATATTATGACTGACTTGATATATTGTTTTATCAATAACAGGTTATAATATTTTAGTTATAAAAAAACCTTGGTTTATACTATTTGTATCAGTAACATATCACATATTATTTTAACTCTAGCAAACATTATATATTATTTTCATATTTTTCATCTCATTGGTTTGTATAATTGTTTAGCTTATTTTGGGAGTCAGTGAGCCATGGTTTTGCTCACTCTCGCATCCCTCCTTTCAGTGGCAGGTCGCTGCAGGTTTTGCTGAGGATTTCAGCTGTGTTTGGGCCTTGTTGGCTGTCGTAGATTCTGATCAGTTCGTGTTGTAGTATTTTAGTGAGATCTTAGACTCTGGTGCTGTATATTTATTCGAATCTTGTATCGATGTGTATTGAGTTTGATGTATCGTTATATTGTCTTCCGTTGTTATATTATTCTTTGTCTATATGTTATGCTCTCATAGATAATTGTGCCTGAATTTTGTCTATGTCTAGGTTGTCTGTGGGGTACAGGTTGGCCGATATCACACATCAGGATTCGCATTATTAATAGTTTATTAAGAAGCTGATTTTGGGGGCGTGACAGATTGGTATGAGGGCTCTAGGTTAACTTCTATCTTGGTTCTTGCACTTATAGGTTGGGTAATTCTTAGAACGAGTTAGGATGATTCCTTGGTGTCCTGTGTCTTTTTTACATGTTTGGTTTAGAGTTGATCACTTGAGACCTTGTGCGTGTTGGATCTGTATAGATTCTTGTGGTGTTAGGACATGACTATTGATTGTTCATCTCTAGGATTAAGATCTTAGAGCTTCAGGTTGAATCTTGGCTGCTTGGTGGTTAGTGTTTTTGTTGACTATAGGGCTTCCTCTTTTAACCTGGTAGATATAGTTCTGGGTTGGGTACCGAAGGTCCACAATATGTTGGTGGTGAGCTGTATGTTGGGAAGGTGATCTAGTTGGTGGCTTATAGATTTGGTTGATTTTTCCCCGTCCAATGTGGGAACCAGGTTTTGATTTTAGGTTGGTGATCTTGCATTATTCGGATGCCCGTTGTAGTGACTTTGAAATGTAATCCAGTTGGCGATCCACTTATGGAGTAATGGTTTTTGTTCCTGTTTGAGGTAGGTGTTAAATTTTGGGACAAAATTCTTTTAAGGAGGGTTGAATGTAATGACCCGAATTTTTTTGTTAATATATGATGATTAGGGTGATTTGGAGTTTGGTGTTTCACCAGTTCTATGGTTTATGCTGTTGTTGGGCAGAGGAGGTAAAGATGTGATTTGAGGAGCCCGTGGTTGTTTCCTGTTAGGGTTGTTTGTTGCATCGGGTTGTTTCTGCCTTATGAGGATCTTGGTGTTTGGTGTGGCTCAGGAGGATCTCAGAGTGACATTTTTAGAATTTTTCCAGTTCCCGTTCGAGCGAGTTTTATATTTGTTTGAACGATCCCTTCTGGCCTTCTGGACATTTTGGCCATTGGACAGAGTTTCGTTCGAATGAGATTTATTGCCATTCGAACAAGTCGACTTATCCACACAAATTTTCCCCAAGACCTCCTGGTCGTTCAAACGACTTTCGTATCCGTTCGAACGACTTTTCGTTTATATATATATCATTCTTCATTCTCTCTCCTCATTTATCTTTTCTCTACCTCACCGACTTAACCCTAACTTCTCCAATCCTCTCCTCCCCTCTCCATAATTTCTTCTTCTTTCAGGCGATTTAGGTTTGGGTTGTTGTTCTTGAGCGTTAGGTGTGGTGTTGCGGTGCCTAGGAGAGAGATAGGACTGCATTCACCTACTCATTGATCGTTGATTTTTCACCATTCCTTTGCCGAGCTCAGCCACTCTTCTATCGGTAAGCTTATCCCTTAATTTCTCTCCCTTGCTGTTGTTTGATTTCTATTTGTGTGAACCCATGTGGTTTATGGTTTGTGATCGCTGATGAATTGGGGGTTTTGGTTTTAATTGTGATGATGGGGGTTTTGAAGTAGTGTGTGTATGATTATATTGCAAGAGTTGGGCTTGTTTGGGTTGATCATTGTTGTGACTGCTTGTTGGTCGGTAGCGGTGATTGTTTGTGTTGCTTGTGATGGCTGTGGTGTGGTTATTGGATTTGAAGTGTGGGTGATCAGAGTAGCGCAGCAGTAGCATGGTAGATTGGGGCTTTTATTGTAGTTGGAGCTTTGGGTTGCTTTACATGGATTGATTCTTCTGGAGCATTGCATTAGGCAAGTTTTATCTTCCAGAATAACTAGATTATTATGCTGATTTGTGTGTTATTGTAGCGCCTAGATTATTATGTTCGTACTGTGGTTGGGTTAGGATATGATTATTTCTTAGGGCACCATTAGGTTATTCATTTAGTCATAGGATTATCCAAGGTGTTCATTGTGTTCTTGAGGCTTCCTCTTTGAGCACAGTTGTTAATTTGGCGGTTGTTTGGAATATTAGATTCCCTGTTGGAGTGGGGTATCCTTTGGTTTGGTTTGGCATGTAGGGTGTGCTTCCCTTTTTGTCTTTTTGGAAGTTGTGCATTGTGGTATATTTCCATTGTTTGCCCTTAGTGGCCATGTTCCAATCTGTTAAGACTGATGTTGTTGTATATTGTGACTGGTCAATTAATCACTGTTCATCTGTGCTTGAATGTTGCGATTGGTCGATTAGTCACTGTTAGCATCTGTATTTTGGATTGCTTGCTCTTCTCTCGGCAAGGTTTATCCTCGGTGTGGGCCATGGCGGCGGATATGGTGTTTGATCCTTGGGATCTGGTTTCAGTGTGGGTTTCTTATATTTTAACTTAACGGGATCGGATACATAAAACTACTCTACATCGGCGAACCCTCGATAGGTTATAGGATTCCTACATCGAGGTGAAATAGTAGGGTGATTCTGTGGTGACAGGTACTATCACATCTATTACCTATCCGGGAGTGTGGGATGGTGTGAGACAATCCTCAGGTATCAGGCTTCATCCTCGTTGAGGTTGAAATTCCTTGGAATAAGTGAAATAAACTTCGGACGTTGGCTCCGTTGGTTGAAAAGCCCAGGACACTCTGATCAAGTGATAATATCCTTAAGACTGGTCGAGCTTGGACCAGAAATCGTACCATTGTATCCAACTGAGATTCTCGTTAAGGTTACTATGCATTTGCGGTTGATCAGCCATTATATTGATTTATAGGGTCTAGTGTTGATTTTATATCATCATAAACATTCAGCATTAGGGCTTTAGTCATCATGCCATATCAACCATCATCTGGGATAATTATGGGATTATCCTAGTCATCATAGTATATCATCATCACGTCATAACCAGTCATCAAGCATCTAGGATTATTATAGGATTATCCCAATCCAATCTAAATTTATTCATTTCATCATATCATATCATATCATATCATAGCATTTCCGCATAGTCTCAATTCATCTCTTTCTTCATTTCTTCTCCTTATAGAATCAACTTCATTAGTGTGGTGGTTTAGCCAGGTTGGGTTTGAGGGGAGCGTGGTTTGCTCACTCTTGTGTGTTCTTTGTTTTTTTTGAGATCTGATAGTTAGCGAGTTGTAGTTCCTCATGAGTTTTATATTAGTCTTTGAGGATATTGTTGTTTGCTTAGTCTCTGTGGATAGAGATGTTTGAGGATCAATTCATCTTTTGGCTTAGTGGTTGCGCGTGGCACTGTGGGCTTTAGTTGTGTTTGGAGCTTAGGTTATAGTATTGGTATTCCCTTGGCTTTTGGCTTGTAGTTCGATAGACTTATTAGTATTGCTATACATCTTTATTAGATATTATGGCAAACTTGGTATATTGTTTTATCAGTAACAGTTTATATTTTTTTAGCTATAACAAAACCTTGGCTTATACTATTTGTATCAGTAACATATCATATATTATTTTAACTCTAGCAAACATTATATCTTATTTTCATATTTTTCATCCCATTGGTTGGCATAATTGTTTAGCTTATTTTGGGAGTCAGTGAGCCGTGGTTTTGCTCATTCTCACATCCCCCCTTTCAGTGGCTGGTGGCTGCAGGTTTTATTGAGGAATTCAGCTACGTTGGGGCCTAGTTGGCTGTTGTAGATTCTTATATGTTCGTGTTGTAGTATTCTAGTGAGATCTTAGACTTCAGCGCTACATATTATTTCGGATCTTGTATCGATGTGTATTCAGTTTGATGTATCGTTATATTGTCTTCCGCTGTTATATTATATTTTTCTATGCGCAGTGCTCTCATAGATAACTGGGCCTAAATTTTATCCATTGCTAGGCTGTATGTGGGGTACAGGTTGGCCGACATGACACCTCATGGTTTGCGTTCTTAATAGTGTATTAAGAAGCTGATTTTGGGGGCGCGACAATTTTCCCTTTTTCTCTCCGAATTGTGATTCGTGATTCTAGGGTTTTGTGATTGTGGTTTGAATTGGGGTTTTGCGCGTTGCGGGTGCCTTGTTCCAGGTGTTGGGTTGTGGTGTTGGCCTGTTTATTGTCGCGGGCTGTTCCGTTGTTTGTTGGATTTGCGGTTGTTAGAGTTTCGAGTTAACCTACGGAATTTGAGTAGTTTCACAGGCGAGTGTCCCTTCATTGCTAAATTACTTTACTAGTGCAACTCGCATTGGTTTGGGCATGCATATTGGCATTGAAGTGTTTGTGATTAGGTTCTTAATTACATTATTTCTCGGTTATAGTCGGGATTCTATTATTGTTTTTCCTATTGTTAGGCACGTAAGGGATGTTTCTCTTATTCTCAATGAGGTAGTGCATTATGAGGTATTTCCTGTGGGTTGCCCATGGTGGCTGTGTTCCAGTCTGTTGAGACTGATGATGTTTGATGTTATGACTAACTATAAGTTACTATTTACATCTATGTTAGGATTGTTTGCCATTCTCTGAGGCAGGTGGTTATCCTATGTTCGTGCTGGCCGGGTTGGGCGGCCGTGTTGTTTTGATCCTTGGGATCTGTTTGCAGTGTGGGCTTCTTTTATATTCTATTAGCTTAACGGAATCGGATACATAACAAAGCTCTACATCGGCTGACCCTCGTTAGGACCTAGGATTCCTATATCGGGTTAAAATAGTAGGTGAAGTTCTGGCTGGACACTATCATATCTATTGCCCTTAGGGAGTGTAGGATAGTATGAGAAAGTTTCCTTAGGTATTAGTCTTATCCTTGTGGTTGAAATTCCTTGGAATAAGTAAAATAAAGTTCAGACATTTTCTCCGTGAGTTCCAAAGCCCAGAATACTCTGATCGAGTGATAAATCTTAAGCGTGGTCGAGCTTGCAAACTAATCGTACCCATTGTATCATACTGAGATTCTCATTAAGGTTATTATGCATTAGTGGTTGATCAACCCAATGTTTTTAACTATAAGTTCTAGTTCTTTTAAATCATTAGTCATTAATCATTCATCATTTGGACTTAGGGCATCATCTGGCATTTGGGATAATTATGGGATTGTCCTAGTCACCATATCATATCATCATCATATAATCATAACATCACGTCATCGCTTATATTCCAATTCCTACTCCTAATCTCATTCCTATTCTCTATTCCTCCCTTCATCGTAAGCTTATTTAGATTACTGTAGCTTTTAACATCATTATCTCATTCACTTCACCTCTTTCCTTGCACCTGCTATAATAGTATGTTGTTTAGCCTTGTTGGGCATTAGTGGGCCATCGTTTTGCTTACTCTCGTTTTTCCCCCTTTCAGATGCAGAGTAGCTGCTATTGGCTCAGAGCTCAGCTGTAGGATCCAGTTTTGGGTTGTTGCAGATCCGTTCTTTTTGTTGTACTCATGTTTGATTCCAGTTTTTATCGCTGTATAGTATTTTGAGACACTGTATTTAGGTTTTCAGCTGTCGTGTACATATATCTTGCTTCCGCTATTTTTCTCTTACTCTGATGATATTGTTATAGTCAATGACTAAGCCGGACTTATCTTTTGGCTCGGTTGTTTGTGGGGGTGAATCGGTTGGATTCCCCGACCACCACCTTCTGAATGACGGTAATTGGTCTTGTTACCGATTATTGGATTTTGGGGCCCGACAGACATGGTATCAGAGCTATTGGTTATTCCCTATCTCTGGTCTAGCATTCATTTGACGAGTAATTTTTCAAGGTAGAGTTAGGATCGATCCCTTCTAGTTTTATGTATTTTGTCATCTTTCCATATTTCCTGAGATGTGCTTCTGTTGTGTTGATGGCTAGAGAAGACAGATGCAGAGGCAGAGGCTGTGTAGTTGGCCATGGCTGCAGAGGGTTACATAGAGGTGCTCCTGCCGATGAGCCAACTATCAGTTAGGAGATTTTGGGGTCTGTCCCAATTGACCAGGGCATTCCTCCAGCTCTAGTAGTTCCAGAGCAGCCTGCCGTTTTGCCTACCCCAGCTGTCCCCAGCATTTTGGCAGAGATGGGGCAGTTTATGGTGAGTTTCACGGCTCATTTACAGTAGACCAGGATTCCAGCGGTCAGAGAGTACAGTTACCTTAAACAGCTCTAGAAATACAAGCATCCGACTTTTTTTGGTACGACGGTTCCATCTGAGACTGAGACTTGGTTCAAATCTATAGAGAAGACTTTGAACGCTATGAAGAGTCCCAAGGATCAGAGGGTGACACTTACTGCCTACCTATTCCAGGGAGAGGCAGATTAATTGCAGGATGCCACCAAGAGGATCACAGTAGAGACTCCAGTACTTTGGGCTTCCTTTCAGGAGCGGTTCTTTGAGCTGTATTTCTCGCAGAGTTAAAGAGATTCCTGCATTTCTGAGTTCTATATGCTTGAGCAGGGTGACATGAGTATTTCCCTATACGATCAGAGATTCAATGAGCTCTTTCGATACATTCCGATTATAGTTCAGGAGGAAGAGCAGCGTTAGGTGAAATTTCTTAATGGTTTTCGTCCGTATTATCGGAAGTTTTTGATCGCTTCAGGGGCTAGTTCGTACAGAGAGGTTTTGTCTAAAGCCTTGGCGATAAAGAAAAATGATGTTGAGGAGCGTAAGTCCAAGGACTTGAGAAGTCAGCAGAGACAGGATCAGAGGGACGATAAGGGTAAGGCAGTTTAGACGCAGTATGAGAGCTTGGGTCCGAAGAGACAGAAGTTGGGTGTTACTGATGGGGCCCCAGCTAGGTTCATGGGAGGACAATATTCTGATAGACCACGGCTTACTTTTAGTGAGTACTGGAACTGTGGGGAGAGGGGTCACGCTAGGAAGTTTTGTCAAAACCCAACAAGAGGTCCTCAGCCATTACGATAGTTATAGGGTCCTATTGGTCACCAGCCGAGACCTCAGTTTCAGCAGATTTAGCTGGGACAGTTTTAGGGTCCGTAGAGTAGACAGATGATTCCAGGCCCTCAGGGTGGATAGAGAACGCAGCAGCCGAGTCAGCAGCAGGGCCAGGGTCAGGGCTGAGGGTAAAGCAGAATGTACGCAGTAGGGAGGCGAGATGCCCACTCTGCTCGACCAGTAGTGGAAGGTACGCTTCATATTTCTTATTCGCCCGCTCGCGTTCTTTTTGATTCTGGTACATCTCATTCATTCATTCATATCATATGCATTCCTCTGCACTATTAGTTTTGAGTCTTCCTTATTGCTTGATGAGATTTCTGTGGGTACTCCTCTCGATTCGTCGATTTCTATCTCCCATATTTGTAGAGATTGCCCGATAGTCGTGTGTGGTGGTGCTCTTTCTGCAGACTTGTTGGTGCTTCCGATGCATGAGTTTGATATCATCCTGGGTATGGATTTGATGTCGACACACCGAGTCACTTTAGATTGTTTTGAGAAGACAGCTACTTTCAGTATTCCTGGTGAGAGGCGATTCGTGTTTGCGAGTTTGGATCAGGCGCAATCAGGAGATACTTTATTGGCATTCTTAGAGCTTGAATCTGCTAGTGTTGACGCCAGTACTATTCCAGTGGTGTGTGACTTTTCTGACATATTCCAGAAGATTCCCGATTTACCGCCTACGAGAGAGATTGATTTTAGTGTTGATTTTTTACCTGGTATAACCCTGATTTCTAAGGCTCCGTATCCTTTGGCACCTATTGAGCTGAAAGAGTTATATGATCATCTTTCTGAGTTGATGGAGCAAAAGTTTATCAGACCGAGTACTTCACCGTGGGGAGCCGCGGTATTGTTTGCGAAGAAGAAGGACGGGTTTATGCGCTTGTGTATTTATTACCGCGAGTTGAACAAAGTCACTTTCAAGAACAAATATCCTTTGCCTAGGATCGAGGACTTGTTTGACCAGCTTCAGGGAGCGTTGTTCTTTTCGAAGATTGACCTTAGTTCGGGTTACCATTAGCTGAGTATTAAGAAGGAGGATGTTTCGAAGACAGCATTTCAGACTCGTTACGGGCATTATGAGTTTCAGGTTATGCCGTTTGGTTTGACAAATGTGCCCACAACTTTTATGGATTTGATGAACCGAGTATTACGTCCCATTCAAGACCGGTTCGGGATTGTGTTCATGGATGACATATTGACTTATTCAAAGTCTGAGGCCAAACACGAGAAACACTTGAAGATTGCATTGCAAACTTTGAGGGAGAACGCGTTATTTGCAAAATTCAAGAAGTATGACTTTTGGCAGAAAGAGGTGAAATTCCTAGGGCTTGTTGTGTCCAAGGATGAAATTGCAGTTGATCCTTCTAAAGTTGAGGCCGTTGCAGATTGGGTTCAGCCGACGAACGTTTTAGAGATTCGTAGCTTTTTGGGATTATGCAGTTATTACCGCAGATTCATCGAGGGCTTTTCACGGATTGCAGCACCTTTGACTCACTTGACGCAGAAGGATTTTAGATTCGTTTGGGATAGTAGATGTGATTCAGCTTTCACAGAGTTGAAGAAAAGATTGACTACAACACCTATTCTTATTGTTCCATCCAGTGGGCTGAAGTACATGGTTTACAGCGGCGCTTCGCTCAATGGTCTTGGCTGTGTTCTGATGCAAGAGGGAAAAGTAGTGGCGTATGCTTTGAGTCAACTTAAGGTGCATGAGAGAAACTATCCTACTCATGACCTCGAGTTAGCTGCTGTAGATTTTGCATTAAAGATTTAGCGTCATTATCCTTACGGGAAGAGGTTTGAGCTCTTTTCTGATCACAAGAGTTTGCGGTACCTTTTCTCGCAGAAAGAGCTGAATATGAGGCAGCGCAGATGGATGGAATTCCTGAAGGATAATGATGTTGACCTGCAATATCACCCAGGGAAGGCGAATGTGGTCGCTGACGCTTTGAGCCATTTGCTTAAGAGATTTCTTGCACGTCCGATAATTCATGAGTGGTTGATGCTTGACGATGTGGCAGATTCTGGGTTGAGTTTGCGTTCACCGGGTACGGGTAGTTTTCTTGCAAATCTGAGAGTTCAGCCTTAATTGATTTCTCAGATTATTGAGGCGCAGCAGCAGGATACTTGATTACAGGCATGGGCTTTAGATGACAACAGACCCGATTGGACAGTTAGCTTAGATAGCAGTATAAGGTATAGGGGCAGATTATGCATGCTAGATTAAGAGGTACTGAAGCGTGAAGTTTTGAGTGAGGCTCACGGCTCTAGGTATACTATTCATCCAGGCAGTACGAAGATGTATCAGGACCTAAAGTGGCACTATTGGTGGGGCAACATGAACCGAGAGATAGCTGTGTTTGATTCCAAATGTCTTACATGTCAGCAGGTGAAGGCCATGCATCAGAAGCTGGCAGGACAGCTCAAACCTTTACAGAATCCAGAGTGGAAATGGGAACATGTGACGATGGACTTTATTTCGGGTTTACCGCAGACCAAGAAGAACCATGATTCTATTTGGGTGACTGTAGACCGATTGACCAAACCAGCACATTTTATTCCAGTTCTCAAGACTTTGACGGTCGACAACTGAGCAGATTTTATGTGAGAGAGATAGTGCATCTACATGGGGTTTCGATGTCTATAGTGTCAGACCGAGATTTCTAATTTATCGGTGACTTTTGGAAGAGTTTCCGGCGAGCCATGGATACTAGATTGGATTTCAATACAGCGTACCACCCACAGACAGATGGTCAGACGGAGAGAGTTAACTTTATCCTTGACGATATGATTAGGGCGTGTGTTTTAGACTTCAAGGGTGGCGGGGACGAGTACTTGCTTTGGGCAGAGTTTGCATATAACAACTATTTCTAGTCGAGCATCGGGATGGTACCTTATGTGGTTTTGTATGGTAGACCTTGCAGATCACCATTGAGTTGAGCAGAGGTTGGTGAGCAGAGTTTACTGGGACCAGACTTGGTTCATGAGGCCACTGATGCAGTTACCATCATCAGAGACCGGTTACGTACAGCACAGAGTCGGCTGAAGAGTTATGCAGACATTCGTAGGAGACCTTTAGGGTTTGGAATCGGTGATCATGCTTTACTGAAGGTTTCTCTGATAAAGGGCGTGATGCGTTTCAGTAAGTAAGGGAAGTTAGCTCTGGGATTTATTGGTATGTTTAAGATTCTGGACAGAGTTAGAGAGTTATTTTATTATTTAGCACTGCCGCCGCAGCTGAGTCGAGTTCACAACGTATTCCATGTTTCCATGGTAAGGAAGTATGAGCGGGATCCGACTCACGTGATTGACTGGGAACCGATAGAGGTTCAGGACGATGCCTCATGTATAGAACATCCGGTGTGTATTTTTGATCGCCAGGAGAAGATTCTTCGCAGCAAGATTATTCCTTTCGTGAAGGTGCAGTGGACTCGCCACGATCCTAGTGAGGCTACTTGGGAGTTGGAGGCGGATGTGAGAGGCCGTTATCCGCACTTCTTCACGGATTGAGGTATGTGTGGAATTTTGGAGAAAATTTTTCTTTAAGGAGGGAAGAATCTAGTGTCCCGTAAAATTCTTTTATTTTATTTTCCTATTCTTCCTTATTCATTCATCTGTATCCATACATTATGCATTCATATCATTTTGCATCCTAATCTCATTCTAGCATCAGGTCTTTGTATTCTTCTATCGGTGGTTTTGGTGGCTGGGCGGAGGAGTTTGTTGTTGTTGATGTGGTTGTTTTTATTGTTCTTGTAGTTGCTGATATTGTGTTTTGTCCTTGGTGGTGAGATCCCAGGGGATCTCATGATCCCGGATGAAGCCTTGTATTTTCCATATTTATTAAAATCGTTCGAACGAATATAAATCTTCATTCGAGCGAGTTGACATGTCCTCTGGAAAATTTATGGTTCGTTGGAACAACTTCCTATCCCGTTCGAACAAGTAGCCCAATCCACTGAATTTTGGCCTATGATCTCCTAGTCGTTCGAACGATTTTTGGGTCCATTCGAACAACTTCTGTGTCAATTCTGTGAATTTCATATCCATTCAAACTACTTCCTTGTCGTTCGAACGACTTGGCGGTGGTTTTCCTTTTTTTAGTTCTTATTTTCATTTCTCTTCCTCTTTCCCATTCTCTCTCTCTCACTCTCCACTTACCCTCTCCCTCACTATATCATTTCTCGATTCCTTGAAGTTTTGCGGTCGTTGTTGAGCGGATTCTTCGCCAAATCATTCGGTGAGTATTTTCCCCTTTAATCTCAGAATTGCGAGTCGTGATTCTAGGGTTTTGTGATTGTGGCTTGAATTAAGGTTTTGCGTGTTGCGGGCGCCTCGTTGCATGTGTTGGGTTGTTGTGCTGGCGTGTTTATTGCCGCAGGATGTTCCGTTGTTTATTGGATTTGCGGTTGTTGGAGTTCTGAATTTCTCCTTCTGAATTTGAGCCGTTTCTCAGGCGAGTGTCCCTTCATAGCTAAATTATTTTACTAGTGTAACTCGCTTGGTTAGGGCATGCATATTCGCATTGAGGTGTATGCGATTAGGTTCTTAATTGCATTGTTTCTTGGTTATAGCTGGGTTTCTATTATTGTTTTTCCTTTTGTTAGGCACCTAAGACATGTTTCCCTTGTTCTTAATAAGGTAGTGCATTATGAGGTATTTCTTGTGGGTTTCCCTTGGTGGTTGTGTTCCAATCTTTTGAGACTGATGATGTTGGATGTTGTGACTGACTATAAGTCGTTGTTGGCATCTGTGTTAGGATTGTTTACCATCCTCTGAGGTAAGTGCTTATCCTATGTGCATGTTGGCCGGGTTGGACGGCCGTGTTGTTTAGATCCTTGGGATCTGTTTGCAGTGTGGGCTTCTTTTATATTCTATTAGCTTAACGGAATCGAATACATAACAAAGCTCTATATCGGCTGTCCCTCGATAGGACCTAGGATTTCTACTTCGGGTTAAAATAGTAGGTAAAAATTTTGCTCGGCACTATCATATCTATTACCCTTCGGGAGTGTGGGATGGTATGAGAAAGTTTCCTTAGGTACCAGTTTTATCCTTGAGGTTGAAATTCCTTAGAATAAGTAAAATATAGTTCGGGCGATGGCTCCGTGGGATGCAAAACCTGGAACACTCTGATCAAGTGTTAAATCCTAAGCGTGGTCAAGCTTGTAAACTCATCGCAACCATTGTATCCAACTGAGATTCTCGTTAGGGTTATTATGCATTAGTGGTTTATCAGCCCAATGTTTTTTATTATAAGGTCTAGTTCTTTAAAATCATTAGTCATTAATCATTCAATATTTAGACTTAGGGTATCATCCAGCATTTGGGATAATTATTGGATTGTCATAGTCATTATATCATATCATCATCAAGTAATCATAACATCACATCATCGCTTATATTCCTATTCCTTCACCTAATCTCATTCCTATTCTCTATTCCTCCCTTCATCGAAGGTTTATTTTGATTACTGTTGCTTTTAACATCTTTATCTCATTTACTTCATCTCTTTCCCTGCACCTGTGTATATTAGTATGTTTTTTAGCCTTATTGGGCATTAGTGAGCCGTGGATTTGCTCACTCTCGCTTTGTCCCCCACTTTTAGAGGCAGAGTAGTTGTTGTTGGCTGAGCGCTCAGCTGTTGGATCGAGTTTTGGGCATATCCATTCTTGATGTTGTACTCATGTATGATTCCATCTTATGTCGCTGTGTAGTTTTTTGAGACACTGTATTTATGCTTTTAGCTATCGTGTATATATATCTTGCTTCTACTGTATTTCTCTTACTCTGATGATATTGTTATAGCAAATGACAGAGCCAGACTTGTCTCTTGGCTTTGTTGTTTGTTGCAACAAATCGGTTGGATTTCATGACCAGCACCTTCCGAATAACAGTATTAGGTCTAGCTACCGATTATTGGATTCTGGGGCGTGACAGGTTTATTCGGTTTTTTAAACATTTATATTAAGTTTGTATAATGGTAGACAATATTTGTACTTAAAAAAATGATTTATCATTTCTTACCTATGATTTGTCATTTGTTAACTAACAATGGCTTATTTGGTTCTTTGAATATTTGTATTGTGTTTGTATAATAGTAGGCAACAATTATTCTAAAAAATGCGATTTGTCATTTGTTGACTATGATTTATCATTTATTACCAATGATTGGTATTTTGTTAACTAACAATGGTCTATTTGGTTTTTTAAACATTTGTATTGTATTTGTATGATAGCAGACAACATTTGACATTAATAAAAAAAATTTACATTTGATTACTGCGATTTGTCATTTGTTACCAATGATTTGTCATTATTTAATTAACAATGGTCTATTTGGTTTTTAGAACATTTGTATTATGTTTATATGATAGTAGACAATAATTATTATTAATAAAGCCATTTTTCATTTGTGTCTATGATTTGTCAATTTTTACCAATGATTTGCCATTTGGAAACTAGCATTGGTCTATTTGGTTATTTGAATATTTGTATTGTGTTTGTATGATAATAGACAACATTTGTACTTAAAAAAGTGATTTGTCATTTGTTATCAATAATTTTTCATTTGTTAAATATGAATAGTCTATTTTGTTCTTTAATCATTTGTATTGTGTTTATATGATAGTAGACAGTATTTATACTTAAAAAATCTATTTGTCATTTCCTGGCAATTATTTTTTATTTGTTACCAATGCTTTGTCATTTTCTAACTATCAATGGTCTATTTGGCTCTTTGAGCATTTGAATTTTGTTTATATGATAGTAGACAACATATATACTTAAAAAAACATTTTATCATTTGTTATCTACGATTTTTCATTTGTTACGAATAATTAGTCATTTAATAACTATCAACAGTTTATTTGGTGCTTTTAACATTTGTATTGTGCTTGTATGATAGTAAACAATATTTATGCTTAAAAAAATGATTTGTTATATGTTGACTATGATTTTTCATTTGCTACCAATTATTTGACATTTGTTAACAAATAATGGTCTATTTGGTCATTTGAACATTTGTACTCTGTTTGAATAATAGAAGACAACATTTATACTTAAAAAAATGATTTGCCATTTGTTGACAATGATTTTCCATTTGTTACCAATAATTGGTAATTTGTTAACTACCAATGGTTTATATGACTCTTTAAATATTTGTATTGTTTTTGTATGATAGTAGACAACATTTTTACTTATAAAAACAATTTGTCATTTGATGACAAGGATTTGTCATTTGTTACCAATGATTTGTTATTTTTAAACAAACAATGGTCTATTTGGTCCTTTGAACATTTGTATTGTGTTTGTATGATAGTAGATAAGATTTGTACATAAAAAAATGATTTATCATTTGTTGACAATGATTTCTCATTTGTTACCAATAATTTGTCATTCTTTAACTAACAATGGCCTATTTGGTTCTTTGAACATTTATATTGTGTTTGTATAATTGTAGACAACAATTAATCTTAAAAATTGGATTTGTCATTTGTTGACTATGATTTTTTATTTGTTACTAATGATTGGTAATTTGTTAACTAACAATGGTCTATTTTGTTTATTGAACATTTGAATTGTGTTTGTATGATAGTAAATAATATTTGTTCATAATAAAATAATTTGACATTTGATTACTGCGATTTATCATTTGTTACCATTGATTTGTCATTATTTAATTAACAATGGTCTATTTGGTTTTTGGAACATTTGTATTATGTTTGTTTGATAGTAGACAACAATTATTATTAATAAAACATTTTTCATTTGTGGCTATGATTTGTCAGTTTTTACCAATGATTTACCATTTGGAAACTAACAATGGTCTATTTGGTTATTTAAATATTTGTATTGTGTTTGCATGATAGTAGACAACATTTGTACTTAAAATAGTAATTTGTCATTTGTTATCAATAATTTTCATTTGTAGACTATCAATAGTCCATTTGGTTCATTAAACATTTGTATTGTGTTTCTATGATAGTAGACAATATTTGCACTTAAAAAATGATTTGTCATTTGTTGACAATGATTTGTCATTTGTTACCAATGCTTTGTCATTTGCAAACTATAAATGGTCTATTTGGATCTTTGACCATTTGAACTTTGTTTATATGATAGTAAACAACATATATACTTAAAAAACAATTTGTCATATGTTATCCACAATTTTTCATTTGTTACGAATAATTAGTCATTTGATAACTATAAACGGTCTATTTGGTTCTTTTTACATTTGTATTGTACTTGTATGATAGTAGACAAAATTTGAACTAAAAAAAGTAATTTGTTATATGTTGACTATGATTTGTCATTTGTTACCAATTATTTGACATTTGTTAACAAACAATGGTCTATTTGGTCTTTTGAACATTTGTATTGTGTTTGAATAATAGTAGACAACATTTATACTTAAAAAAGTAATTTATAATTTCTTGACAATGATTTGTCATTTGTTACCAATGATTAGTAATTTATTAACCACCAATGGTTTATTTGGCTCTTTGAACATTTGTATTGTGTTTGTATGATTGTAGACAATATTTGTACTTAAAAAAACAATTTGTCATATGTTACCAATGATTTGTCATTTGCAAACAAAGAATGGCCTATTTGGTCCTTTGGACATTTGTATTGTCTTTGTATGATAGTAGGCAACATTTGAACTTAAAAAAATTATTTGTCATTTGCTGACAATGATTTGTAATTTGTTGCCAATAATTGGTAATTTTTTAACTAATAATGGTTTATTTGGTTCTTTGAACATTTATATTGTGTTTGTATGATAGTAGATAATATTTGTACTTAAAAAAATGATTTATCATTTGATGACTATGATTTGTCATTTGTTACCAATAATTTAAAATTTGCTAACTAACTATGGTCTATTTGGCTTTTTGAACATTTATATTATATTTATTTGATAGTAGACAACAATTATTCTTAAAATCTATTTTAATTTTGTTGACTATGATTTATCATTTGTTACTAATGATTTATAATTTGTTAACCTACAATGGTCTATTTGGTTCTTTGAACATTTGTATTGTGTTTGTATGATAGTAGACAACATTTGTACTTAAAAAAATAATTTTTAATTTGATGACTACGATTTGTCATTTGTTATCAATAATTCATCATTTGTTAACTAACAATAGTCTATTTTGTTTTTTGAGCATTTATATTTTGTTTATATGATAGTTGACAGCAATTATTCTAAAAAAAACCATTTTTCTTTTGATGACTATGATTTGTCATTTGTTAACTAACAATGATCTATTTGGTTTTTTGAACATTTGTATTATGTTTGTAAAATAGTAGACAACATTTGTACTTAAAAAAATGATTCATCATTCCTTGCCTATGATTTGTCATTTGTTACCAATGATTTGCCATTTTTTAACTAACAATGACCTATTTGGTTCTTTTAACATTTGTATTATGTTTGCATAATTGTAGACGACAATTATTCTTAAAAAAATGATTTGTCATTTGCTGACTATGATTTGTCATTTGTTACCAATGATTGGTAATTTGTTAACTAACAATGGTCTATTTGGTTTTTTGAACATTTATATTGTATTTGCATGATAATAGACAATATTTGTTCTTAATAAAATTATTTGACATTTGATTACTACGATTTGTCATTTGTTACCAATGATTTATCATTATATAATAGACAATGGTCTATTTTGTTTTTATAACATTTGTATTATGTTTATATGATAGTAGACAACAATTATTATTAATAAAGCCATTTTTCATTTGTGGCTATGATTTGTCAATTGTTACTAATGATTTTTCATTTGGAAACTAACAATTGTCTATTTGGTTATTTGAACATTTGTATTTTATTTGAATGATAGTAGACGACATTTGTACTTAAAAAAATAATTTGATATTTGTTATAAATAATATTTCATTTGTTAACTATCAATAGTCTATTTGGCTCGTTAAACATTTGTATTGTGTTTGTATGATAGTAGATAATATTTATACTTTGAAAATCAATTTGTCATTTTCTGGCAATGATTTGTCATTTGTTAACTATCAATTGTCTATAAGGTTCTTTGAGCATTTGAATTTGGTTTGTAGGATAATAGACAACATATATACTTAAAAGAATTATTTCTCGTTTGTTAACTACGATTTGTCATTTGTTACGAATAATTAGTCATTTGATAACTATGAACGATCTATTTGGATCTTCTAACATTTGTATTGTGCTTGTATGATAGTAAACAACATGTAATGACCCGTATTTTGATTATTCATTTTATTCGCTTATATTCCTTTTCCGTAATATTCCTATTCTTTATCTCATCGGCATATCATTCTTTCACGTTAAGTTCCGCATTCATATTCTGCATATACTCTTTCATCTATTATTTATCCATTATGCATCTATTTATTCCTTTCGGTATTTTAGTTTATTAGATTCCTTTTGTAGTATTGGCAGTTCAGAGGTTATTTAGAGGAGGCGGTGGCATTGTGGCCTTGGGAACCCCTAAACGGGTTGGTAATGATGTTTGTTTGTTGTGAGTGTAGTTTTGGGTGGTTCCGGTGAGCCGTTGGAGTGGCCGGTAGGTTTCAAGAGTCTCCCGAGGAAAAGATTATTTTTTGGAGGCTTAGGCGTTTTCGTGGCCGTAAGGCGGTGGAGGTGGTTTTTTTGACATGAGAAACCTTTATTGGGTTTGTAGTTTTGTTTGTGTGGTAGTGGTGGTGGTCCGTGGTGTTTCCAAGGTTTTTTTTTTTTTGTAGGAGCAGTTCTGTTCGAACAGGAGTTTTTCTGTTCGAATAGATCCTTTTCAATTTGAACAGGACTTGTCTCTATTCGAATATACTTCAATTTGTTCGAACAGGATCATTTCCTATTCGAACAGAGGTGTGTTTTCCACTTTTTTTGGGTTTTATTTCCTCTTTTCCTCACTTACCCTTTTTTTTCTCTCTCTTCTCTCCCTAACCTATTTCTCTCTCCTCCATACTCTAAATCTTATCTTCCCCATCGCATCGAGGATTCTTCGCCCGCTTCCTTGCAAGCTTCGCTCTTATCCTCGAAAAGTTTTCCCGATTCCTTTTCCGTTCATTTCACTCAATTTCGGCCGAGTATGATTTATAGGGCTTGGGTTTAATGTCGTTTTCTTGTATTGATTGGTTGTTTGTTGTTCCTGGTGATTGTGTTAGCTTGTCAGGCATTCCGCTCGCCGTTCTGCAGATTTAGTTGGTTTTTCAAGTTGGATTTCCGCAAGGCTCGGGATTATCTTCAGGCGAGTTTTATCCCATTATTATTAAGTCTCTATACTAGTTTCTGAGTATTGTTTTAGAGTGTTAAATTGAACTTAGAGATGCAATGTAATTAACTATAATTTAATCTAGGAATTATTCGGTTTATATTGTTAACCTGTAGTTTAGGTTTGTTTGATTCGGGAGCTTGGTTTATGGTTCGTATAGGACCTAAGCTTAGTTAGTAGTGGTTGGGTTGGCATCCTAGTGGCTTTGCCCTTGAATGCCCCTTCCAACCTTAAGAGATTGATGTGTTGGATGTAGTGACGGTTAGGATGCTGTGTCAGCTATGTTTAGTCGGTGCAGCCGAGTCTCTGTTCATCCCGAATTGTGTTGTCGTGTGAACGGCAGCTGTGTTGTTTTTCTTATACACTTGTTGCTTCTTAGTAAATTTAATAACATCTTTCAAAACTTATTGAGATTGGATACACGAACACTCCGTTTCGGTTAACCACCGATAGGATCCAAGGAGTCCTAAGAACGGGTTAAAATATTTGGTGAGATTTGGAATGGCACAATCATGCCTAGTTCAACAACTCAGGAGTGTGGAATGGTATGAGGCAGAGTCATGGAAATCCCAACTTATTCCACGGTGAGGTTTAAATTCCTTGAAATGATACAAACTATTTCTCCGTTGAGTTGATACACCCATTACCACTTTGATCAAGTGCGAGCATCCTTAGCTTGGTCGAGCATAACAAAATCGTACCAGTGTATCCCCTTACTGATCTCTTTAAGAACATTAGGCGTTAGCGGTTGATCAACCAATATTGTAATAGGATTGCGAGCACTTTTAAACATTAAATCATTATATATTAGGGGATATTCCCATGAATATCCCTGCTCATTGCATCATATAACATCGTTGCAGCTAGGATAAGTATGGGATTATCCTAGTTATCACGTCACGTCATGGCATTGCATCTTCTTTTATCATTAATTCTCTTACCTATGTTATATTCTCGACTCTAACTCTTTTCCTTATCAATTCCTTGTTCTTTGTGATTAATTAGTTTATTGCTAGACTGTATTTATCGGTTTCTGCATTAGATTCATCTTTACCACTATTGTCAGTACAGGTTTATTAGTAGGATATTTAGTTCTGTTGGGTTTAGTGAGCCGTGGTTTGCTCACTCTCGTGTTTTACCCATTTTAGAGGTTGATTAGGTTGAACTGTCGCGTTGTTGGCAAGTTCAGAGATAGATCTTGCCGCTGCTAATTTCTATTAGTTCTAGATATCTGTAGGCGTTCTCAGCATATGTCGCTGAGTTTTATTTCGAGATGTTGTATTACATTTTTATCTGATGTATATATATATATCTTTTGCTTCTGCGTTTTATTGTTATATGTGATTTCTTTACTTTGATGATTATTGTTATATGTGAATAGCCGAGCCTGAATTTGTCTACGTCTTGGCAATTTGTGGGGTAAAATCTTTGGATTCCCTGACCTGCACTACTTAGAATCTAGTAATTGGTCAAGCTACTGATTACTAGATTTTGGGGCGTGACAGACTTTGCATCAGACCCTAAGGTTAATCCTTATCTCTGTTATTATTGATCATATGGCGAGTTACTCTTTAAAAAGTGTTATGATCGATTCTTTTCATATTTCATATTTTATCGTATTCCTTTCCGTTCCTAATCCTTTTATATCCGTTCCAGAGTTATGTCTCTTTGTTCCTATCAGATGACTAGAGGTGGCAGAGGCAGAGGTTGTGCTAGAACCCGTGGGGGTATCCGAGGAGGTGTTCGTAAGGGTTTGCGCAGTGGAACAGTAGCTGATGAGCCAGTGAATAGTCAGGAGAGTACGGGGTCTGTTTCGATCCCTCAGACAGAGCCTCTATTTTCTGAGGCTGGGGTTGGTGTGGGGGTAGTACCAGGGGTTCAGCTTCATCAGGGTACCCTACTTACTCCAGTGATTCCAGGGCAGCCAGGTATTTTACCAGTTCTAGCAGCTTCAGGCATTTCAGCAGAGATGAGGCAGTTTTGGAGAGTTTTGCCGCATCTTTTCAGCAGGCTAGGAGCCCAGTACACAGAGAGCACAGTTACTTAGAGCAACTTCAGAGATACAAGCACCCTACATTTTCTGGCACGTTGATTTCTTCTGAGACCGAGACATGGTTCAGGTCTATAGAGAAGACCTTGGACGCGATGAAATGTCCCGACGACCAGCGGGTGACACTTGCAGCTTACCTACTTCAGGGTGAGGCAGATTTTTGGTGGGATATGGCCAAGAGGATGGTTTTGGAGTCTCCAATTCTTTGGTCATCATTCCAGGAGCTTTTCTTTGCTTTGTACTTCTCGCAGAGCCACAGAGACACCTGCATTTCTGAGTTTTGTGCCCTTGAACAAGGTGATATGAGTATTGCCCGATCTGATCAAAGGTTTAATGAGCTTGCTCGTTATGCTTTGTTTATTGATCAGGATGAGGAATAGAAGAAGATGAAGTTTTTGAACGGTCTTCATCCATTCTTTAGGAGGTTCTTGATCTTGTCCGGTGCCAGTACTTACAGGGAGGTTTTGTCTAAAGCGATAGCTTTGGAATTAAATGATGCAGAGGATCGCAAGTCCAGAGACGCGAGGAACCCAGCAAGACAGGACACAAGACCCGATAAGGGCAAGGCAATTCTGACTCAGTATGACACTTTGGGCTTGAAGGGACAGAGATTCGAGAGTACACCAGCGAGAGCTATGGGCGGACAGTATTTAGAGAGGGCACAACTTTCTTCTCATACTTGTTAGAACTATGGGGGAATTGGGCATGTTTGGAAGCTCTATCCTAAACCAGACAGAGGTCAGTAGCCGCTACGATAGCTTCAGGGTCCTGTTGGTTACCAGCCACGACCGCAGCAGGTTCCTCAGGTTCAACAGTTTCCACAGAGGCAGTTTCAGGGTCCACAGGGCAAATAGATAGTTCCAGGACCTCAAGGTGTTCAGAGACCGTATTATCCAGTGTAGCAGCAGGGTCAGGTTCAGGGCCGTGGACAGGGCAGAGTGTTTGCAGTAGGGTGGCGCGATGCTCACACCGCTCTACCTGTGGTAGAAGGTACGATCCATATCTCTTATTCGCTTGCTCATGTACTTTTCGATTCTGGTGTATCGCATTCATTCATCGCATCTGCATTTCTCTGCATTATTAGCCTTGGTTCAACTTTATTGATAGATGAGATTTCCGTGGGCACTCATTTAGATTCTTCGGTATCTATCTCACATATATGTAGAGATTGTCCGATAGTTGTTTGTGGTCAAGTCCTATCAGCAGATCTATTGGTATTATAGATACAGGAGTTTGACGTCATCCTAGGCATGGATTGGCTGTCGACACATTGGGTTACCTTAGACTATTTTTAGGAGATGGCTACCTTTAGTATTCCTGGTGAGAGGCTATTCGTGTTCTCTAGTTTGAAACCTGTGCAGTCAGGGCCCGGCTTATTAGCTTACTTAGAGTAAGAGTTCTCGGACGTGGACGTTAGCTCGATTCCGGTGGTTTACGATTATTCCCACGTTTTCCAGCAGATTCCCGGTCTTCCTGAGAGCGATTGATTTTGGCATAAATCTTGTTCTTGGTAGAGCCTCGATTTCGAAGGCACCGTACCGTATGGTACCTACTGAGCTAAAAGAGCTGAAGGGTCAGATTTATGAGTTGATGGATAAGAGATTTATTCGACCGAGTACTTCGCCGTGGGGAGCTTCAGTTTTGTTCGGAGAGAAGAAAGACGGTTTGATGCGTTTGTGTATTGACTACCGCAAGTTGAACAAAGTCACGATCAAGAACAAATACCCGTTGCCGAGGATCGAGGACTTGTTTGACCAGCTTCGAGGAGCGCAGTTCTTTTGGATGATTGATTTCAGATCGGGTTACCACCAGCTAAGGGTCAGGGTAACTGATGTTTCGAAGATGACCTTTCAGACTCGTTACGGGCACTATGAGTTTCGGGTGATGTCGTTCGGTCTGACGAACACTCCCACAACTTTTATAGATTTGATGAATCGCATTTTCAGCCCTTTTCTTGACCGGTTCTTCATTGTGTTCGTCGACGACATTCTGATATATTAAGGGACTGAGGCAGAGCATGAGGAACATTTGAGGACCGCTTTACAGACTTTGTGGGAGAATTCATTATTTGTGAAGTTTGAAAAGTGTGAGCTTTTGCAGCAGGTGGTGAAATTCCAATGACACGTGGTGTCTAAGTATGGAATTGCAGTAGATCCTTCCAAGGTTGCAGCATTTGCAGATTGGGCACAGCCGACGAGCGTTATAGGGATTTGCAACTTTCTGGGTTTGGCGGATTATTATCGTAGATTCATTGAGGGGTTTTCGCGAATTGCTGCTCCTCTGACTCGTTTCACATAGAAGGATGTTCGGTTTGTTTGGAATGACAGGTGTTCTTTAGCTTTTGCAGAGTTGAAGAAGAGATTGACGACAACACAAGTTCAGATTGTTCCTTCTAGTGGACAGAGGTATAGAGTATACACTGATGCATCGCTTAGTGGACTTGGTTACGTTTTGATACGGGAGGGCAAGGTGGTGGCATATGCTTCGAGAAAACTTAAGGTACACGAGAGGAATTACCTTACTCATGACCTCGAGTTGGCAACAGTGGTTTATGCGCTGAAGATTTGGAGACACTACCTTTACGAGGAGAGATTCGAGCTCTTTTTTGATCACAAGATTTTGCGGTATCATTTCTCTCAGAAGGAGCTGAACATGAGACAACGCAGGTGGATGGAATGTCTGAAGGACTACGATGTGGATGGGCAGTATCACCCCAGGAAGGCGAACGTGATGGCCGACTCTTTGAGCCGTTTGCCTTGAGGATTACTTGATTGTCTGATAATTCGTGAGTGGATGATGCTGAGTGACATCGCAGAGTTCGGGTTGATTTTGAGTTCACAGACTGCGGTTGGTCTTATTGCAAATGGTAGAGTTGAGCCATCTTTGATTTCTCGGATTAAAGAGGTGTTGCAGTAGAATGACAGATTACAGTCTTGGGCTTCAGACGACACCAGACCTGATTGGACAGTTAGTTCAGATGGCAGTATCAGATACAGGGGCAGATTATGCTTGCCAGATTCCGAGGTACTAAAATGCTACATTTTGGGTGAGGCTCATGGTTCAAGATATACTATTCATCCGGGCAGTACGAAGATGTACCAAGACCTGAAGAGACATTTTTGGTGGGACAATATGATGTGTGAGATAGCCACATTTATTTCCAAATGCCTAACTTGCCAGCAGGTGAAAGTTGAGCATCAGAAACTGGCAGTACAGCTTAAACCTTTACCTATTCCAGAGTGGAAGTGGGAGCACGTCACGATGGATTTCATTTTGAGATTACCACGAACGAAGAAGCAGCATGATTCTATTTGGGTTATTGTGGACCTACTAACCAAATCGGTACATTTTAATCCGATTCGCATGACGTTCACAATCGATGAGTTGAGTAGAATCTACGTGAGGGAGATTGTTCGGTTACACGGGGTTCTAGTGTCGATAGTGTCAGATAGAGATACCAGATTTACCAGCAAATTTTGGCAGATGATGATGCTTGATGATGATGATGATGATGATGCGTTATGATGAAGAATAATTTAGCGATGTCAACCCAAAGTAGAATCTAGCATCACGGGTGACGTACAACTTCATAAAAATGACCTAGCTTAGCCGCGTACCTCATTGAGCCTTGCTGTCTCGCTGCCTCCTAGATGACGGATGCGAGCACAGCCCTAACAGCCTCATAGGTTCTTCTGATAGAAATCCTTAAACCTTTTTGCATTATGTTTAATATAGATTCTTCTGCACTTGGGATAATCATAAGATTATCTATTTCCATCATATCATCATCATAACATATCATTACGTTGAGATAATTATGGGATTATCCTAGTTCACCATATTCTTCTCCTCTTATTTGAATTCCTCTTCTCCTAAATGATTTGCGGTGTAATTAAATTCATCTTCCTTCTGCATACTCCTCTCCTCTCTGCATCTATACCTCCCTCTTCCGTATCTGGTTAATTTATTAGGTTAATTAGTCTGGTTGGTTGCTGTGAGCTTTAGGCTGGTATTTGGTTATGGGCGATTTCCCTCAACTTGTGATAGCTTCATGGTTGCGCCTGGTTGGGGTTTGGGTAACCCTGCTAGATTATTGAGAGCTAAGGGTGTTTACACTCATGTGTGATTGAATGTCTGAGGTAGGTTAGTCGTTTGTGGCATTGTGGGCCACGGTAGAGTTTTGAATACAAAGTTCCTGCGGCCTGTCGTCTCGAAGAAACCATAATTGAAAATTATAATGAAAGACTGCATTAGGGTATCGTGGAAATGCAATCTTTCTCACAGACGGCGGCAAATGTAATTGCCAAATTCTGAAAGCTCGATATGTTTAGAAATTAACTATCAAACCAATGAACCAATATCAATGCTCTAATATAAAGAAAGAAATGAACACAGGTGTTTTTAGCGTGGAAAACCTCTTAACAGGTAAAAAACCATGACCTCGTATGGAGGATTTTTGTAAAATTATATTTATTGCTTGGAGTGGATATCTTTATTACAAGTGATCTCTAGAATATAGAAATGCTTTTGATCTCATAAATAAGAAGTTCGTGTATTTTTTTTGGTCCCTGTCTCTTATGGAACTTTTCCTTTAGGCTTCTCTATAGCTCTTCATCGTGCTAGAACACGTATTCTGAATAATGTGGTTAGTGGCAGTTGACTGAATAACTGACGAGTTCATGGGAGACAGGTATCTTTGACTGGATAACATTATTTGGGTTTAGCTCCACCCACGTTCTTGAGCAGTTCGTGGGGCAGCTTGGAATGTATGACTGGAGTATTAAGTGTTAAAAAATGTATGAGCCTGAGATAGAGGCAAATCGAGCTGCGTGAATTCGATTATGCGTGAGATCACCTTATTTCCCAAGAATTGGAGCTCGTTATCGATATGAATTAGGTGGGGGACCCAATCCGGGTGATTATGTGGATCCAGATAAAAGAGATGGCCTCTTCTTCTTTGGCTTAACATTATGGAATTGTTTCTACTCATTTTGTAAAGTAATCGGTAGCTGTGAGTAGGTGACGGCGATTACCTGGAGAGTTTGGGAATTCGCCGACGAGGTCTAGTGCCCATCTTTTGAATGGCCAGAAAACCTTGCTTGCATGGAGTTCGAGCACAGGGGCGCGTATCATATGTTCATGTCCCTGGCAGGTGTCGCATCTGTAGGAGTACTCTTCTGCTTGCTTGTGCATGTCAAGCCAGAATACTCCTTGAGTGATAGCTATATTTACTAATGATCTATCTACGGCATGGGAACCACAAGTTCCTTCATGTAATTCGCGGAGCAGTTGGTCTACTTTTAATTTGGAGAGGCACTTGAGGTAAGGCCCTGTGATGGAAAGGCGGCATAGCATACCATTTTGAGTAATGTAACGCTTCAAGTTGTTGATCACCTGTCGGCGTTCTTTTAGATATGTTGGGAGTAGTCCGTTACAATTGTTGTCGACACCGAAGCCACGTATTCGATCATTTTCCCGTTCTTCTTGTAATGTTTTAAGTAATGGTGAATGATGAGTAATGAATCTGTGTAAACTGAGAGTTCGGGGACATCGAGCTCAAGTACCAGGTTGTGTTCGTGAATGAGAGCTTCATTCTCGGTGACATTATTTGAGGCCTCAAAATCCCGGCGGATTGATTTCTCAATTTTTTCATTAAAAGAGGTAATCAAAATGATCTCGATTCCTGACCCTGCGGGTCCTCCTGATCCATCGGCAAAAAGCCTCCACCCTGACGCAGTGATCCATTCAGCTCGCTCATCGAATGGCTTAGGAGGTGGATTCTATATTATTTCTTCGGTAAGGCCCGGGTCATGCTCCTCCCACTCGGGATCCTCCACTGGAAAATCCTTGAGGAAATTGGCGACGGCCTGCCCTTTTTCAGAATGACGTTGCTCAAACTAACTTGATATCGTACTCTCCCAAACTGACTGGCCAGTGTTGCACTCTTCTTCACTTTCCTTTCTTGGATAAAACCTCCTGAAGTAGGTATCTCATCATAACTTTAACGGAATGATCTTGAAAGTACTGCTTGAGCTATTGTAAATTATAAGCAAGGGTGAAAAAAGGTTTCTCAATTTTAGAGTACATTGTTTCCGCTGGTGTGACGGTTTTGCTGATAAAGAAGACTGGTTTCTCTATTTTTCCATCCAGGCGAATAAGAACCGAGCTGAGAGAAGTATCTATGACTGCTAGGTAGATTATCAGTTCCTCATTACCTACTGGGGTGCACATTATGGGTAACCTTCTCAAATAAATTTTGAGATCCTGAAAAGCTGCTTCGCATTCTAGTGTCCATGTGACTTCTACGGTTGGCTGAACCTTTCCTCATTTGCTACATTTGCGGAGTAATAGGAATAGCCAACGGCAATGGTCTAGAGATTTAGAGACGAAACGGTTGATAGCGGCAATCTTTCCGACGAATTTCTAAACATCTTTTGTTATTTTTAGAGAAGGCATGTCAAGGAGAGCCTGAATTTGATCTGGATCGTCTTTAATCCCTATTTTGCTAATAAGGTGGCCTAAAAAATGGCCAGAATGTACCCCGAATTAACATTTATCAGGGTTGAGACGTATTTGGTAAGATCAAAGGATGCTGAATATCATATCGAGATCTGAGATATGACCGCCTGACTGTATACTTTTGAACAAAAGATCATCGATGTAAAGTTCAACGATGTTCCCGAGGTGTACTTTGAATATAGTAGTTATCAATTGTTTATATGTGGCACCTGCGTTCTTGAGCCTGAAGGGCATGACGTTGTAATAATAAAGACCTCTTTCAGTGATGAAAGTTATCTTCTCTTGATCTTCTTCCAAAAGTAGAATTTAATTATACCCCGAAGCAACATCTATCATAGATAGGAGATCATGGCTTACTGTGGAATTGAGGATCTAATGAATATTGGGAAGAGGGAAGCTGTCCTTTGAAGTATGTTTGTTCAGATCTGTGAAATCTACACAAACCCAAACTTTCTCGTTCTTCTTTGGGACAACGATAATGTTGGATATCTAATCCAGATACTTGGCTTCTCGAATGAATCCTACTTTGATCAATCTCTCGATCTCGGTGTTAACTTCATCTCGAAGATGAGGTGAAAGTTATCGCTATTTCTGTTTGATCGCTTTGGCGTTGATATTGATGTCTAACTTGTGGCAAGCCATGGTCGGATCGACTCCGGGAATTTCTTCGAAAGACCATGCAAAAATGTCTCGATTAAGTTGCAAGAACCGAATGAGAGCATCGCTTTCGTGTTGAACCATCTGGGTTCCGATAAAAGTACCTCTGCTAGGTCCATCAATGTTGACATACTCGGTTGGCTCTTCTGTAGGTGGTTGATCGTTGAGGTGATCAAATTTTTGTAATTGCTATACGACCAATCTATCTGAAGTATCAAGGATGGCAGAGACAGTATTTTTACAATCTTGAGAGAGTCTCTGACTACCTCTGATCTCGTAAATACCGTTGTAGTGTTTGAATTGAAGTGCTTGATGATAGGTGGAAGCGATTGCTTCCATATTGTGTATCTAGCAGCGGCCCATAATCCCGAGATAACAAAATTTAGCATTGATGACATAGAAAACAGCATCGATAGTGGCCGGTCCTACGGTAGTAGGTAAGATGATCTTGCCTACTCGTTCTTCCTTGGATCCATTGAATCTACTGATATCAGTGTCACTTTGAATAACTTGGTCGGCTAAATTTATCTGGTCGATCATACTTTGAAAAAGAATTTCAATACCGCTTCCAGTATCGATCATCATTGTGTGCATGACAAACTATTTCATTTTGAGCATTATGACTAACGCATCATGATGTAGAAACTTGACATAGCTAGTATCGTAATCTTCAAAAGAGATTCCAAGTCGGCGATTGCTCGACTCGAGAAGAAGTTTGGCTTCTTTGTCTTGAGGTGTGAGATCACAGCATTCTGAAAGCCTCCGGCGTTTTGATATGTTGGAATTGGTGATCTGATTGATTTCGATCATGTTGCTGAGGCGCATATAGTAGAGATGCTTCTCCTCAGCCCTTTCGTTGACCTAAATAATATTGAGCTGCTTCTTATAGTTGCCATCTTGGTATGACTTCAGGTCGACAATGTATTCGAGCATCCGTCCTTCTTTAAAAATGTATTCGAGCAACCACTGCAGAGCATAGAAATTTTTAGTAGTATGATGATTTACCTTATAATATAGGCAACATGGTCTATTCTTGATGGGCTCCAGTGGTTGAGAGACGCGGTAGAGTGGGTCCTTCAATAGCAGTAGAAAAATTGTAGAAATTCGGATGTTCAGTTTCAGGAGGATGGGTTTGGTCTGTGGACCACTTTTCTGAGAGTATCCAGTATTCCCATTGGTGTATTTCTGATCTCCCTGTTTCTCTTTGGGTTTGCTGGTTCAACCTGTAGATGGGGCTTTGGTAGAGTGGACAAATTTAGTAAATTTATGTCGTTCTGACATCATCCTCTCCAATTCGATATAACCGTTAACTTTGGTGATCATCTCCTCCAATATCACTAGTTTGTTAAGGAAGAAGTATTCTTTGCCCATGCAGTCGGTTCGGAGAGTATTGGTCAAAGCGGTAACAGCTATTTTTTGGTCGAGGTTGTCCACTTTTCACGCGAGCTCTTGAAATTTCTTTGAGAAGTCTTCGAGATTTTCTCCATGTGACTTCTTAAGACCGATAAGAGAAAACAAGTTCTCATTTTGTCTTTGTTGTGAACATATGCCTTGATGAACTGCTTCTGCAGCTGATCAAATGTGTAGATGGATTCCTCTGAGAGAGAATGGAACCATCGGGGTGGTTCCTCCTGTAAACTTATGGTGAACAGATGGCAATGGATGTGGTTGAGATTTGAGTATAACCCTAATGAATCATGGTACTACTAAATATGATCCTTCAGGTCAATACCTTTGTATTTCCAAATTTTAGGAGTATGGAAACCTTTCGGTATGTCCATATCGAATAGTTCTTTGGCAATTGGACTTCCTTGTAGCTTTGTGGTATCGCCGGTACTACCCAGAACTTAGGCTTCGATAAACTCCTTAATCCGTTGATCCATGTGTTCTTTTATGACAAAATGACTTGCTGGTTAAATCACTGAACGTGATGATTGGGGATGATGAGTTCCCGTACCTTCACTCTAGTGATCTCGTACTAGAACTTGACGTAGAGGTCGCTGGTCTTCCTCCTGACAGATGTAAACATGGTAACCTCGACTGACTTCTGATTGAACTTCTCCCTCCAAATGAATGGAGGGATGCAGTCCGTGTTGTAGATTCCTGGAAATCATTTTACTGATGACTCCTCGAGGTCCCAATCTTTCCCTTGCTGAAATGCGAGAGGACTCTGGATGTTGATCGCGACCTCTGGCTAGAAGAGCTTGCTGAGTATTTTGCAAAGCCTCAAGGACACTCTGGATCGCTATCATATGATCTTTGTGTCGTTTATTACAAGTGATCTCTAAATATAGAAATACTTTGAATCTCATATATAAGAAGTTTGTGCAATTTTTTTGGTCCCCGCTTCTTCTAAAACTTTTCCTTTATATAGGCTTTCCCCACAACTCTTCATCGGGCTGGAGTACGTTTTCTAAATAATGTGGTGAGTGGCGGTTGACTGAATAACTAACGAGTTCGTGAGAGACATGTATTTTTTAATGGATAATGTGTTATGGGTTTAGCTTGACCCACGTTCTTGAGTAGTTTGTGGAATTGGTTAGAATGTTGAATGGAGTGTAAAAAATGTGCTGGCCTGAGATGGAGGTGATTCGAACTGGGTGAGTTCGATTTCGAGTCAGATTGTGGGATTAGTCCCAACAGGTTGTCGAGACTTGTCCCTGGCGATTAGATTCGCGGACACGTTCGAGGTCGATGTACCCATTAACCTTGGATAGTATCTCCTTGAGGGTTTGTAGTTTTTGGAATACGATATACTCCTTAATGCGGCTATGGTCTGGCAGAGCGTAGGAGTACGCGAGAACGGCATTGGCACAATCGAGGTTATCAACTTTACGCAATTCATCGAGAAAATGCTAAGTGAAAATTTTAAGCATTTCGCTGGGTGACTTGAAGAAGTTGAAGAGAACATCGACTTGGACTTCACGGTCTTTATTAAAGGTGACCTGGGAGATGAAAAGGTTCGACAGTTGTTCAAAACTTCGAATGGAACCATTAGGGAGGCTATGGTACCATTTGAGAGGGCAGTCAGTGAGACTGTTAGGAAACATGCGACACAAAATGTAGTCGATTGTGGAATACAGGCTTAAAGCATTTTAGAACTCGAGCACATGAGATTGGGAGTCGGTATTGTGGTATTTCCATATTTTAGGGGTGTAAAAATTTAAAGGTACTTCGACGGCGAGGAGCTTCGGGCAGATAGGATTGTTTAAACGGCTCCAAAAGTTTGGGGTAGGGCTCACACTGATGTGAATGGTGGCTTAAATTTTTTGGTTGAGTTCCTATTTTGTAAGGTTGGCAGGACGAGGGGGAGAACGCTGGGGTTGAGGGTGATAAGGTCGCGGGTTTGGGGTATGTTCAGCGCTCCCAAGCAAGGCACCGTATGGGGTGTCGAGAAGTTTGAAGGGTAGAATCGGATGAATCTTCCTTAGTGGGGACCCCAAGATGGACCGAGTCGGCGGGTATGGCGGTGGGGTCACCCTCGGTGCTTTGATGGATCGGGGGGACCACGATTTGGGGATGGGGCCAAAGTCGGGCGTGGGCGAAGATGCGCGTGGGGGCGGGTACACGAGATCGTAGAGGAGCGCCTTGGGTTTGAACCTGTTGAAGCTCACGAACTGTATGGTACAGTTCGTCCAGAGCACGATGTTGTCGGTTGTTATCATCAAAGCGGCGCTGCCGTTCAGCCTCAAGTTCTTGTCGTTCATCTACACGTTCAATACGCAACTGGTTGGTATGACGCTCCTCGGCTTGGGAAAATTGTTGGCTAATGAGGGCGAGTTGGGCGGCAATTCTTTCGGTGGAGTTTCTGACGATGGCAGAGGTTGAACGAAGGGTAGGGGCCATTGAGTATGGCTATAAGGGGTAAGAAAGAGAAATGGGGGATTGGGCAGGGTGGGTATAACACAATTGGCGCCAAATATAGGGGCCTAATTTCGTAGAGGGGAAACTTGGCTCTTACAACTTGAAGGTTACCCTCAGCTAGAAGTGTTGGCAAATATATAAGGCTGTAAAAAACTAGTTTATTGGATTAACATACTTGGGTGGAGTCCATGAATTGGGTTCTCCACGGCCTCTAGCGAGGATTTGAATGATAAATGATATATATTAAGTTAGCTGAAAAATCAAATAAGAAGAAGGTTAGGGTGTTCGAAGGTAATCTTGAAGGGGGTTTTAGGGAGAGTTTTTCTAACCCCTTCATAGTCTCACCTCCCTCCTATTTATAGGATATAGAAAAGGTGTAAGTCACCATGAGAGGTCAGATTATATGTATATCATTTGGGACAGTTGTTCTATACGTGTAGTCGGTTCTGACACTGTAGTTGTCTAGCGGCTCATTTCTACTATTTTGTCTGATGAGCTGGCTGTCAGGTGTCTGCCTTTATCCATGTGTTACTATGGTTAGGGTCTTTCTGGTACTGGTATTGAGTTCTGGTACTGATCATCTGTCTTCGGCTTCGACTATAGTAGTTTGCTTCGATGATGCCTTTGAGCATTTAATTAATTTCAAAAAGCTTCATGGAATTTGTTGCTAGTCTTGCTGGGCTTCGAGTCTCTAGGCAGGCTTCGATGTAGCCTTCGAGTATTCGACTAGTACTGCAAGTCTGCGAGTAGGCTACAACATTTCCCTCCTTTCAGCAGGGGCCTTGGAAATTATTGTAGATGGCGCGTGCTAAGAAAAAAATGTAAGGCATGGGAAGTTGAAAAGTTGACTGGTGTGAATATGGGTAATTCCGAGGAGAGTAATTAAGGTAATTGTTGATTAAGGAAGTAATAAATACCCTTTAATCAAGGTATAAATAGGGGTTGTTAGGGGGGAGTTCAAGTATTGTTCATCTTCTTTCTTGAGTAAGCACAATAATGGAAGCCACTCTAAATACTCGTTACCATAAGAAACCGAAGGAGAGGAATTGGCGTATTCAGGAGAAGGCGATGGCTCTAAAGTAAAAGCTTTTTGGGGATCAAGATTTGGATGTGCCATTGCCTGACCTGGTGAAGCTGAAGCCGGGGGAGGATATCTGTGGTCATCCGTAAGCGTACTGGGGGAGATAAATGCAATGGTTGGGCCCGAATGTGAGTAACTGATATTTTTTGCTAGCGAGCCTGGCAGAACAACAAGTGGAGGCTGAAGACGCGGCGAAGGCTCCGGAAGGGTGCTGAAAGAACTGCCCCGTATGTAAATAAGGGGGCCTTTGGTATTTTGGCTGGGTATGTAGAGGGAGTTGTTGTTGTTAATCTTTCATTTTTTATGCTGATGATGTATTCCCGCGTAATTTTGGAATGAAACAATGATGTGTTTTTCGCAGTGTGGGCAAGCCAAATTTGGATCAATGCCTGGCATTTCATTGAACGTCCATGCGAAGATATCACTGTTATCCTTGAGAAATTGAATAAGAGCATTGCACTCGGTCATGGGCAAAAGAGTTCCAATACAGGTGCCTTGTTTGTCTCCACTGATCTCGATGTATTTTGTAGTTTATGTGCTTGGCAGCTGGTTTTCTATAAAGTACTCTGTGATATTCACTATAATGTTCTCTGTGATTTTCTATAATTGCTATGCGAGCTGCGGTATCAATGGTTCTATCATTATGGTAACAAAATTTTTAAAAGCTCGAATTAGCTTCTAACTGCCTTCAATTTTGTAAATGTTGCCATTCCAATCAAATTGTAGTGTCTACTGATAGGTCGGGGGGATAGCTCGCATGTTATGCAGCGAGTAGTGTCCAATGATTCCCAAATAATGGGATCTCGCATTGATAATGTAGAATCTACGTTAACCATTGTCGGTCTAGCTATAATAGGAAGTATGATCTTTCCTACACGTTCATTTTTAGAGCCGTTGAACCCACTGATGTCAATGCCACTAGGCTATAATTTGACGGCCAGTCCCATCTGATCAATCGTACTTTGGAAAAGTAGTTTGATGCTACTGCCAGTATCCACCATCATTGTATGCAGTACAACATTTCTCATTATCTGCATGATCACAAGTGTATCATGATGAGGAAAATTGATGTGGCAAACGTCCCAATCTTCGAAGGAGATCCTTGTGCGTTGGGAACTTGATGTGGGGAGTAATCGAGCTTCTTTATTGACCATGGAAAAATCGTGGCATTGGCCGAGATGTCATCTTTTGCATCTGATCGACCTGTTAATGGTATGAGTCTCGATAAAGTGGTTGAGGGAGATATAGAATAAATGTTTCTCCTCTGCCACTTCTTCAATCTGTACGATCTCAGTAGTAAGCTTGTAACTCTCATTTTTGTAACTTTCAACGTCCACTATGTACTCATGCATTTCTCCGTCAGCAAAAATATACTCCAACAGTTGCTGTAAAGTGAAGCAATGTTTTGCGTCATGATGTCAAACTTTGTGGTGTATGCAATATGGTTTGCTCTCGATGGGTTAGAGATACTGGGCATTGCAGAATAATTTATCCTTTTGAAGTGTAGGATATATGCTAGCTATTATGACAGTCATCTTGGAAAGACTAGGCTTGGGCATATTACTACCTCTCTGAGGTTGATCGAAATTAGATTTGGTGCCCTTCCTGCCTCCTCTGTGATCAGCAGTGCGATTGAAATCATGGTTTATGGATTAATCTCTTGCTGTCAAGGCTGGTTTCTGGGTTTTCTGCCTTTCGGATACCATCCTTTCGAGATCGATATATTCGTTGACCTTTTCGATCATGTCTTCCAAAGTCACAGGTTTATTTAGAAGTAGGTACTCCTTCGCCCTTCCATCTACGATCAAAGCGCTGGTGAAGGTTGAAATAGTAATTTTATGATCAAGTCGGCCCACCTTTCTGGCCAACTCTAAGAATTTCTTAGTCAACATTTTGAGCTTCTCTCCAGGCACCTGCTTAAGGCTGAACAGAGAATACATGTTCTCCAATTTGTCTCTATTGTGTAAGTAGTTTTTGATGAAGAGTTCACGCAGCTGTTTGAATGTTGTAATGAACCCTTCTTATAGTGAGTGGAACCATCGCTAAGGTTCGCCTTATAAGCTTGTAGGAAAGAGATGGCATTTAATGTGGTTGGATAAAGAATATAAACCAAAAGCTTCCTAGAATTCTTGAACGTACTCCACTGGATCATTTCCCCTATATTTTCAGACTTTTGGGGTATAGAAACTGGTGGAAACTTTGCCATCCAATAGTTTTTGAGCAATCGAGCTCTTTTGAAACCTGTTGTGAATGTCTTTAGTGGTTTGAGTTTAGGCTTCGATCAAATCTTTGAAATACTTTTCAACATGTTCCCGAGTCACATACTAACGAGCTGTGATGGTCGGGCATGGGATGCATCCTACGCAAGGATTATAGTCGCCACTTCCTTCACTCAATCAATCACGTGCTGGAATACAAACTCTTCTATAGAGTGGATCTTCTGCTTGTCTGACTCCAGTAAGACCGCCATTAACTTCTTGATGGATTACTGTATCTGGACAATCTCGACCCCAGATTGATTATGATTAGATTGAATGTCACCTCCTAGACTGTTGGTGTGAGGATCGAGCCTATCCCGAACAGAAACTCGTAAAGCAGCTGGCAGCTGGCAGCACGGCTTTGCTCTTTTGGGTTACAATCTTTTGTCCCTGTAGAACCTTCAGTCCGTCTTGTACACCTACCAGCTGTTGTTATGTTCTAGAGTGGCTCTTCTTTATATTTTAGAGTTTAGATTGGCCCACAATTCTTCTAGTATGGCGTTTTCTTCTACTGGAGCAATTGGCTTACTCTGGTCTAGAATCGGTATTTTCTAGAGAGACAATGGGATTAAAAACTTATTTCCCACAGATGGTGCCAAATGTAATAGCCTAATTTCATATTTCAAACTTAGTCTTTACACCAATGATAATCAAAGCATTTAGATGAACAATGAACGAATACTAGTACACAGTTTAGCATGGAAAACCTTTGAATTGCTGTACGGAGTAGTGAATACCGTGCGGACTAATGATTACTACCGTGAACTAAATTTAAAAAAATAATAAAAATAAAAATCACACCACTACTGGGAGACAAGAGTTTGAGTTGGGTGAGTTTGGGTCTTACCTATAGGCTAGGAGAACCAAACCCACACCCAACTGCTGGAGATATTTTAAGAGTCTCACAAACAGAGACTCCAGTCTATGAAGGACTTAAACCTACCATAATTGTTGTTTGACTATTCATTTTGTACCTTTCCTGTGTTTTTCTTTCTTTCAAGTCCCACCAATTACATGATGAAGAACCATTCATTCGGTCATTCCATTTACTCTACGGTTGACCATTGACTCTTCCATACCCCTTTATAGTGTTGTACATAGCAACAACATCAAAATATTGTTGGTTACTAGGAGGCATCATTCCCACATTTGAAGCACTTGGAGCAAGTACCATTGTTATTACACAGTTGAAGAAGTGAAGGTAGAAGAGCAAGACCAACGATAGGGGCCTATCCCTCGAGCTAAGATAAACTCGAACTAATTAAGTACTAGGCTCACGCAATATACAATTAACATACATCGTCAACAATGACGCCTAGACCACGAACTAAAGAAGAGCGTGGCTCGAACACTACAGATAAAATAGAACGAGTCAATGATACATGTCTCCCACGAACTAGTAGTTGTCAATCCAACAACTACTTACCCTCACTTTCAAGAGAGCGTGCCTATACACGACATCAAACTGAGAGTGAGGCCTATAAAAGGATGGAGTTCCAAAGAGAAAGGATGAACAAAATGTTTTCTAACAGAGGATCAAGTTTCTCTAGCTCAAGAGATTATAACTTGTAATCAGATTTTCAGCCTCAAGCAATAAAGTTATGGTAACTAAATCCTCAAGTCGAGGTCATGGTTTTTACCTATTCAAAGGTTTCCACGTTAATCCCTTGTGATATTTTCATATTGGGTTATACTAATCATTTGTCACAGGTACATTTGGTGTAAAAGCCATTTCGAGATATCTCGAGCTACTATGAAATTAGGCCCCTACATTTGGCGCCGCCTGTGGGAAAGAATACATTTCCATAAAATCCAAAGGCACATAGTTACTTACAGCATGAAATTTAACCATGGTAAATTCCAGACGGCCAGCCTCAGGGGTTTAACATGGCAGCTCCGTAGAGCCCGATTAGTTATAAGAGTTAAGGGCGATCCTCAATGTCAAAACAGAGAAGCGCAATAAGCTCGAACATCAGCTGGTGGAAGACCGAGAGCTTCGCGAACAGGAACTTAAAGGTGAGAGCCAAGTTTGACTGACATAATTAAAATGATAGGAAAAATAGTTGATCGCATTATAGACTGCCTTGGAAGCTCTTCAAGACAATCAACCAGGACTATCTCCTAGGGAGCATAAAGCTGTACCTGAGATGTCTAGAATTTTAACACACAATAGATTGGGTCCTCAAGGTACCACTAACAAAGAAGCCACCAGGGTCCACCGCGATGATCAACAAATATTGATAAGCTTGATTCATTTGAGACTAGAAGATCAGACTAAAATTAGAAGGGGATACAAGTACTTCAAGCAACGGGGGGAGGAGCCGCGTCCTCAATCGAGGGTACCACTCAGAGAACGATTGAGTAAGGGAATAGGTGAGCATACTCCCAAACAAGCATGATAAACAGTTCCAACACCACGACAGTATGCTAAACAAGAACACATGGATCAACGTATCAAGGAATTGATAGAGGCCCAAGTTCTTATCGGCAAAGATAATTTAAGCAAATTACAAGGGAGCCTGATCGCTAAAGAACTGTTCGATATGGAAGTCCCAACAGGTTTTTATACTCCAAAAATACATAAGTATAAAGGCACTGATCATAACGAGCATGTCCAACATTTTCAAGATTCTTTGAGATTATATTTGAGCTTAAACCACATTCTTTGTCGATTGTTCGCTACAAGTCTTCAGGGAGAACCACTCCGATGGTTCCATTCTCAACATGAAAATTCAATCCTTATATTTGACCAACTACATAGAAATTTTGTCAAGACTTGTGCTCACAACAATGATAAAGAATATAATTTTTATTCTCTTACCAGTCTCAAACAATCACAAGGAGAGAAGCCCGAGGTCTTCCCCAAGAAATTTCTTGAGCTCGTAAAGTTGACAATCTCGATAAGAAAATATCTATTTTAGCTTTCACCAATGCCTTACAGATCTATTGTAAAGCAAAGGAGCATCTCTTCTTGAACAAACCCAAGACTTTGGAAGATATGATCGAGAGGGGTCCTTCAATCGAGCTGGAAAGGATGATGTCAGAAAGGCATAAATCTACGAAAAACATCCTCACCATAAAGGATCCTTTAACAGATCGAAATAGTGAGCATAATACAGAGGAACAAGGTGATTAGAAGCGCATCAAGACAGATACAGGGAAGGGGAATCCTTGAAGAGGGAATCTATTACCAAAACCAGTCCTTCCAAAGATGAATGTCAAGATTTTAGCAATCTACCATATACTGGAAAAAGATAAGTACTTTCATGTTTCACAACCTCAACAATCAATTATAGAGATACCATATTGCTTGCACCCTAAGGTAAATCATCATTCTACTGATAACTATTACGTCGTACAGAAGTTGCTGGAATACATTTTTAAAGACGGGAGGATGCATGAGTATATTATCGATCTCAAAGGGTACAAGGGAAGCTACTTAAAATAGATTGATGTTATTCAGGTCAAAGATCAGGCAGAGGAGAAATACTTGTATCACCTCTACCACAGTAAGATGATCAAGATTCACTAGATCAACAATTTGAATGGATTTAAGAGGAGGAAACTAGGGGAATGTTGCGACCTCACCGTCCAGAACAAAGAAGTTAAGTTCCTTCCTGAATCTAGCAACCAACAAACTGGAATTTCATTTGAAGGTTGCCATATAGATCACGTCAAGTTCCCACATCACAATGCACTGGTAATCATGCTCAAGATAAATAACTTTGTCATGCACACTATGATGGTGGATACAGGACGTGGAATCAAAATCTGCTTTAAAAGTACAATCGAACATATGGGACTAGTAGACCAAGTCATACCAAGCGACACCGATATCAACGGGTTTAATGGATCAAAAGAAGAAAGAGTATGGATGATTACTGTACCAATCACCGCTAGAACCGCCACTATCGACGTTATTTTCTATGTCATCAATACGAAATCAAGATACCTTGGGATACTAGGTCATTGATAGTTATACAACATAAAATAAATTCCATCAACATATCGTCAGGAACTATGATTCAAATTCAATGATGGCATCTATGAGATTAAAGGAAGTCAAAAGCTCTCTCGAGCTTGCGAAAACACAGTATCTACCATACTCGACGCATCCAAAAAAATTGCCGCATAGCAATTGCAGAAAGTTGATCACAGCAATGATCAACCTTCCATAGTTAAACCTACAGAGTACATACAGCTCTCATTCAATTCCTTCGCACCAATAGAGACGTATTAGTGTGGACTTTACAAGAGATCCTGGGAGTTGACCCCTTAAGGTCCATCCACAAACTGAGCATTCAAGAAAATGCTATAGTAATCAAACAGAAGTAGAGAAAACTATCACCTCATCTTTGAGATGAAGTCAGCAAGGAGGTCGACAAATTAATTGAAGTTTGATTAATTCGAGAGACCAAATATCCAGACTGGATTTTGAACATAGTCGCTATTCAGAAGAAAAATGGGAAGGTCAGAGTTTACATAGATTTCATAGATCTAAAAAAATGCATACTGAAGGATAGTTTCCCTCTCCCCATAATTCATCAGATTCGCGATTCTACAGCCGGTCACAAGCTGCTGTCTATGATGGACGCTGCTTCAGGATACAATTAAATACCTCTGTTAGACGAAGACTAAGAAAAGAAACATTCATTACAAAACGGGGTCTCTATTGCTACAAGGTCATGCCTTTCGGTCTAAAGAATTCTGTAGTGACTTTTCAAAGGTAAGTAACAAGTGTGTTCAAGGAGCACTTGGGGAAAACCGATGAGGTATATATTGATAACATACTCTGCAAAAGTTTGAAAAAAGAAGATCACCTTTTTCATCTTACCATAGTATTCAACATCCTACGGTCATACAAAATGAAGCTCAATCCAGACAAATGTTAATTCGGAGTATACTTGGTCAAGCGCTTGGGACATCTCATCAGCAAAAAAGGGATAAAAACTGATCCAGATCAAATTCGATTTCAAATCTCCATGCCCTCACCAAAGATTAAGAATGATGTCCAGAAACTCGCAGGGAAGATTGCAGCTATTAACATATTTATTTCCAAGTCTTTAGATCGCTGTAGATGGTTATTCATGCTACTTCAAGGATCTACCCAATGAGGCAATGGCCGACAGAATAAAGAGATTGATTGGATAAAGGAATGTGAGGCAGCTTTTCTAGAACTCAAAATCTATCTTGGGAAGTCTCCCATAATGAGTACCCCAATAGACAATGAGGAATTGATCATATACCTCACGGTTACAAATAGTTCACTCAGCTCGGTTCTCATTCGACTAGAAGGAAAGATTGAAAAACCTGTCTATTTTATCAGCAAAACTCTAACTCCTGCTGAAACGAGATATTCCAAAATTGAAGGATTACTCATAACGCTCATTTACACTTCACAGAAGCTCAAACACTGCTTTCAAGCCCATTCAGTCAAAGTTGTGACAAATTACCCACTTCGGGAAGTTCTATCTAAAAATGTGAAGTACAGAAGAGTGCAACAGTGGTCGGTCAATTTGGGCGAGCATGATATCAAATTCGAATAGAGGACCTCGGAGAAAGGTCAAGAAGTAACTAACTTTTTGCAGACTTCCCAGTAGAAAATCCAGATTGGGAAGAACATGATCTTGATCTAGTAGAAAAAATAGATGATGAGTCTACTCCACCAAAACCATTCGACGAACGAACTGCGTGGTTCACACAAAAATTTTATAGACTACTTACTAATGAATCAGCAAGACCCGCAGTGTCAGGGATTGGAATCGTACTGATTACTCCCTCCAATGATAGAATAGAGAAGTCAATACGCCTAAACTTCAAAATCTCAAATAATATCACAAAGTATGAAGCCTTGATTCATGGGCTCGATATGGCACTGGAAATTAGAGTTCCAAAACTATCAGTCTACACAAAATCATTACTAATAGTCCATCATTACTTTGAACAATGCAAGAAGAATAGAAAAATGGTCGACTATGTAGCCCTAGTAGCTGATATAATGAGCAGATTTGATAAATCTACACTTGAGTATTTACTTCATAGAGATAATCGACACCCCAACTCCTTCGCTTACTTAACAGGGGTGTTGGGCACAGAAGAACGATACCTTCATATCAAAGTCGTATCAACCCCCAGTATCGATCATACTTTGATATACGCGATCAACACAAGGGGTGATAAAGGGGAGGAAGACGATTGGAGAAAGCCTTTTATTACATATCTCAGCACAAAAAACGAATGTGATAGTCCCCTTCCAGAAGATCCTAAAGAGCGAAAGCAGTTGATTGAGAACTACAGGCATTATACAGTACATAAAGGAAGTCTATACAAAAGGTCAGTCACTGGCCCATACCTCAAGTGCCTTTCAAAACAAGAAGTAGATGGAATGCCTAAAGATTTGAATGAAGGTACTTGTGGATCTTATACAGCAGGATGATCCCTTGTAAACAGAGCGATTACACAGGGAGTTTTCTGGCCAAAAATGTGAAAACAAGTCGAAGAATACTCAAGAAAGTACTAGAGCTCCATGGTAGTAAGGTTTTCTGGCCTTTCAAGCGATGGGCACTTGATCTAGTGGGAGAATTCCCAAATACTCCAGGTAATAGAAAGTTCTTACTCGTTGTAACATATTACTTTACAAAATTAGCTAAAGTAGTTCCCCTCTATCAAGATCAAGAAGAGGAAGTCATCTCATTCATCTGGAAACACATCATCACAAGATTTGGCTGCCCCTACCTGATTCGGATCGATAACGGGTCGCAGTTCGTTGGAGAGAAGGTAGTAATATTCTTAAACAAGCACAACATCATTCATTTACCTTCCAACCAATACTACCCCCAGGGTAATGGGCAGACCAAAATTACAAACAAGACTATAGTAGATGGACTCAAGAAGAAACTAAAGTCATAAAATAAATGCAATTGGATATGGGAACTACCACATGTCTTATGGGCATACCGCACTATGCCAAGGCAGTCAATAGGATGTTCACCATTTCTGCTCACTTATGGAACTGAGGCCATTATCCCAACAGAGTATCACCATCCAGTCAAGGATCATGAGCTGACTGATGAAGAAAATGAGTTTGAGTTGGCATGCAACATGAACTGGATAGATGATACATGAGGAAGAGCCATCATAAACTTGGGCCGATATCATCACATGCTTACCAGTTCGTACAATAAAAGAGTTCGAAATCATAATTTCACAATAAACGACTTAGTTCTCTACAAAATCCCAAGACCAAGAAAGAGCCAAACACTAGGAAACTCGCAGAGAACTGGGAAGGTCCGTTCTTGGTTATTAGTCAAAGTAGTATTGGATCGTACTATCTTATGACAAGTGATGGCTTTAGGATTCCAAGCCCTTGGAACACCAAAATATTAAAGCGATACTATCGTTAAATCCCTGCCTCCGAGCATAGATACATCTACTATGGTTCTTTACATTCCAAAAGTAAGATTTAATCTCCAATAATTATGTACATTCTTTCTAATCTATGAAAACTTTCAAAAAATTTCCCACATTACTTTCTACTATATACAGATACAATTATCTACTCAATCTAAAATAATTAAAACAAAGGTAAAACTAGCTTTTAATCACCAGATATCTAGTATTTATAATGGCTAAACCATAGGTAGTATTGGCTTTTTAACCAATAGAAATCTAATATATTCGGTTTAAGGTAAGGTAAAACTACCCTTCAATCGATACTCTGTTATCTCTACCACAGAGATTATTAAGCAAAAGGTAAAACTAGCTTTATCTATCCAAATAGATATAATAAAAAAAGAACAACAGTTTCTTCTTTATACATGTCTTTCTTGAGGTACGTCAGCTGAAACTTCCCATACAATCGGAGCTCGTGAAGCCATAAAGTCTTGTGCTTGAGAAACAACAATCTCTCTTCCTAGCTCCACTTGCTTCGTAGAAATGGGGTCAATCCCGCTGTTCATAGCCTTCAGGCAATCACCTCGATCCACTTCGGCCTTACAGATACAGCTTTTCAACACAAAATAATCATGCAAAGTATCTCCTTCAAGCCCAAGCCTCTTTACTCCATTAATAAAATAAGCAATTACTGCTGCCATCTCGATCATGAACTGGTTAGGGACTTCGTCAGCTTTAACAACCTATCCCGTTCAACATAACTTTTTACTTTCATATCGTTCAACTCTTCATCCTTTTTCCATAACAGCTCATTTACGTTACTTCCCTCAGAAGAAATACTCTTCAACATTTCATCTTTTCACTTTAGAGATTCTTCCAACTCCTTTTCTTTGATTCGAAACATCGACCATATTCCCACTCTCTATGGCTCACTCATTCGCTTTCCTTACGACAGCTCATACATAAATTAAATTCATTTCCAATACTTTGATTTTAACCTGAGCTCGAAACAATTCATCCTTGACGTTAACATTTTCGATGTCCCCCTTTTTCTTTTTCTTTTTCTTAATAACCTCGACCATACGTTCGCTAGAACAATGCAAGTCAGCCTTCAACTTCTCAACACATTCAATATCAGTTTATATTACGGTAGAGGATTCCCCAACACTATCCTCATGCTACATACCCATTGCACTCTCTCTTGACCCCACACCTCTCTAATGTGGCATTTTGAATCATTTTTTTAAAAGGGAAAAATTGGTAACGTGGCATTGAAGAGGACAAATTTGAAAAAAATAGTCAACTCACACCACTCAGTCACTCACTCACTCACAGACTCTCTCATTCTCTCTACCGGTGAGACTTTCACTCTTACTCACATATTCCGATAATCACTCACTCCCCTAAATTCACTATTTCTCTCTCAGTCACTATCTCACCCTCTTAGTCACTCTCTCTCTCTCTCTCTCACTCACTTACTCTCTCCCAACGATCAATTGTTCTTGTATTATATTTTGCGAAAGGGGCTGTGAACTGGAGGACTGTCATCATACATCTCCCTGATTTACCAGGTAATCGAATACATTTCCTTCAAATGATCCCTATTCCCATTATCTTATCTTCTTATTTTTTTTTTAAATTTTCCCGCCTAATGCTATTACGCTTTTTTTTGTTTCTTTGACCAAATTTTTGAGGAATTTCCCTAAATTTTAGGATTTAAGCAGAATATTGACAAATTACCCACTCTGTGTTGGGTTAAACATTTGAAAAATTATCGATGAATGATTGATCAACATTATTTTCTAAAATTAGCCTAAAAAATTATCAATTCTATTGAACTCAACAAAATATTGTCGAAATATTCAATTTTTGAAGCAATTGGGAGTGTCCCTTAGGTGGCAATGACACCTGAAGAAGTATAGGATATTAAAAGCCCTTTTACAAGTGGCGGTGATTCTTAAATATTTATTTCTGGTACAGATTATTTCTATCACAATGTAACAGCTCCTGCAATCGATAGTTCGCAATATAAAGTTTTCCTAAACCCTACAGTTGATGAACAATAATAGGGTATGAGAAGCATGGACGAAGAATGTATCCGGGATGATAACAACAATGGCTCAAATGAGTCATAAGCGGACGAATATGGCCCCAGAGATACCTGTTTGTTGACGAGCTTCCAGACAGACAGAGCGAAAGCTCTAGCTCTTGGACAGGTACTGAAAATAGCTAATTATTTTAGTTTTAATCCCAATATCAGTAATGTTCCCTTCTTTTATTTTGACAATGACAAATGTGATTATATTATATTTACAGGACCCTAGCAGTCAATGGATGTTTCACCACAGTCCTACTTGGGACATTGGTAGAGAGGTTGAGAAGGCCCAAAGACTGGTAAATCTACAAGGGATTGGCAGAATTAGAGCCATTTTATATACATACTACAGTGCAGTATTGATTACAGCTTTCGCCGAGCGTTGGCATCCAGAGACCAACAGTTTTCATTTCAAATGGGGCTAGATTACTATAACGTTGGAGGATGTGTGGAGATTAGTTGGTTTGAGAGTTGGCGGTGATATGACAGTTGTTCAGGAGAAGTGGGGAACAACTAATGCCAAACAAGTTTTTAGAGACTGTTTTTTCCAAAGCGATCAAGTTTACCATGATCTGAAGGCTGGAGGGGGCGGGGATATCCCATTCATTGGTGAAGATGGTGGATTTATTTGCCTACAATCTTGGAAGAAATGCACATGAGCCTGACGCAGCAGAGGCATTTTTTTCACCTGAACCCTCGAGATTGTCTTCTCGAGCAGTTGCCAAAGCATACATGTTGCATATTTTAGGATCTTTTCTTTTCCCTACCAAGAAAGGGACTGATGTGTCGTTGATGTATCTTAATTTCTTTGGGAATAAGAACTCAAAAATTATATGGTCATGGGAAGCTGCGACCTTGGCACACCTGTATTACAGCTTAGGCGCTTCTTCGAGAGTAAATGTTAAAGCTCTTGCATACTGTACTACATTGCTAGAGGTGAGTGTATGCATCCATTTTTTGGTTTTGTTGCTGGTCTGTCACTTTATTTACGTCGCAATTGAAGGTTTTTTAATTTTTACAGTTCTGAATATTCGAGCACTTCCCGAAACTGCCAAGAATTCCAAAACCCAATAATTCCTGTACTCCTGAGTATTGTACGAGGTAGTCTAGGACTATAATAGCAAGCGAAAGAGCTGGTGAAAAATCTTTAAAGATCTTTAGAGAAGCGCTCGACAATTATAAGCTTGAGGATATAAGTTCTATTTAACTTGTTAGATTAATTTCCCGTTGTAGTATTAATTTTCTAGTCATTTATAGTTTGAAATTGTTGAAAATTTATAGTTCAAAATTGTCGAATATATGGAATGTCTACAATTTCATAGCAATAGTAAGAAATTGTCGAACATTTGGAATATTCAACAATTTCATATTCAATAATTGTCGATTAGATAAACTGCCGACAATTTCATGAAAATTTATTGTCGAGTATTTGAAGGATCGACAATTCGACAGTCATTTATTGTCGATTATATGGATAATCAACAATTGATATGGTAACTAATTATCGATCCTCCATACGTGGACAATAATTTTATCTTACTCAGTGAAAATCTGTATAAATTTATTTGCCTTACTAATATATATTTCTTTCGTGTTCTAGGTCATCTGGGACCCATACTTGGTGAAGAGAGCAGACAGACATGTATTCAAAAAAGTTACTAGTTTTACCAGTTTTATTTGTAGTCCTGAACACACTGAGCCGTACACTCATGACAGAGTACAGTGCCAGTTTAACTAAAGGCAACCTGAGCCTAGGAATCCCATTTATCTTGAGAATAGCAATTTGCATTTTGTTATTAAACTATGTACATACAAATCGAAGTATGATTGGATGGATCTATTCTCCAGAGGGAAATGGAGGGACTCTTTAATCGAGACGAGGGGGAGAAAAGTACACGATGGAATCCCCATTTGTGCTGAAGGATACTTTGAATGGTTCAAAAGAGTTTCATTCACCAAACTTTACCCAGCTACTGCTAATCTTTATAAAAATGATGATGGGAGGATATTGGGCGATGGGGGTGGTGTTTGTGTGTGTGTGGGGGGGGGGGGTTGGGGGTGTTATTAGTGGTGGTGTTTTACAACGTGAAGATGTGAGTATTGTTGTTATAGTGTTTGCCCCTTGGAGTAGTACATTTGTTCCTTCCTCTAATATGCTTCTATTCTTTTACAGGTTGTGGGCCAAAATGAAGATCTCTCTCGTTTGGAAGAGAAGATCTCCAACATGAAGTCTGAAGTCCATTCATTGAAGTTAGCGAAGGAGGTGGATGATCGGGCAAAATCAGAATTGCTTGAGGCTATCAAGTTGAAGGTAGGCACACACACTCCTCACCTTTTAACTAATATTGGCATACTCAACAATTAGTTGTGTATTCAATGCTAATTGTCGAATTTGAAGTTCAAATAGCATCATAGTCATTTATTGTCGATTATAAAAAGAATCAACAATTTATAGTACATTATTGCCGATTATAAAGATAATCAACAATTTATACTACTTTATTGTTAATTATGTGCATACTCGACAATAAAAATGGTAGCTAATTATCGATTATATCAAGAATCGATAATTTCTGCCTAATAAAAATCGGTTTCAATTTATTCGCCTTACTAATTAATTTGTTAGTGACTTTAATTAATTTGTTAGTGACTTTAATTAATTTATTTCCCATACTATTATAGACAGATGAATGTGAAAGATTGAAGGAGTCAAATAACATATTATAAGCTGATATTCGGGCAAAGCAAGTGCTTGACTCGATCTGCGAGAAAGGCTTCAGCGAAATAGAAAAGAAGTTGAATGACAAGGTATTCGTAGTTTCTTTTCCCCTATTTTAGTCCACCATGTTTTATCATTCCCTCCTTTCTATGTTGTTCATAGATGCCATACATGTTTGTTATCAGAACTTGGAGTGTAATTCAATGAAGGAAACAAATAAGAAGTTCTCAGAAGATGTTTGTTCATTGAAGAAGTCACTTGCAAATTTGAACCTATAATTAGAAAATAAACTAAGTACTATGAAGGTCCCAACTATGAGTGCCAAGGAGAAGCAAGTTCATTGAGAGTTATTCATTTTTTAGGAAGTACTCATTTATGATTGATAATAGGTGCTAGAGTGTGAGACCTTGGCTGCTATCAATGAGAATTTGATTGAACAAGTTGAAAATCAAGGACCACAACCCTTAGCGGTGAGTAGGAAATATTATATAAATGAATATAGTACATCTAAGCATATATGCCATTTATTACTTGTTTCATGATTTTCCTTCTTTTTATGTATAGCTAAATTTGATTGCATACTCATAAGCAAACGTTGTAGAAGTCAAAGACTGGAAGCAGAAGTACGACGAGTTAAGCGCAAATATGAAGAAGCGCAGAGGAAGTTGAGTAAGAGAGATAGGAACATAAGTTAATTTAGACATGTGTCATTGGATGACACCTTCTGCAGTAATGTACATTGAATTAACAGTTCATTTTATGTTAGAGGAGAGTTTATATGTCAGTGGATTTTTTGATATTTGCCTTTTAAATATTTTCAATTTTTTTTATAAAGAACTAACTATTACCAATATTGTGTGCCATGCGTTTTAAATATTATCAAGTTGTTTGACCCTTGTTTGATTTCGAAATATTATTGTCAACAATTATTAAAATTGACAATAAAGTACATTGGCTATCATGCCCTCTAAAGATTATCTATTTTTTTCGATTTCGACAATTTATTATCGACAATTGTGATAATCGACAATATCACAATTACTATAATTAATTTAATCTACCAAATTACGAAATTGTCGAAAGATATATATGTCAATAATTTTATTGTCGATTCTGGTGGGTCGTCGATAAATTTATTGTCGATGATGGTGGTTCTCGATAATTTATTGCCGACTTATAAAAAAATCTGTCGATAATTTATTATCTTATCTTTGAGTAGGTCTTCTGTACTCTGATTTTGCATGTTTATGTATATATAAACCCATGTTTGATAGGTGAAAGCTATTCATGACAGGCGGTATGCCAAATATATTCACGAAACCAACAGGCTTGTAAGTTATCTTATGACTTCTAATTTACTTTTCACCAAATATTAATAATGTCTCTCAAAAAAGGCCCTATACTATACATGAAACCAAACTAACCATATCGACAGAGATGAGATTCAATCTTCAAAATGACAATGATGAGTGGGTGCGTACACCTCTGTCATCCTATGCTTGTAGTTTGGTTTTAAATTACTTTATTTTAATTTCTAACTACATTATTGTGGTTATGTTTGTTATGTAGGGAGTGTGGCGTCTGGCACTAAAAGGTTTCATTAAAGGAAGGGAAGGGGATTTTCAAGATCCTGATGACTCGACATAGGAGGAACTAGGTCGGCAATTTACTAAACGTTTAACTATTGCTCAAGAGGGTCCAAAAGGGGAATATCATGATGACTTGATCTTAGAAGGGGGGGGGGGGGGAATACGGCGTTTAGGGTTGCTATATCATATGCATATCAGAGCCAATTAAAGTCCTGAATGTGAAGCAGTCCTTGTGTACCTTGATATCCAAGAAACCCTCTTATTGGAAGAACGTGTATAGTCAGACATTGGATGTAGCTTACAATGAATTAGGAGAGAGAAGGCTTGATACTTTACAACGGGCCTTTAACTTAAATGGTATTTGTGGAATATTTGTATATGGGCTATTTGTTGGCAACATATTACTAGAAGATGGTGATCTTTATCAACAACAAAGAGGCCCTAATGATTTTACCCATGCTCTGGCCGAAAGAAAACAACAAGATTACCAAATTGAAGAGGTTTGAAAACATTCTTGCTGATAGTACAAAGTATTGGTAGGTTGGGATAATATCAGATGAAAACTTTGTGAAATTGAAGACCAAGTACCTATCACTTATTCCTCCGGTTTTTACACTACGGTAGGTACATGTGCAATTGGAGATTCCAGATGATTTTATGAAGGCATCTGTGAAGACCTATTTTGATGCACCAAACCAAGCTTGGATGAAGTTGATGAAAGATAATAACGTTAACCCACGGGATTATAGCATAAATGATTTGTTTTCTTGAATGTTGTACATATTTGTATGTTTTTTTATGATGTACAGTTGTCGCATAAATCTATGTATTTTTTGTAGCATCTGGACAGAAGTAGTTATTTCACAAAATATTTGTAATTATCGAGGGGTCTCATTGTCGAGTTCATGGCGCAATAGACAGTTGTAATTGTCAAGTTGGAGGTTCAATCGGCAATAAATTGTCGAGTTGAAGGTGCAATCGAGAATAAATGGTCGTTAATTCTAATTGTTGAATTCAAGGTGAAATCGATAATTAATTGTCGATGCCAAGGTGAAGTCGACAATTAATTGCCGAATATACGATTGTCGAGTTCAACTTGAAATCGACGATTAATTGTCGATGTCAAGGTGAAGTCGACAATTAATTATCGAATATACAAAATTATTGAAAAATATTATTGTCGACAATTATGCTATCGACAACAAATGGTCGCCCAATTCGACAATATGTGTAGATACTAGAACAACATAGTAAAACGCATAAATAAAAGACGGAGAGTCTATGAAAATAATAATTTATTCCATGATAACTAGGTGAGAGAGAGACAAACACAATACACTAGTTATAACTTAAACGGCCACCGGGGCAAACATTATACGTGGTTCCTCGTGGCAAGCGCATCTTCTTCCCTCACCATCGCCTTGGCCTGGTTGATGAGACTAGCCACACGTTCCCACAAATTTAGAATCATGGACTACAGCCGTTAATGTAGAGATAGTCCTCGCGTCACACCTTCGCCTCCACCTCGTTCAAATCGGGATAATATGCCTCAAACAGTGACAATGTCAGGTCATGGACACTATTTAAACCAAAGTATCGCTCCACCAAGTCCCTATACTTCACGCGCACACGATGGAGAAATGTATCCTGACAAGTTTGAGACCTAGTTTTAGCCATCTTACCAAAGAAACAAGAAACAAGAAACAATGGAAACCTCCTCATGCAACACAATCGGTATTTATACTAGGGATGGGGCATTTAAAATTGTATCAATATCAGTACTGTAGGGACTTATTCCTCGAGCTCACTCAAAATCGATCTCATACAGCTCCAGTTATCTCCATCTCAGGCTTACGCATTTGTTAACACAACACTCCAGTCAACATTCTGAACCATCCCCATGAACTATTCGAGAATGTGGGTCGGGATAAACCCGGAAAACGTTACCCAGGCAAAGATACCTGCCTCCCATGAACTCGTTAGTTATCCAGTCAACCACCACTAACTGTATAATTTGGAAAACGTATTCCAGCACGATGAAGAGTTGTAGAGAAGCCTATTTAAAGGAAAAGTTCCAGTAGAGACAGGGACCATAAAAAATCACTAAGACTTCTTATTTACGAGATCAAAGCATTTCTATTCCAGAGATCACTTCTAATAAAGATATCTGCTCTAACCAATAAAAAGACTTTTACTAAAATCCTCTACACGAGGTCATGGTTTTTTTACCTATTCAGAGGTTTTCCACGCTAAAAACATTTGTGTCTATTTCTTACTTTATATTAGAATATTGATACAAGTTCATTAGTGTGATAGTTAATTCCAAATCATATCGAGCTTACGGAATTTGGCCATTACATTTGGCATCGTCTATGGGAAAGATTGTATTTCTACAATACCCTAAGGCAATCTTTTAGCCCAATTCTCAATTATGGTTTCTTCCAGACGACAGGCCGCAGGAACTAAGCTTAAAATTTATATGGATCCTGGGCAACTCACCGAATTACGAGCAAATCTCCACCCTGAGGCTGGAAAATACGCTGAACTCAAACTTCAATTAACGAAGGATTGCGAGCTCCAAGAAAAAGAGCTCGATGCGGAACGACAAGCTCATTTGGCAACGTTAAAAAGACATGAAAATCATTTGACGATGATGTAAATTGCACTCGAGGCTCTGCAAAATACTCAGTAGGCTCCTCAAGCCAGGGGTCACGATCAGCTCCCAGGAAACTCCCCATATTTATGTAAGAGAAAGATTGGGACCTCGGGGAGTCACCAGTAAAGCCATTTCCATAAATCTACCACACGGACTTCAGCCCTCCATCCATCTGGGAAGAGAAATCCAATCTGAAGTCAGTCGAGGTCACCAGATTCCTATCAGTCAGGAGGAGGACCAATGACCTCTACATCAAGCTCTAGTACGAGATCGCCTGAGTGAAGGTACGGGAACTCATCATCCCCTGCCAGCACGTCTAGCAATTTAACCAGCACGTCATTACGTCACAAAGGAACACATGGACCAAAGAATTAAGGAGTTGATCGAAGCGCAAGTTCTAGGCACGACCGGCGATACGACAAAGTTACAAGGAAGTTCGATTACCAAAGAACTGTTCGATATGGAAATACCGAAAGGTTTCCATACTCCCAAAATTCACAAGTACAAAGGTACAGACCCAAAATAACATATCCAACAATACCTCGATTCACTGGGATTGTACTCCAATCTCAACCACATCCACTACCGTCTATTTATAACAAGTTTACAAGAGGAACCACTAAGATGGTTCCATTCCCTCCCTGAAGAATCCATTTACACGTTTGATCAGCTACAAAAATAGTTTAACAAGACATATGCCCACAACGAAGACAAAGAAGAGAACATGTATTCTCTTATCGGTCTTAAGCAGTCACAGGGGGAAAAGCTTGAAGAATTCTTGAAGAAATTCTTGGATCTTGCGAGAAAAGTGGATGACCTCGACTAGAAGACCATTGTTACCGCTTTCACCAATGCTCTGCGACACGATTGCAAAGCTAAGGAATACCTTTTCCTCAACAAGCCTGCGACTTTAGAGGAGATGATCACCAAAGTTAACAGTTACGTCGACTCGAAAAGAATGATATTTGAGCAGCAAAAGTCTACTAAGTCTGTCCTCTCTACCAAAGCCCCATCTACAGACTGAACCAGCGAACCCAAGGAGGAGCAGGGAGATCCGAAACGCACCAAGGGGAACACTGAATACCCTCGGAGAAGCAGTCTGCAAAATAAACCCGTCCTCCTGAAACTGAAAGCCTGAATCTCCATAACTTTTCCACTGATGTTAAAAGACACGCTCTACCGTACCTCCCGGCCACTGGAACCCATCGATAATTGACAATTTTTCCTATACCATAAGGTAAATCATAATTCTACTGACAATTTCTATGTTCTACAGCGGATGCTCAAGCTCATTTTTAAGGAAGGACAAATGCTCGAATACATTGTTGAACTGAAGTCCTACCAAGATGACAGCCGTAAGAAGCAGCTTGAAGTTGTCCAAGTCAACGACAGAGCTGAGAAGAAATATCTCTACCATATGTACCTCAACAACGTGATCGAAATCAATCAGACCACCAATTCGAACCAGTCGAAACGCTGAAGCTCTTAGAATGTTGTGATCTTACACCACAAGATAAAGAAGCCAAACTTCTTCCAGAGTTAAGCAATCGTCGACTCTAAATTTCTTTCAAGGATTGTGATACTAGCCACGTTAAATATCCACATCATGATGCGTTAGTCATATTTCTCAAAATGAAATAGTTTGTCATGCATACAATGATGATCGATACTGGAAGCGGTATTGAGATTCTTTTCTAGAGTACAATCGATCAGATGGGCCTGGCCGACCAAGTCATTCAGATTGACACAGACGTTAGTGGATTCAATGGCTCCAGGGAAGAACGAGTAGGAAAAATCACCTTACCTATCATAGTAGGACTAACCATAATCGACGTCGTTTTCTATGTTATCAATGCCAAATTACATTATCTCGGGATCATGGGCCGTTGCTGGATACACAATATTGAAGCAATCGCTTTCACCTACCATCAAACACTCTGATTCAAACATGACAACGGTATTTACGAGATCAGAGGTGGTCAAAAACTTTCTCGAGCTTGTGAAAATACTGTCTCTACCATCCTCGATACTTCAGACAGATTGTCCGTGTAGCAATTACAAAGAATTGATCACCTCGACGGTCAAACACCTACAGAGGAACCCACAGAAGATGTCGACATTGATGGGCCTAGCAGAGGTACGTTTATTGGAACAAAGCTGGTTCAGCGGGAAAGAGATGCCCTCATTCAGTTCTTACAACTTAATCGAGGCGTTTTTGCCTGGTCTTTTGATAAAATGCCCGGAGGCGACCCGACCATGGCTTGCCACAAGTTGGCCATCAATCTCAACGCCACTACGGTCAAGCAGAAATAACAACTACTTTTACCTCATCTTTGAGATGAAGTTAATACCAAGTTCGTGAAATTGATCAAGTAGGATTCATTCGAGGAGCAAAGTATCTAAATTAGATATCCGACATTGTCGCTGTCTCAAAGAAAAATGGAAAAGTTCACATTTGCGTAGATTTCATAGATCTGAACAAACATATGCCAAAGGGCAGCTTCCCTTATCCCAGCATCCATCAAATCCTTGATTCCACTGCAGGCTACGATCTCCTATCTATGATGGACGTTGCTTCTGGATATAATCAAATCCCACTTCTGGAAGAAGATCAAGAGAAGACAACATTCATCACCAAAAGGGGCATTTACTGTTATAAAGTCATGCCCTTCGGGCTCAAGAACGCCGGTGTAACATATCAACGATTGATGACTGTTATGTTCAAAGTACACCTGGGAAAAACCTTTAAAGTCTCCATCGATGATCTCTTGTGCAAAAGTGTGAAGTCAGATAACCACATCTCAGACCTCAACACAATATTTAATATCCTTCGATCTTGCAGAATGCATCTCAACCCTAATAAGTATCAATTTGGGGTACATTTTGGCCGATTTCTAGGCCACCTCATCAGCAAGAAAGGAATTGAGGCCGATCCAGATAAAATTTGGGCCCTCCTCGACATGCCTTCTCCAAAGACAACCAAAGACATTCAAAAACTCGTCGGCAAGATTGCCGCCATCAACCGTTTCATCTCTAAATCTTCAGGCCGCTACCGCTAGCTATTCCTATTACTCCGCGAATATACCAAACAAGGAAAATTTTAGCCAACTACGAAAGTCACATGGACACCAGAATGCGAAAGCAGCTTTTCAGGATCTTAAAGACTATTTGGGGAGACCTCCCATAATGAGCACCCCAGTAGATAATGAGGAACTGATAATTTACCTAACAGTGACATATACTTCTCTCAGCTAGGTTCTTATTTGCCTGAAAGGGAAAATAGAGAAACCAGTTTTCTTCATCAGTAAAACACTTACGCCGGTAGAAACAAAGTACTCTAAAATTGAGAAACTTCTTCTCACCCTTGTTTATACTTCGCAGAAACTCAACCATTATTTCTAAGCACATTCAGTCAAAATTATGATGAACTACCCACTTCAGGAAGTTTTGTTCAAAAAAGAGAAGTCACGAAGAGTGCAATAATGGCCAGTTAGTTTGGGAGAACATGATATCAAGCTCGAATAATTTCATTCTAAGAAAGGTCGGGCCATTGTTGATTTTCTCTCAGATTTTCCAGTGGAGAATCCCGAGTGGGAGGAGCACGACCCAAACCTTTCCGAAAACACGCAAGAGAGCCCCATTCCCAAACCCTTCGACGAACGAGCTGACTAGATGACCACGTCAGGGTGGAGGCTTCTCACAGATGGATCAGCAAGACCCGCAGGGATCGGGATCGGGATCGTATTGATCACCCCTTCTAATGACAGAATTGAGAAATCAATCCGCTTGGATTTTGAGGCCTCAAATAATGTCGCCGAATATGAAGCTCTCATTCATGGCCTCGACCTCACACTAGAACTCGATGTCTCCAAACTCTCAGTTTACACAGATTCATTACTCACCGTCCATCATTATTCCGAATAATACAATAAGAACGGGAAGATGATCGAATACACAGCCCTCGTCGCAGATAGGATGAGTAAGTTTATGAAAGTAACTCTCGAATATCTTCCTCAAGGCAAAAACAGGCACACTGATTCCCTGGCATATCTAGCCGGGGTCTTGGGTAAGGAAGTTTGATATCTTCAGATCGAAATCATTTCAGCCCCCAGCATTGACCATATATCAGTATGCACGATCAACATTGGGGGCGATAAATGGGGAGACAATGATTGGCGAAAGCCTTCTTAGCCTGCCTCGGTGTCGGTAATAAACGTAATGGACCACTTCCAGCAAATCTGAAGGAGCGCCAACAGCTAATCAGCAACGCGAAGCATTACATTACTCAAAACGGTATGCATTACCACCTTTCCATAACAAGGCCTTATCTCAAGTGCCTTTCAAAGTCAAAAGTAGACAAACTGCTTCGCGAACTGTATAAAGGAACTTGTGGCTCTCATGCTGCGGTAGATCATTAGCAAACCGAGCTATAACTCGAGGAGTACTCTGGCCCAGCATGCGCAAGCAAGCAGAAGAATATTCCCGCAGGTGCGACACCTTCCAGGGACATGGTCATATGATACGCGCCCCTGCCCTCGAACTCCTTGCAAGCAAGGTTTTCTGGCCATTCAAAAGATAGGCCTTAGACCTCATCGACAAATTCCCTAACTCTCCTGGTAATCGCTGTCACCTCCTCGTGGCTACCGATTACTTTACAAAATGGGTAGAAATAGATCCACTATGCCAGACCAGAGAAGAAGAGGTCATATCTTTCATTTGGAACCACATAATTGCGCAATTCGGGTGCCCCCTCCTAATTCGTATCGATAACGGGCCCCAATTTGTGGGAGAAAAAGGTTGTATACTTTCTCAATCACTACAATATCATCCACTCATCATCAAATCCATACTATCCTCAAGGCAATGGCCAGGCTGAAATCACCAACAAAACCATCGTAGATGGGCGTATCGAACTACTCCCCGACAATCTACAGGGTGTACCCCATTCCTCCTTGCTTATGGTATGGAGGTTATCATTCCTTCTGAATATCATCATCCAATTCGCGATCACGAGCTAACTAATGTGGAACATAAGTTTAAATTGGCTTACAACCTCAATATGATAGATGAGACCAAGGAACGCGCCATCGCTAACCTAGGTCAATATCATCATATGCTTGCCAGATCGTATAATAAACGAGTCAGGAGCCGTACTTTCCAAATCAAAGATCTCGTCCTCAGGGAAATTCCTCAACATCGTAAAGAGCCACACGCTAGAAAATTAGCCGACAATTGGGAGGGTCCATTCATTATTGTAGGTTTATCAGGTCTGGGATCATACTATCTCATGATAGAAGAGAAAATCCCTATTTCAAGCCCCTGGAATACTAAGCGACTGAAACGGTACTATCGTTAAAGCGTCTTACTACTCCAATCCCGTTGTTCACTTTGTGTTTTTCAAAAGTGAGAGTCTTATCTCCTTCCAATGTAAATTTTAAACTTATCAATGAAAGCTTTTTTTGCAATGTCATTTTCTTCACGAAGGATCTTCTACATTTTATAGATTAAAGCATAGATAATACTAGCTTTCAATCAACCACATCTGTAGGTTGGATTAAGGATAACACTTGGTTTGGCTGAATCTATACATCCCTGCGATTGTTACAAGTGTAAAAACTTGTTTCAGATCAATGACTCGCCAAATAAGAGATAAGGTAAAGGTAATACTAGTCTTCATCTTTTACAGCTTGTTTGGATAACATCAGCAGGTTGGATTAAGGATAATACTTGGTTCGTCTTAATCTATACATCTCGATGATTGTTACAAGTGTAGAAAATTATTTCATATCGAAGACTCACCAAACAAGAGATAAGGTAAAGGTAATACTAGTCTTCATCTTTTACAGTTTGTTTGGATCACATTAGTAGGTTGAATCAAGGATAACAATTGGTTTGGCTGAATCTATACATCTCTATGATTGTTACAAGTATAAAATCTTGTTTCATATTAAAGACTCACCAAACAAGAGATAAGGCAAAGGTAATACTAGTCTTCATCTTTTGCAGCTTGTTTCGATCACATTAGTAGGTTGGATTAAGGATAACACTTGGTTCGGCTGAATCTATACATCTCTGCGATTGGGACAAGTGTAAAAACTTGTTTCACATCAAAGACACAGCAAGGCATAAGATAAGGCAAAGGTCATACTAGCTTTCATCTCTTTCAATATGTCTGTGACATTTCTATAAGCCTAAATCAAGGATAACACTTGATCTAGCTACCCCTCTACATTTCTGCGATAAAAAATTAATGTCAATTTTTTTTTTAAAATCAAAGACCCTACCAGACACAAGATAAAGCAATGGTCATACTAGCTTTCATCCATTTCAATGTATCTGCGACAAATTTTACTTACTTTCAGGTCCAAGTCATAATTACATAAGATTATTTTATGCTAACGAAGTATCAGCAATGTTTTCCCCGGCATCAGCAAGAGGTCTCTCTTTCAGTTTGTGGGCAACAGCCGCTCAACCTTGTTCTATTAATTCAGATGTGCGAGGACCCAGATGGGTCTCCAAGACACCAAGGTAGTTTCCTTGATCTATCTTAGCTCCACAATTGCATCCCTGGTCCGACAGAGTTTTGAGCAAGGTATCTCGTTCTGACTCAAGTTTTTTTACTTCATCTACAAAATATACAACGATCAACCTTAACAGGTCAGATCGAGACACATCAGGTGCTATTGCTTTTGCAAATCTTACCTTCAAATTCTCGAGCCGTGACTTTAACCTAGCACAGTTATCCTTCCATTCCCTTATTTCCGCATTAACCCTATCATGATAAATGGTGTCTTGCTTCAATTTGGCAATATACTTCTCCGATTCTGCCAGGTTTAGGGCCAATAGTTCTAGTACCTGAGCATAAAGCGTCCCAAGTTTTGCGCTCAACTCTACCCTAGCCGGAAGATCCTTCAGTAAGTCATCTATCCTCTTTAACAGCGATTCCTTCGCTCTGAGCTCCCCTTCCAAAAATTTCTCCCTGATAAGGGCCGAATCTAACTTATGCTGGCATTCCCTTAAATTCGTGTTTCCCTTCTGAACATGCCCCATAATTTAAGATACGTCACTCTCTAATTCTCTGATTTGACCTGAGAGACTAACTATATCCCCTCGAACTAAAGGAGCCTAAATCTTAGTTCTACTTCCCCATGAATTCTCCTGAGCCTCGGCCTTCTTGGCACGAGCAATAGCTTGATCCTTTTTGGCTTTAAGCCAAGCAACTCTCTCGCTCAACTCATCGCACCTACATCGTATTTCTCAGAATTCCATATCCTTGGTGGGAAGGGATGTTTGCAAATGTTCAGCTGCAGCTTCTGAAGCTGAAAGACTTTCACAAGCTAGCCTCAACTCGTTGTCTTTTGCGACGAATTTATGCCTTATCTGCTCGAGCTCATTCCTGTATCTCTGGAGATCAAATTAAATTCATTCATCTGTTTATTCTAGTGCCTGAATACGGTATTGAGCCGTGTTGGCCTGCCTACCCTTCACAGGCAACGCGTCGACCTGACATTAAAGTTTCTCGGCAAGTTCGATTGTTTCGGATAGCTTTTCTAATCCCTTTTAATCTCAGAATTCTTTTCTCCGACTTAAAAAGTCAGGTTGGAAATGGTCTGATTCAGCTTCTCAACTCTAAAATGAGTTGTTACGTATTGATCCTCTCTGTTTTGGCTCTCCACCTTCATCCTAACGAACTGCTCCGCAAATTCCCGATTGCACATAAGTACGTCGTTCTCACATTCACGAGATGATTCCAAATCGACCTGTGAAATATAACAAGCTTTAGTACAATTTGACTCAGGAGATTTAACTCCTAACATACACATACTACATTCCTAGTAAACTACAATAATTTTAACATCAACTTCCAAGTACTTTTAGACTAAAGGTCTAGACCCCATTATAAAATGAACCCTTTATGAATCGTCTTTTAATGTCGAGGTACGCACTTTCGGTATATTATTACGTATTAATAGCGTTAGATTTTTGCCATGCATTTCTATCTTGTTGATTTGATAAGCATTGATGTAACTACAAGTCGGAAACACTATTCTAATCTAACCTACAGCTCCGCTTACGCAGACAGCAAGGCTTTAGAAGTTTCCCTTTCACTGCTAAGTCCAGACTCTATGTCATTTATCCTGAGACTCATCTCTCTAACTACCTACAAGACGTTTATAAACAAAATCAATATACAGAAGTTTTGTCCTCACACGCAATTCCAAAGACTTACAAATACATATACAAATACACATATCTACCCTACATTCTCACTTCCACCTTCGGGGAGCTCGACGCCATCCCCTTGATTGTCGAGTGCCGCCTGGTGGGAAATACCATCCAAACCATCTACGATCCTCGCCATTTCTGCTTCCTCCTCATCTTCCAACTCAACAAAGGTGCCCGCTTTAATGGCATCCATCTCCACCTCCGAATAACCCTTTAGCATCAAGTGACAACTCAGCCTGTCACGCTCTTCCATCATCTCGTCTAGGTTGGCCTTTGCCTCAACCTGTAGTTGGCCGATCGCCACATCGTGAGAGGCCTTCAGCTGCCTAGCTTCCTTCATTGCTTCAGTCTTGGTTCGAGCTAAGTTTTTCTCTAGTTCACCCATGACCTTCTTTAGCTCGTTTTTTTCTTCCTCAATGTCGAGCCACATCCCCTTTACAGGCGAGCTACCTGCAAAGATTATATCAATCACAGTTATTAGCTCGAAGTATAAAACAGCTATTTCCAAGATTATAAAATTACCATTTTGCTCGTATCCTCCTCTCCATGAAGAATTGTCAACCTGGCCCTTTCCTCGACCTCTTTAAGGTTATCCAATAGTCTTGGAGAGATCAACTCGAACCCCCTCACCACTGACTTGCCTTTTTTCTTCATCGACCCCCACCATCGACCTAATACACTGAGCTTTCTGAACCTTTTTCGACCTACTGCCAACTCTCTTCTTTCTGCTGAGGCCGAGTTTCTCCAAAACAAGTTCGAGTTTAGTCTCCTCCACCGCAACTTCGTCAAGCAAGGATACCTTCTTTTCCACTATAGACTTCACACCTACAATAACAGCATTTTTTACTATCAACTACAGTTGTCTACAAACATAACAAATTTTTTATCTATGCATGTTTATACTTACTTTGCTTTACAGATCTAAATCGAAGGTTCAAAGGTTCCTCATCGTCTCTTTGAAGGAAATTACCCTTCACCCATATGACGTTATCATTCCAGGATCGACCTACTGAATTTAGATCAAAAAAGTGACGACGAGTTACGCTCGCACAGAAATATAACCCCCCACTGGCCTTCAAAAATTTTACCCCATAGAACTGCAGAACATCCTCCAGGGTTATCCTTCTAACCCTTTCATTCTTTTCCCACCTTTCATTTAATTGGTCACACACAGTTATTACCTCCCACATGATCCCATTTATTTGAACAGGGCATGCCCCAATTGCATTCATAATCCCCTTCGCCAAATTGGTGAGGGAAGATTTAACCCATACTCAAATTGAGATAGGCAGCACAGAAAACCCTCCAAGAGATCACTTCGGACATCCCCATTGAAGTACTCTAACGAGATCGATTCATTTATACCCCTATCTCATTTTTCTACTATCAAATCTGCCAAAAGATAAAAATACTCTTCCCCCTCCACTACCGAACAACCCCTAAACTGCCTACTGGCAAATTTTATACACATTTACTCCACTTCCCTCCTACAACCAACTTTGCTTTACAAAACTCCCTAAAGGTATCAGAACCCAAAGGAAATGACACCAACTGACCAGGGAAACCTGGAAATTGTTCCAATCCTCTTTCCCCTTCGTTATCAGACTCGTTCGTCCGACCAGAGGTCGAAACCTCATTAACAGATGAACTACCCATCTTAAAAACATATTCTACAGTGACGATTTTGACCTACACAGATGTTTCTCACGCTCGACCTACATACAGGTTAAGGTATTTATCATTCTTCCATTTATGTATGTATATACATATTCAAGATATATCTCTGATCATCATTCGCGTATAATGAATATCTTTACGACATGTAGAAATACATCACATTTATCGCATATATCTCTACTAACCTTCAGTATCTGAATGAGAATCGGCAGTAGAGTTAAGCTCTCCCCTCACAACGCTACTGTATTGCCACCTACGAGATCCAGAATCTTTCACCCTCTTCAAGCGATTATCACCTTCGGATAACTCTTTATTGAATCCCCTAATTTTTTGTCTTTCTCTCTGAGTGCTCTCCAAGTTTTTTGTGATAAAACGTTTGTTTGGAGAAGAAGAAGAACTATTTATCCTTTCCCTCTTATGCGGCTGGCATTTATTGCTCCTCGCATGAACCGTCCCCAATTCAAAAACTAAGGCATCCTTTCCACTCTCTCTATCAGGCACCTTGTACCTTTTCGATAAAACCATCTTTCCATCATTACTACTCTAATTTTTTAACATATTTTCTCCCCCTAGTTCCATATTTTTTCTAGACCTTCCCGAACTCATGATGACTTGCGCTATACGATGTCAATGCTCTATTTCCTTTTTCATACAAAACAAAACTAGAAGCTTCTGCATTTTCACTTTTTTGTTTCCCAGTCCTTGTTTAATATATTTATAGTGATTGACATCATTTTCTAGATTACACAAATATTCAAATTTATTTAAAATATTTCCTAAAACAGTCTCAAAACAGATTTACCCCTAAAGAGGATATGATTGACCTATATTATTTCTGTTACATTCATAACATTTATATTATTTATTACGCACATGCTACATATCCGCCACGGCCTTGGTAAATTTCAGTAACGAACTTCTAATCACATTGTTCGTCAATCCGCATATCTTCAAAATTGATCACCACTTCAGCGATCAGACCCACCAACCTTTCTCGTTCTACCGAATCCCTCATAAACACACGAAAGAATGACTCATAAAAGTAGCGAGCATGTTCAAGTTCTTTGCTCCTTGTATCTAATCCTTCGAGCTGATATTCCCTCTTTGGTAGCACAACATCATAACCAAGCGAACCAAAGATCCTCTCCCGCACTTCATCAATTTTTATAGCCATTCGTCCTTCTGCGGCATGACAGATCCTCTGAGATCGAGTTTGTACCATCTTAGTCGTCCCTCATCTTGTTTACAGATCCTACCACCCATATATATAAGTTTCCACCCATCCCCCCCCCCCCCCATCCCCCCCTCTAATAGCATACCTAGTATCTCCAAACAGAAACCCACAATCTTGGCATCCGTACCTATCCCTTTAATAGCACCACGTTTGGTTCTCACACTCGACCTTATGCTACAAAGATAGTGTCTCCCTCGACCTATAACAACTCGAATTTGCATATTTCCAACAATTCTTATCCCGTAACATAAACCATTTCTATCAGCACGACATTGTTATCACGTATTCATCTCGGCTCGAGCAACATTGCAATATTTTATCATCACTTACTAGCAGATATTTAACCAGCGCTCGATACAATTCAGCTTGATTGATAAAAAAATATTATGTATAGAAAATTTACTAACTATAAGCTTTCATTCATGTTAAAGGTATTACATCAATTTACAGATAACAAGTTTTCATCACATTAACTTCAAGGGATAATAGCTGTTAGCCATCCATCACCACACTCAAGGTACTTTACAGATAACCAGTTTTCCCTATTTGTCAAAAACCACAGGTAATTCTGGCATGGTGAGGCATCATGTTTTCCAGTTCTTCTTACTTCAGTGATTCTTCACCCTAAAGAAAAGCAGACATTGGAACCAACAAAGATCTTCACCTACATAGCTCGGTTGAAGCACAATCGAACTCCAAGCAAAAGCCATGCAAGCAGTAGATGCAGTGCTAGAACCAAATTCTCGAATTACAAGAATTTTGAAAACCGCGACGTGATGGAGATGCAAAAGAAAACTCCCACGAAACAAGATGAGGGCCTCCAGAACGCAAAACTCATGATGGAAATGCTTCAGCGGGCCTTGACTTCTCATTCCCTTCCTCCACTGCCATCACCACCCCTTCTATAACCACCACCACCAAAGAGTTGGTAGAGACGAAGATGGCCCAACCTTAAAACCCATGGCGACATCGAAAATTAGCATATCTGCCCAACAGATACACCTTTCCATGCATATGAATCCCTAACCCTGTCTTCCACAAGGGTGCCAAGATGAAGGCATGGAATCTCCACTTATTGTAAAAATCTTCCTTAGCTTCAACCGCTTTCTCTCCCGACAAGCCCTGGTACTTCAGAGGAATAGGGCCAAAGATAGCCATTACCAAAGATCGATCACCCAAGAATTTCAAGCTCAATTTTGCGTTTTAGACGCAATCTTCTCTTCAAGCACCATACTCCGAGTTTTCACCATCTCACAAAGATTTATGCATACAGAAATTGGCTCAAAGGCCTGCTACAGGTATTCTTTATATAACCCTACATTTATTGTACATGTACATTTTCCCAAGCGTCATCATTTAATACGGACGCGACTATTCAAAACCAACCATCACATACATCCACATTTAATACCCGACACTTCCCAATATCACGTAACTTCCACCCGGTCAAATGCAATCCTTACTCCGTTTCAAAATTTAAAACTTTTAACATAATTTTTCTCAACCAAAGCCACTCGTGACTTCGATTGCGAGGGGGCGATTGTAGGGACTTATCCCTCGAGCTCACTCACAATCAAGCTCATACAGCTCGAGTTACCTCCATCTCAGGCTTACGCATTTGTTAACACAACACTCCAGTCAACATTCTAAACCATCCTCACGAACTATTCGAGAACGTGGGTCGAGCTAAACCTGAAAAACGTTACCCATTCAAAGACACCTGTGTCCCACGAACTTGTCAGTTATCCAGTAAATTGCCACTAACCGCAAAATTCAGAAAATGTGTTCCGGCACGATGAAGAGTTGTGGAGAAGCCTATTTAAAGGAAAAGTTCCAGTAGAGACAGGGACCAGAAAAAATCACTAAGACTTCTTATTTATGAGATTAAAGCATTTATATTCTAGAGATCACTTGTAATAAAGATATCTGCTCTAAGCAATAAAAAGGCTTTTACTAAAATCCCCCACACGAGGTCGTAGTTTTTTTACCTATTCAGAGGTTTTCCATGCTCAAAACATGTGTCTATTACTTACTTTATATTAAAATATTGATACATGTTTATTGGTGTGATAGCTAATTCCAAATCATATCGAGCTTACGTAATTTGGCCATTATAAGTACGGTATTGTAGTGGCATTTAAAATTGTATCAATATCAGTGCAGTGTTGCAGTGTTCAACTCAGGTTCCCACCATCTTTCATTAACGTACTTAATATAGTTAAAAATATAAAGTTAAGTACAACAATAAGGGAAGTCCCAATGATGTAGACGGACATGCAAGTATATAAAGTTGTTCAACAACTCCATACACCATGGTCATCTGATTGTGCATCTCTTCCATCATTTGTGCAATCCCCTACGTATGTAATGAGGCAAATAAATTAGAAATATTGAGCATATGTTATCGTACAAGTTGTTGGGAAGTACTTATTTCTCGTATTAGGGTACTTACCAGCTTTTACTTTTTGAATCAATAATTTTAATTATGGGCAAGTTTGTTTGTCATGGCAGCCAAAGACTCTGCACCCTTTGCATCTCCTCTTCCCCTTTTCAAAAGTTATCTCCATTCCGCCCTTCCATCGACTACCTTTCTTGTGATCATATTTTGCATGGCCTTTAGTTTGTGCCATAAGAGGATCCAAAAAAGGAGTTGAAGATATCACTGTCTCAGTTAATGGAGTTGACATTGAATGATCCGACCCTGAGAGATGCATCGTTAGTGGAGTTGCGTGAGAGATGCATCGTTAGGTGTAACTCAATCTCGTCTAGCCTTAAAATTATATAAAGTTTGCTTAATTCTTTGATACCCTCTCAAAAAAGTTTGCTGCGCGAAGTTAAAGGTGGTTATGGCGTAAGGGTTTCCACAAGTTCTCTCCATCTAAAAAACTCTCGTCGTATGATTGGGAATATTTATTTACACCAATCTTCCACCTTAGTAGAATGAATGCATCTGGAATTTGGAGAACATCATATTTGGAGAAAACTTTGAAAAGATGACGACATGGCAGACCTAGATACTCAAACAACTTACATTCGTAATGGCCTGTCAGCTGGCCAAGTCTATCTTTAACTCAAAACTTTCTGGCGGTCCGCTATGTGACTTTACATGTATTTCTCGAGCATTGTCGCCTACTCTCTTTTCTATTACTATAAAATGAATAATTTGATTAAATTGGTCTTCAACTTTATAGAAAATCTGTCTTGTATAAATCTTTGTTGCATGTTTTAGTAAAGCCTGATGAGGTCCGACTTCCCGATATCTATGATGGGATTGGAAGTCTTCTTCCTTCTCTCTTTCAAATGTGTCTAATAAAATTATGGCATATTTCGTCACAAAACTGTACAGACCAGTTGAAGGAAGCAGCCGACCATTGAAGAAATTGTTTGTTGACTTGCTTTAGTCAGTGGTACTCATGCTAGCATACCTCTATTCCACAAAAGTATCCATCTTTCTCTTATATTAAATATCCCTTGCATCCAATTATTGTCATGAAGATTATATTTCTTCATAAGCTCATTCCACCTTCTATCAAACTCTGCAGGATCATATGTGTTGTGGATAATTATATCTATATCAGTTTTGAATGTATATGGATCTCGATAAACATGACTAATCTTTTTAGGGAACCTGTGCATGATGTGCCATGAGCAGAGCCGATGTTTGGTGTTTGGGAACACTTGCGAGAAAATGTAGATATAAGAGAACATAGATTGTCGATTACAGAATCAGTACACAATTAATTGACATTATTGTCTATTCCATAATTAATCGATATTATTTCAACTATAATTTTCGACTTCATGACTTTCAACAACTTAAATTTTTGACTTCATGACTTTCGACAGTATCAATTGTCGACTTTGTGGCTTTCGACAATTAAATTGTTGACTTGAAATTTTTTGAAAAAATAAATTGTCGACTTAATGATTTTCGATAAAATAAATTGTCGAGTTGATGATTTTTGATAATATAAATTGCCGACTGTGGATTTCGACAATTATGTCAGCTATAATTGTCGACACAGGGATAAGAGTAGATTTACCCGACAAACCACATTTACCTGACAATTCTTGTAATAATAACACTGAGACTAACCTTGGGAATAGCAGCACCCATTACAGCATCCTGGTCAGTAATAATAGCCGTCGGGTGTTTATTGCTCATCGCCTTTAGCCATGTATAGATTAACCAAGTAAAGGTGGTCTCTTGCTCATTCTTCAACAGAGCACATCCGAGTTGGATTATTTGGTAGTGGTTGTTTATTCCCGCAAATAGAGCAAAGAGCATCATATAAACGTTTGTCCCATACGTGGTGTCAAAAGTCACCATATCCCCAAAAGCCTCATATGCCATTCGGGATCGCCCATCTATCAAAAAAAATTAAGTTCTCTATCATCATCATCGAGCTGAATGTCAAAATAGAACATAGGATCTTCGAGTTGCAATTTCTTGAACCAATCCAATGCAGTCTCCGCATCACCACTCGATAGACATTTCCTGTTAACCTTGGCTTTGTGGTTGTAATAATTATGTTTGTTGAAGCTCTTGTCTGGGAATAGAGTATGCACCTTGCTTACTGAGATGTTGTACAGCTCAAAGGTCTTAGTTAGGTTTTTTGCAGCTTCAGGAAAGAAATAATTAATCTTCATATAGTAGTGGTTGCGAGGTGACAAAAACTTGTGGTTATGCACATCTGAGAAACTGGTAACAACAAATTTACCAAGTTTTTATCTCCAATTCATGTTCAAAGTAGCCTTACACCCACATTGGTAAGAAGATCGTTTCTTCCCATCTTGTTCACTTGTATAAGAAGTTTTGTTTTTCTTACACAAACCATTGCTCAAACAAGTAAATGTTACTCGTGCTATCTCCTTGGATCTCGGTCATTTTTTAGAGTTGCACTTCTTTGTGGAAAACCTTACTTCCTTCCATATTATTCATAAAAGAAACTTGCGTCATCCACTGTATCAAAAGTTTTCCCTTCATATGGCGTATCCACAAACAAATAATCAATGGTACAATCAGGTGTTCCGGAACACACACCCGACGTACGTTCGTTGGTAGCCCTTGGTGGTGATTTATCTCTGATTATTTTTTGCCACTCTGGTTCAACAAAATCTTCCAGATTATTATCCTGTCATATAAGAGGAATTATTAGATATAATCCTATTAATTAAATATATTCATATAGTCAAACGAAGATATGGAATCAAAAGTGATAGACAAGTAACCACAAATGCTTAATGTAAAAAATACCATTTTTGATAACAAAAACTTTGATTATATAGGAATTTATGGGTCACAGTTGTACATTATGTATGTCATTAGATGGTTCAAAGCAGAAACTACACTAACATATTAACCCTAACATCACTAAGTACAATCTACAGATCCCTAATCCCAAACATATTCCCTTCAATCAAATTCTTTAAAAGATGACTCCCGACAGGTATCCAGCTCTTCTACAAATCTGTGCGTGCTTACCTTTCTAGTTCTATAGCTTCTAATACTTTTATACGTAATACTACTTTCGACCAAAATAGTTCATCAACCTCTTTATTAGGGGGGAGACAAGAGGAATTACATCATTATCGTAGTTATCATGTTCTCCGCCAAAATACCCATGGAATAAATTACACACCCAATGAATAAACCGCATATCTATAATATAAATAGGTTTCACTGAGTTATATTTTCGACAACCCCATAAATCGACAATATTTTGTCAATTTCAGGGGTTTTCTACATTATTTTGTCAATTTTTGATGTATTCAATAATAATTTTGATGATGCATTGGGTTTGCAACAATTTAGTCATAAATTATTGTCGAGTTATTTAATTTTGACAATTAAACTATACAAATTTGTTGATTAAAGTGTTGTACGACACTCCTAAATTGTTGCATGGCCAAATTTTGATAATAACATGTCGACTACGTAGTGTACGACAATTTTTAAATCTACAAAGAAGAATTTTGCACACCACTCACCTGTTGGTAGATGTTGGGTTTGGGAGTAGATGTTGGTAGATGTTGGGATGCCGTTCACTAACCTGTTAAATCATAGAAAATTAATGCCCCTATACAAATTACCTCTATAGCACAATTCTAACATCACGATCCCAAAATATAGTTTCCTAATAAGGATATAGACTGAGAAAGAATCATACCTAAATCGGAGGTAGAGAGAGTATAAAATTTGAATGGGAATTTGAATTTTGGAGTGAGAGAGACTGAGTGATTGAGTGGGGGATTCAGTGGAGGGAAACCATGAGAGAGAGAAAAAAAAATGCGTGAAATTTGAATTTTGGTATGAGAGAAGATTAGAGATGGAGTGATTGAGTGGAGTGAATGAGTGAGTCAGTAGAGCGAGTGGGATACCACATAGGCAAAAAGAGAGTGAGTGAGTTGGCAAGAGAGATTGAGTGCGTGGTTAGGAGAGAGTGTAGCAAGAGGAGAGTGTAGGGGAATCCTCTCCCATATATTACCTCTTCGGTGTTGGGCTAGTAGTTTGGGGCCACCTCTTGGAAAGATAAGAAAGAGGTCACGAGTTCTAAACCCAACACCGGGGGGACATTTGCCAAGATTTATCCTGACTTAAAATAGAGCGTGCGGCTTGCGGAGTTACCATGGCGTGCCTCAAGAGACCTAGTTAGGAGAATGGTAAAAAATGATGAACCTGCCGAACTTTTGGATTCCAAAAAAAAAAATCAGCTTATATTAATCTTTAGTTTTTGGAGAAGTGAAGAGGTGTGTAATTAGGATGAAAGATTTTTGTAATGCATTTCATTTCAGTGATTGACACAAACTGGCGTGATGCAAACTCGTTTCTTTACAGCAGTTGGACTGACGTGGATTTATTTTGATGAACCTCCAGATTCCAAAAAAAAAATATTCAGTTTATATTAATCTTTAGTTTTTAAAGATGTGAAGAGGTGCGTAATTAGGATGAATGATTTGTACAATGCATTTTATTTTAGTAATTAACACAAACTGGCGTGACGCACACTCGTTTCCTTCCAGCAGTTGGGCTGATATAGATTTCTTTTAATGACTTTTTTGTAATCAAAATACTGATGCTTCATCTGTTGAACAAAACAACTCAAACTCGTTCCCTCCCTACACTGTTTCATCCCCTATCTCTCTCTCTCAAATTTTTGCTCAAAACTCTTTAAAAAAATTACCAACATTCACCCAATAAAGTGGAAATGCCAGAGGGAGACCCACACTGAGTGATAAGAGATTCAGAACAAGCTGCAACTCGGTCGAGGTACGGAAGGAAAAAAATGGTGCATTTGAAGAGGTAAACCAAATTTAAGGCGTATCACACCCAGCCCAAGATGAAAATCCATGCATTCATCCAATTATCGTTATCCCAACCGGTGTGATGTATATCACACTGGCAAGGATCTCACGTTAAGTTTTTGTTAATGGTGACTTCATAATTTTTGTTAATCAAGTGCTTGACAAAATGCACCAACGAACATAATCGCGATTCAATGTGCCTGTATGGCACACTCACAACGGTTATAAAAGTTTGAAACGAGATTTCCAAAGTTTCAACAATATGGGATCCCGTGGTGAAGATATTTTGGAGGATCATGGATATCAAATTGGGTAATTCTGATAATTGGCTAATTCAGGCGCTAACAGAGCGTTGGTGGCCGATAACTAACATTTTTCTCTTCCCATGTGCAGAGATAGGGATCACTCCATTGAATTTCACAATACTTATATCATTGCCAATCGACAAATATCCTACACCATTATCGTATGACGGCAGATAGAGTGTTATATTTGAAATGATGAAATTGCTCCCCCAAATTACATCCAATAATATAAAGAGTGGGAACGTCAGTATTGCACATCTAAGGAAGTACTTGACTATTACAGATGATCAGTCTAATGACAATATGGTGGCTTGCACTTTTATCCTTTTTCATGATGGGACATTTATGGTTCTAAATGGCCAACGACACTGTCTCATTTGGATATCTCGAGGCTGTTGCCAATTTAAATGAAACTCCTTCATATGATTGGGGTTCTACCATTCTTGTTTTTCTGTACCATGGCCTGGATACCGTAGCCATGACCGGGGGTGCCATCACTGGATTTTCCCAACTTCTTGAGGTACACTAACACTTTTTGCTTACATGCTACAAATCAAATATCTTCCAATAAACGTCATAAATATAATTTTTAATTACTTTTTATGTTATTCTGAAATACAGTTTTGGTTCTACGAGTATTGTGGGGTTGGTCACCCGATTTTCAAGGAAGATGTTAAGTTCTCGTCCTATTCATTCCTCAGAGCATGGAAGAGAGGGAACGGGAAGAAAACAAATGACCAGGCAGCTAATTTATTTAAAAGGAATTTTTTCTAATGATACAAATCAAATATCTTGTAATAAACGCCCTAAATGGAATTTTTAATTATTCTTTGTGTTATTCCAAAATGCAATATTGGTTCTTCTCTTTGTTTGTTTCTTCTTCACCTTCTACACAATCTCTCAACTTTACTGTAATATATGTCTTCCTTATTCTCATTTTTATCCATTGATGATCCTCCACATGTATCGTTATCCTCTGACGATCTTATGTTTAATTGTGCTATGGCAATGGCCATTATGCACCAAGAAGTAGTGAACCTACTAGTACATGAAGAAACTTCGACTCACCACAGGAGTGTCAAGGGCCGTAAGGATAAGAGAAAGATGCGAGACCACCAATTGGGGTATTATAGTGTTATGTGGGACTACTTCAACATTCCTTGCACATATACTACAGAAGAACTTCAACAATATTTTGTATGAGTAAACAAATGTTTTTGTGCATATTCGATGCAGTAGTTGTATATAATGATTATTTTGACCAAAAACCCAATTGCACAAATACTATAGGGTTATCGCCGTACCAAAAGATAATTATGGTACTACATGTCTTAAGCTACGGTATGGCAGCAGGTCTTTTTGATGAGTATTTTTGAATAGGGGAAAGCACAATCTTGTTAAGTATTGAAAGGTTTTGTGTTGCGGTTATCAAAAAATTTGGCAAACACCAAATGCGACCACCGTGGAAAGGTTAAAAGTGATAGGAAAGTCACAGGATTTTCCCGGCATGTTAGGAAGTCTTGATTGCATGCATTAGATATGGAAAAATTATTTCTTAGCTTGTCACAGTCAATTTACTAGTCATTACCCCAAGGCGACTATTATTCTTGAAGTGGTAGCTTCACACGACCTCTGGTTTTGGCATGTTTTTTTTTTGTTATCAGGGGCTAGCAATAATATTAATATCCAGCAACAATCACATCTTTTCATCGACCTTGCCGATGGTATCGCTCCGCCTTGCAATTATACAATTGCCAAAAAAATTATGATATGGGTTATTACCTAGCGAATGGGCTACACTTGTCCAAACCATCTCCAATCCGGTTATAGCAAATAAAAATTATTTGCTCAACAACAAGAAAGTTACTGAAAATACGTAGAATAAGTATTTAGGATTTTACTATCATGGTTCAATATTGTCAAAAATCTGGTTAAATTGTGGAAACTTGAAGTTTTGAATAATATCATGAAGATGTACATGATAATGCACAATATGATCGTCGAAGAGGAATGAGGTTCATTCCCATCATACTTAGGCTACGATCCGGGTGATCCCTCAACTATTATTGGTTAATTTATTATACTCAAACGCGGAATAATAGAAGCTTTTATAGCGAAAATAAACCGTATTCAAAGTCGAGAAATACACTTTGATCTAAAAGATGATCTAATCGAGCATTTGTGGGCCCTGAAAGAAAATCTTCATTCCTAGTGTTATAATCAAGTATTATCTGAAAACTTTGTGTAATTTAATGATTATTGCCGTACAAGCTTATGAATTATTGATTTCTTATTGAACAAGTTGTTGATATTGCATTAATCTTGTATATGTTTTAACGCAATATTCTCGGAAAAAAATATTTCTTCAAAAGATTACATTCTTCAATAGTAAATTAAATTCTTCAAATAAATACATTATTGGAAAGTAAACTACGTTCTTGGAAATTAAACAGCTTTCAACAAAGTTAAAATACATTTAATAACCTGAACCGGTACTTGGTCAGCCATTCTTGTTGAGGTGTTCCATAACCTCAGCTTGCCTTTGATGATAGTATTATAATATAGGCCCATAAAGATTACTCAAGTCTTTGTCCAGGATTTTGTGAACTTCCCTTGCTTGTTCCAAATTCATTTTGGCTTGCCATTCTTGATTTTCTTCAGCTCTTCTTCTTTCCTTTTCATCTTTTGCTTGTCTCTTCTCCAACCACATCTCCGTAAGCATTATCGTCATACCACTACCAGACGCAATAATATCATTGAAGGCCTTGTTTCTTGCAACGTTTTTTCTAAAAAGTTTTTGCCCAATAGACCTCGTTCCACCCTCATACAACGAATCGTCCAATTCAGAATTTTGATAAGCGGATTGAAGTGCATGTGGGTCGTCAGGATACCCCGATAGGTTGTTTAATTCGATCGAGTTCCCTAGAGAAGAATTATGCGATGTTCTCAACACTACATTTCTAGGTAGATTCTCCACATGGTTTAAACCATCATCCTTTAGGTTGGCCCATCGTGGTTCTCGTGCTAAAATTGTATAAGCTTCAAGGTGTTTGAAGTCATTGTTACCATTCAAACCTTGATAGATCTTGTGTACCTCATTTTCCTATAATTCCCATAATTACCAAATATAAATAAATATCGTGTATATTCAAGGAAAATAAACAAAATTGAGTTAAAGCAAATTAGAACGTACCCGATCTTCCTCGGTTTTCTCGTTCTCATGCCAAAATTGTACTTGAACAGCTATCCCCCCCTTTTTTGCACAAATAGAGTTTTAATTTAAGTAGACAAGAATAAAACAAGATGGGGACTTAAAGCCTGGCCTCCGACCAGTACATGTGCCTCAGTGTCTAATAGTCGCAACCCCTAATTTTTCTAGAAAATAGGAGGCTCGTATTTGTCTAGGCAGCGCAACAACTATCCCCATTGTAGTTTTCAAATTGTGAATTAATGGGATACCACTGAGATTTGGTCAACCCACATGATCGTCATGCAGAGTACTCGGGGTCTCTGTTAAAGGCAATGTTGATCTTTTAATAGAAAGGGAAACCCTTTGTATGCCCCATGGTCTGGACAGAAGCCGTTACCCACACCCATGCGAAACACGTAAAGTTCACATCCGTCAAATGAAGTCCAACATCATCTGTCCCATCCAAAAACTCGACATCATTCAGCACTTGCATATTTTGTCATTTTTTTACGGGTGCTCTTTTCTTTCTTCATTTTCAATTTTCTTTCCCAGACGTCGTAAAGTCAACAGGTATTGGAGCATTTGCATAACTTTGATTATGCTCGGTAGATTCACCATTGAATAGGTAGTTCTGAAAGTAATTTGGAGTTTGAAAACCTTGAGGTTGAGTAACTGAATAGTATTAATAGTACGGGTTAAACGCCAGAGGTTGTGGTTGAGAGAGTGTAAAAGAATTTTGATACCATCCTCCGAAGATATCCCCTTGCAACATGGTAAACGAAAGTGGGGTATGTGATTGGAATTTAGATTGGTTGTGGTAAAGGTATGGAGTGAATTGTCTTAAAGGTGGGTGTTAAGAAAAGGTGGGTGTTGAGAGTGGGGGGAGTAAATTGTGATGATGGGTGTTGAGAAAATGGTGTTGAAGGTGAGTTCTGGGAGGATAGGATCGACGGTGTTGAGTTATTACTGCTGGTACCGAAAATTTTCCATTTGGGGACTACATAGAGGATTTCTTCTCTTCTTTAAAACTGAGTTAGAGGAGAGCTAGTCTGAAGAGATCTCAGCCAACCATAATGGATAAAATGACTTTAAATTATTGCGTGGTGTTCTGATTACCACCTGGAAAAGCCCATATTTTCCAGGCGGTAATCAAAACACCGTGCAGTAATTAAAAGTACGCCAAACTCATTTTTTGAGTATGAGGAACTCACACTCAGTTGAGTTCTGACAATGCCACATTGGCGAACTCACACTCGTTTAAGGACTGTTATAAGGCGTTTGGGTGTGAATAAAGCCCAAATTTTCTAGGCGGTAATCAGAACACCGTGCGGTAATTAAAAATACGCCAAACTTATTTTTTTTAGTATGAGGAACTTACACTCAGTTGAGTTCTGACAATGCTGCATCAGCAAATTCACACTCCTTAAGGGACTGTTAGAAGACCTTTGGGTGTGAGTTTAGGTTTGGTTTGACAAAACCAACCCAGCCAAACCCAAACCTAAAATTTTACTACTGGTGATGTTCTTATGATGGTGTAAATAGCACTGATATTAGTCTTTATCTTGCGGTTGAGTCTAGGTTAGCAGAAAAAAATCATAACACTTCTGAGTGCCAAGGTAGTATCCACACCCCAGTTTGTTACACATCAACCCATCGCAGCGCATATGATATTTTAACAGATGGATTTGATGTCAAATATGTTATAATTTATCATTCACTCTGTGTGAGAATTTGTCCACCAGGTATTTACTTCCATTCTCTTACCTAGGTTCCACTCTTATCACATTTCTTAGGAATGAAAACCCCAATAAGTTGATTAAAGATAATTGCTTTTAGAGAATTTACTTAAGCCTTGATCGATTTCGAAATAAACTCAATCAATTCTAATCAATTTACATGTCTTCCATGGGAATGGTTTGTATTTAAGAATTTAAGGCTAAAATGTTATGAAAGAATGAATCACAAAATTATGGTGTCAATGATAAATATTACTCGAGGATGGTAAGATTATCTGAAAAAAGGTGGGATATGTACCATTTATTAGAGCAAGTTCAGCAGAAAGTTGGGGTTTGGGTGTGGGCTCAGACAGGGGGCCCACAAAAACCCAACCTACACCCAGCAACAAGTTTGGGTTTGTGATGTGTTTTTTTTAATTAAACTAAGAGGAGTTCCTTTTACCGCGTGGTAATCATTTTACCGCCGCTTCAAGTGCAATGATTTTTTCATTCCAACTCGAATCATTCTTCACATTTTACTTTCTCCTCTCCCTCAATTCAAAGGTAAAAATTAATTAATTCCAACAAAATTAAAAAAGAAATGCCAGAGGGAGACCCACACGCCATTACATTACCTGGGTTTAAAGTGACAAGAGATCCAAAATGAGCCATAACTCAGTCGAGGTCCGAAAGGAAGAAAAAATGAGTAGAATTTGAAGATGTACAACAAACCCAACCTATACCTCACCCACCCTAAGAAAACTACCCGCGAAGGTTTATTACCCAACTCTCAGACGGTGTCAGTCATATCTATTACACTGGCAAGGAACTCACGGTAAGCTTTTGCTTAATTGTGAATTTGTTATTTCCATAAATCAAGTATTTGACAAAATGCTCCAATGAACAGAATCGGGATTCGATGCGTCCGTACGGCACATTCATGATGGTGATCAAAGTTTGGAAGGAGATTTCAACAATTCTGATAATTAGGGATGCCGTGGTAAAAATATTTTGCAGCTTTATGAATATACGCTTGGGTAATTCCGATAATCGGCTAATTCAAGCGCTAATAGAGCGTTGGTAGCCGACAGCGTATACTTTTATGTTCCCGTATACGGAGATAGGGGTCACTCTATTGGATTTCCAGATGCTGACATCATTGTCGATCGACCGATAACCGACACAGGTGTCGTATGACGATACATGGAATGTTTTATCCAATGCGAGGCAATTGCTCCCCCGTATTGTATCCAGCAATATAAAGAGTGGGAACATCAGCATTTAACATTTAAGCATGTACTTGGCCATCACAGATGATAGGGAGGAGGATATTACTATTGTTCGTGCTTTTATCCTCTTCATGATGGGATATTTATGGTTCCAAATGGCCAACAACACCGTCCCGCTTAGATATCTCACGGCCGTGGCCGATTTGGATGAAGCTACCGAATATGACTGGGGTTATGCTAATATTTCTTCCCTATACCATGGTTTGGATACCGCAGTCATGACCGGGGGTGCCATCAGTAGATTTTCCCAACTTTTTGAGGTACACTAGCACTTTTTCCTTATAAGCTATAAATTAAATATCTTCCAATAAACGTCTTAAATATAATTTATAATTACTTTTTATGTTATTCCAAAATTTAGTTTTGGTTCTACGAGTATTATGGGGCTAGTCACCCTATTTTCAAGGAAGAGGTTAAGTTCTTGTTCTATTCGTGCCTCAGAGCATGGGAGAAAGGGAGCAGGAAGAAAATAAATGACCATGCAACCAATTTTTTTATTCTATGTAGATACCAAATTGACCGCCGATTTATTGAGAGGATCACCTGGTGACCTTGGTAGGATTCTGCGGTATCTGAGTTAGATGACGTATGGACTGCGTCGCTCTTATCCCGTAAGAAGATACCAATTCAAGTCCCAAATGGAAAATGCGAATATTACTTCGGGGATAGATGTTAGAGGCAGTTAACTAGCACTGCGGGTATTCCTTTGGATCGTCCTCTTAACATGTTGCCACATTTTAGTCTAGCGAATTTACAGGTGATGAGATAGGCCAGCTTCATAGACTGTGACTAGTTTACGATAGGGAGGAATGAGAGACTTATACCTCATACTGGGCTGGCCAAATTGATGAAGTAGGTTACCTATTAACAGATTCTCAGAGGAAGGGGAATATAGATCTGTTCAGACCCACTGCACTCAGGGCTAGTATAACACCCGTGGTGGTTACGTCATTGTCAGTTCATAGCTTATTCCAGGACTTCAGTTTGCTTAGAAAGCCCGATGGGCCAGACCCGGGGTGGCACATGGAGTGGACAGGGAGGCGTGAGATGTTCCCCATCCACCGCTTGAGAGACCCACTACCCATATCTGCCTCCTACGATGCAGAGGAGCTGTGGCACCAGACTCATGGACAGTATAGATGATGAGCTTGCTACTGCCCACAGGCACATAGACAGTATAGATGATCAGTTATATTCACATGTAAGTAATTTATTTATGTATTTTTTTATTTTATTTTTCTTAATGTCATATTTATTTTGTCAAAATCTAAATATATTTTCTTTGTCCTGTTCAGGACCTACATCTGATGAGGGGCGTGACATACGGGTGGTGCCTCTACCACCTGGAAGTGGCACGAAGACGAGGCAGGGGAACCGTAAACCTGGTCCGCGAACCAGGAGAGCCAGCAGTAGCCACAGGAGGTGGGGTACTGGAGATGATACTGGCCCATCTCATTAGATATAGGTGTTTTTAATGTTTTTGTAGACGTAATCGTTTATTGTAAACATCAGTGCTGAACAATAGAATCTCTTATATCTAAAATAAACCACATTCAATGTTGAGAACTGCACTTTGATCTAAAGGATGATCTAATCGAGCATTTGTGGGCCGTGAAGAGAAATCTTCCAACCAAGTACTCCATTTCTTGTATTATCTGAGTATTCTTAATGTAATTTAATGCTTCTTGTCGTACAAGTTTATTAAACAATAAACAGATATTGTATTAATCTTGTATTTTTTTAATACAATATTCTTGAAAATAAACATTTCGAAAAAATATTACATTTTTCAATATCAAAGTAGATTATTCAAACGATTACATTATTCGAAGGTAAACTACATTCCTGGAAAGAAAACTTTTATATACAGTAAAGTTAAATTATATTTTATTACCACTTCAAGTACCTGGTCCGCCCCTCTTGGCCAGACGTTCCATGACCTCAGCTTGCATTTGCAGATAGTATTATAATTGATGTCCAAAAAGATTACTCAGGTTTTTCACCATAATTTTTTGATCTTCCCTTGCTTGTTTGAAATCCATTTTGGCTTTCCATTGTTGATTTGCTTCCGTTCTTCTTCTTTCATTTTTCTTCTTTTGTTTGTCTCTTCTCCAATCGTAGTTCATCCAGTATTGTTTGGATACCACTACCAGATGCAATAACACCATCCAAGGCCTTTTGTAATGCAAGGTTCTTTCTAAAGATTTTTTGGCCAATGGGCCTGCTTCCATCCTCGTACTGTGAACCATCTAATTTAGAATTTTAGCCCGCGGATTGAGATATAGGTGGATTGTCAAGGTCCTCTGATAAAAATTTTAATCCGGCCGAGTTCCCCAGAGAAGAATTGTCCGATGTTCTCCTGGCTACATTTCTTGGTACATTCCCCACATGGTTCAACCCATCATCCCTTAGGTTATCCCATCGCGGTTCTCACGCCAAAATCTTATACTCTTCATAGTGCTTGAAGTCATTGTCGTCTTTCATACCTTGATAGATCTTGAAAGCATCGTTTTCCTACAATTAGCAAAATTACCAAATACAAATAAATAACGTGTATATCAAAAAAAAAATGAAATTGAGATAAAGGAAATTAGAACGTACCCAAACTTTTTTGGTTTTCCCGCTGTCTTGCCGAAATCGTACTTGAGCAACTATCCCCTTGTACGCCACACATTGTGCATTAAGGGGATACTACTGAGCTTTGTCAACCAACTTGATCGTCATATGGGGCAATCAGGGTCTCTATTAAAGGCAATGTTGACCTTTTAATAAAAATTTAAACCCTTTGTGCGGCCCACTGTCTGGACAGAAGTTGTTACCCATGCCCTTACGAGACACGTAAAGTCTGTATCCGTCCAATGCTGTCCAGAATCATCCATCTCGTCCTAAAACTTAACATCATCTGGCACTTATATGCTTTATCTTTGCTTTGTGGGTACTTTTATCTTTCTTCCTTTTCCATTTTCCTTCTTGGGCCCCGCCGCTTCAACAGGTAATAACGCATTTGCATCACAATGACTGTGCAGAGTAGATTCATCATAGAATAGGTAGTTCTGAAAGTAATTTGGAGGTTGAAAACCTTGAGGCTGAGTAAGTGGATAGGGTTGATAATACGGGCTAAACGCCTAAGGTTACGGTTGAAAGAGTATAAATGGATTCTGATATTGTCCTCCGAAGGTATCCCCTTGTGACATGGTAAACAGAGGTGAGGTCTACGATTGGAATTGAGATTGGTTGTGGTAGAGGTATGGGATGAATTGTGATAATGGGTGTTGAGAGAATGGTGTTGAAGGTGGGTTATGGAAGGATGGGGCCGACGGTATAGATTTATTACTGTTGGTGGGGAGAACGTAAGGTTCTCCTCTATGCTCTGTAATTGGGTTTGGGAGAGAAGTGGTAGCCAAGGAGTGCCTAGGAAAAATAATTGAGCTTGGAGGTGTTCCTTTTATTGCCCGAATTCTGGGCGGTAAAAGGAACACCGCGATACTCATTTTTATTTAGTTTGAGCTCCTCAAACTCAGTTGAGTTCTGGCACATCCAGCTGGCAAACTTAAACCCAAAACAAAGTTGTTGAGAGGCAAAAGGTTTGGGCTTGGGTTTGAGTTGACAAACCCAACCCAAACCTAAACCCTGTTAGAGATGCTCTTATTGCAGCATACAGTGCTGAAAGAGGTACAAATTTTTAGGGAGTTTTTAGTGCTTTATGGAAGTAACGAGTAATTATTTTGATCGTATATTAGCTCATTTATAATAATAAAAATTCCGTTGAACCTTGGCTCAATTTTGCGGCTTATATATACATAGTAAAACATGTAGTATCTGGTCTTTAACCGCGATTAGTATAATTATATATATTTTTTTAACTATGTCTAATGAATTATTACATTACAGGAAAGTCAACCAACTCAGGCGGACGATCGCATTAGGTATGACATTTAGGAACATAATTCTTTCCTTCAATTTTAATCTTCATATCACAAATAACGCACGAGCGTGTATTGTTTTAGACAACCAGTAGGAAGATTTTAAGAGAAATAGTCTACTTACGGGGAGCTTTATAAGCAAGGAGATATTTTTGTAACTACAAGGAGATATAAAAAGTTAAATTTTGTATGGAGAGGCAAGGTGAGGGCCCCATAGTGAAAATAGAAAGGAATTAAACTCTTTCTTACGCTTGGCTTTCAAAGTTTTTATTCAATATGTCATAATCAATTAAATGGGAAATTAGGCTTAACCCTTGGCTCAACAAAGCTCAATATCAACTTTATCATTAGGTTTAGCATCAAATGTTCCAACCCAAGTAGTTATTTTTTGGATCTCTTGTGCATGTTGCCCACCAAGGTCTTTATCTCATTGATCCCCTCCTCTGTAATAGTTCTTGTTCTTCTTCCTTCTTCGATTACTTACCAGTATTTGTCGTTGGACCCATTACGACATTATCATCAGGGGCAAAGCCAGGACTTGAGTCACTGGGGTCAAAAAACAAAATGAGGGGGCTCGGGGGCCCCCGAGAAAAAAAAATTATGAAGCATATTAGAGTTTTGCTTATATTAGAACTCATGCCAAGTTTTTTTTTTTTTAAAGTTCTAGAATATAATCCCCAATATAAAAGTAATGTTAAATGATAAGTGAAAATGAGGTTATGGGGACTTGAACCCTCGTTTAAGGGGTCAAAACCAACATACTTGTCCACTGGACCCATAGCAATTATTTGATTAGAACTGAGTGGGGTAAAATATATACAAATTATACATATTGGTATCATTTTTAGCTATCTAGTAAGGGATTTATAGCAAATCCAGTGGGGTCATTAGATATCATCATTGGTTTGGCCCCACTGGTCCCCCTATCTTCTCCCCTGATTATCATTAGATATCATCATTGGTTTGGCGACGATGGTGAAGAAGAAATTGCAACCCAACAACCATTGATGTTGCATAATTGATATGTTGGCATCTCGGAGAAATATAGCTTGGCTCCAATGTTCTTCTAATATTTCAATATTGATATGTTGGCATCTCGGAAAGATATAGCTTGGCTCCAATATCCTTCTTCTAATACTTCAATATTGGTCTCTGGGTTCAACCATTGATGTTGCATAATTGAAATGTTGGCATCTCGGAGAGATATAACTTGCCTCAAATGTTCTTTTAATACTTCAATATTGGTCTCCGGGTTCATGTTGTAATAATAGTTGTAGCTTTTGTGATGACATGTGTGAGAGCATAAATATGATTTATTTATTTACTAAACTTTGAGAAATAGACCATCTTTAAAAATAAAACTTTAGGGACAGCTACCATTTGTTGTTTTATTTGGTGGGCCCTCATTGCCTCTACAAATTTAAACTATCAAAATTTTGTTTTCAAATATTCATTGTCAATACCGATTGTTATCCTTGCTTATAAAGCTCCCCTCTACTTACCCATATTTGAAGAACTTACGGAATAATAATAAATTTGATATTTGGCAAGTTGTTTTTTAAAGCTGAGAAGGGGTTACTGATTTTTGAACCTGGATTTGGGACAACAACTCCCACAGAATTAACCTTCTAAGCTAGTCCACTCCTGCTGACTGATTACTTAAAAATTCCAATTTTGTAATAGAAAACACCAGAGACAGAGAGTAGTGCTCGATCTTTATAAATAGGTCAAACATTTTCCCTAATTCTTTACTTGTTAGGTTCAACTAGTATAGAAATAGAAGATAGGAGGAAACAATCACCTTAAAGAAATAGAACTAGAGGTTATCATCTGGAATGTGACCCAAACTAATTTTAGGTTCCATGGCACTCTAGGTCGTGATTTTGAGTACGATTTTGTGGTATTGGTAAAAGTGCGAAATGTGGAGCTAAAATCTTATGTTCTTGTTGAAGTGCAAAAATTTGCCTTGGAACTCATGATTTTTTTTTCTGTATGCAGTTGTAGGATTAGTTTCAGGATTTATCATAATTCTTGTGATCATACTTCTATGCGTTCGTTGGAAAATGAAGTTCTCATTAGTTAATTCAGTTGTGTTTTGGAAGAGATCAAAAAATGCTCAAAAGGTGGAGGATTTCTTACGAAATAACGGATCCTTGACTCCAAAAAGGTACAATTATTCTGATATTAAAAGAATGACTGGTGCTTTCAAAAATAAACTGGGCCAATGTGGTTTCGATGGTGTCTTTAAAGGAAAACTTGTTGACAGCCGGCTAGTAGTTGTGAAGGTGATGAGAGAGTCCAAAGGTGATGGGGAAGATTTTATCAACGAGGTTGCAAGCATAAGCAGAACTTCACATATAAATATTATGAGTTTACTGGGATTTTGTTACGATGGGTCTAAAAGAACACTCATCTACTTGGAAGGAAGCCTTGAATCCCTGCGAATTCCACCTGAGGTCCTAGTGTCTTCACCAGGATCACAACATGATTCTTCAAGCACATAAGTATGGGAAATTATGGCACACATTTAATGAGGCATTTGTAATAATACGGGCAGCAGATCAACTACGTATATTTGTAAAAATATAAGAAACTGTTCCAAGCATTTTGGCTAAGTACGTCGTTTTCAAGCAAAATAAACTAGATGGTTGTAGACAAATCTGGTTCACTTAAGATTGAGATCATGTTTGTAAGATACCGTGTTTTAAATCAGTGAAGCCTATATCTAACCTCTTGGTCCTTGCTAAACTCTAAGTTTTTAGCCTTACATCACAAGTCTAAGGTTGTGCTTGGTTCAGTGCCTTAGATGTTTGACTAACTCTCCCAGATGGAATTCTTAGCTCAATTTTTATGGCTTACAGTATTAAGAAATGGATTGTAAATTATAAGAGCCAGGGGCGGAGCTAAGATTTCATGTTGGGGTGGAAGGTAATGTGATGAATTATATTAGGGTATTGAGGGGTTTGGGGGGCAAAAAAAAAATTTGGCAGAATTTTAAACTTAAAAATCAATCAAATATAGCATTATATTTTACTAGCAAATTATTCGGATTGACTTCTCTTCTCGTAAAAAAAATCAAAGTTTTTTGCGACAATGATATGATCAACTTAAGGTGAAAAAAAATTAAAATAAGGTCCCTTATTTGATATCATCAAGAATTGAACCTTAAACTCATAGATTATAAGCTCCACAATTTACCAGTTGAGCTAACTTTACTTGATATCATTAGGACAAAGAAAAATGTATATAGATTATTTTATAAAAAAATTATATACCTAAATAGGCATTTTTTAACAAAATTTGGGGGGGGGGGGCGACCATCCCGCGCCCCCCTCAAAATCCGACCCTGATGACATCAAAATAAACTGTGTTATGACAGCAAAGTAAATCCCAGCCTAAGTCATGAGATGAGTCTCTCTAGACTGATTAAGTTGTAAAATATGCTTGGAATGAAATTATTCACATCCAGTATGAAGAAGGGATTTTACTCAATGAAGATGATGTTCGCAGGGCTATGTCAAGCACTACTAGGATATTCTTCTAACCGCTGATAAGATGATAAGATTACTACCATTGGTAGTGAGTAAAAAAATATTCTTGTTTGCAGTTATCTGTACAAGAACCTTTTTTTTTATTGAAAGTTAAGTTGAGGTTAGGCAAGACCCCATGACCAGCTATATTGAATTAAAGCTTTTCTTTTACACTCTTTGGTGTTCCTTTCCCTTAGCATTCCTGTCTAATATAAATACAAGTTCGGGGGGAAATGCATTCGGGCGTAACTCACAGTCACATATTATAGGTTGGAAAGCAGCTAGAAAGTTTGCTCCCCCATTAGCCTCTTTAAACAAATGCTCGGATCTACAAACCTTAATATTACATGGCCAACAAACCCTTTGTCAGCTGCAAATAAAAGAAGCTCCCATGTCACACCTGAAAGGTTTTATTTGTTCCATTTCGTATTTGTGAAGTCTCGAGGTTATTTCAGTCGAAGACACTGACAAAATGGAGATCTCTGGAGAAAAGGTAAGTATAACTCAATGATAAAAGATTAAACTTTCTATTCAATTGTCATTCGAATGAGCTTTATTGTCGTTCGAATGAGTTGACATAACCCTTAGTTTTTTGGCCCATAGCCAATTTTCGTTCGAACGAGTTGACATATCCCCTGGTTTTTGGCCCATAGCTAATGTTTCGTTTGAACGATACTTATTGTCGTTCGAACGCCTCTCGGGAGAAATAGGGTTACTATTTAAGCAAACCTTGGTTTTCTTTTCTCTCCCGGTCTTTTTGTTTCAAAAACAAATTTATTTTTTAGAAGGCTAAAACTCCTTTATCAAAGAGTGAATTCAATATCAATCAATCCTCTTCTAATCCAGAGATTGATGTTAAATTAGTTTGACAATACTTCCTACATATCGTTGAAGAAGGTTCTTGGTGGGAGATCAAGAAGGGCTGTTGAGAGAACAGAAAAGATTTGGCGAGAGATCAAGAAAGGTTGCTGCGAAAACAGAAGAGCGATTCTTGACGTGAAGCTTTGGTCATAACTATTCCTATACAAAGTGTTAATAATGCTCTTCATAGTCAGACTAAACAACCTTTTGTCTTTGATATGTTTTATTGTGAGGCTTGTGGTAGAAAGGGTCATCTTGCTCCCTATTGTAGATATGTTCCTCAAATCCATGGTAGGAATAATCTATATTTGGAAAGAGGGAAACCCTAACGATCATATGCCCAATCATTTGCTAACTCATTTTTTGCCCAAAAGTCTTTTAATGATTTCAGGAATATGACTCAAGCGACAGAAGAACGGAAGAAAGTGAGATCTGTTTGGGTCCAGAAGAAGGACCTTCTACCATAATTACGGACCTAAGTTACAGTAATTGCTCTAAATGTATTTAACTCTACACAGTGGTATGCAGATAGTGGATGTTCTCGGCACATGACAGGGGATGCCACACGTCTGAATAATGTCACAGATATTCAAGGAGGTGATGTCACTTTTGGAGGAGGAATGAGTGGAAAGATTGTGAGAAAGGGGAGTTTAGAAGGAATTGGGTGTCCGGCAGTCGATAATGTACTCTATGTCAAATGACTCACTGTAAATCTTTTGAGTGTGAGTCACTTATGTGATGCGGACAACACAGTAACATTCGACAAGAAAGAATATTATGTCTTTGATACTACCAGGAAATGCATTGTAACTGCTGATAGAACTTCGGACAACTGCTACGCCGTATCACAAAAAGAGATATCATGTAAAGTTACTAAGATAAGTGATGTGGAACTTTGGCACCAACGGTTAGGACATGTGAACTTCAGTGATCTGGCAAAGATTACTAGTAAAGAAATAGTTCGGGGGGTTCCGAAACTAAGCAAGCTAACCGATACAGTGTGTGGACCATGTCAAATTAAAAAGCAAACCAAGAGTCTACACAAAAAATCTACCATCATTGCCACTACGCGAATTCTGGAGTTAATTCATATGGACCTGATGGGTCCTACGAGGGTGAGTACTTTGGGTAGAAAGAAGTACATTTTGGCCATGGTTGATGATTTCACACGGTTCACCTGGATTACACTATTAAAGCAGAAGTCAGACACATTTGAAGAATTTCATGCTATAACTCTGCGAATACAGAATGAGAAAGATTGCTCTATTGACAGAATTCGAAGTGATCGTGGAGGAGAGTTCAAGGAAAGTGATGTGATTAAGTATTGTAAAGCAAATGGGATCAAACATGAATTTTCAGCACCAATCACACCATAACAAAATGGAGTTGCCGAACGAAAGAACCAAGTTCTACAGGAAATGGGACGGGTATTACTTCATGGAAAGAATATTCCTAATCACTTTTGGGGAGAAGGTATTCATACCTCATGTTACATTATCAACAGAGTTTATCTGCTTCCTTTTACACTTAGCACGCCATATGAACTCTGGTTTGGGAAAAAGCCGAACGTGAAAGACTTTCGTGTATTTGGGAGTAAGTGTTATGTTACTTGTGATCGGGAGAACATTGGAAAATTTGATGCCCGAAGCGATGAAGGTATTTTACTGGGATATGCTACAAACAGTAGGGCTTATCATGTTTACAACTTGAAGACCAAAATGGTCATGGAGTCGATTAATGTGGTAGTTGATTATTCGGCAGTTCTTGGGCAAACAGATGATGAAGATAACAATGTTCAAGTAGATTCCCTCCCAACCTCATCTATTGTGACACAAGATGTTCAAGAAGAACCTCACGCTGAAGCTCTTACAACATCTTATGGGGAAATTTTAGCACCAAATGTTACTGTCCGTACTAATCCGTCTCGGAATTGTGGTACTCCTAGATACCTTGATGATTATGAATGCCCTACACTTCATGAGTCCATTAAGTGTGTCGGGTATCATTGATCTACGTTATATGAGACAGTGGAGAGTGTGTGTTATGTGTCTATCATTGAACCAACCAACGTGGAAGATGCCTTATCTGATGAATATTAGATTAACGTCATGCAAGATGAGCTCAATGAATTCAAACGACAAGATGTGTGGGACTTAGTATCACGACCGGTAAATACTAATATTATTGGTACTAAGTGGATTTACAAGAATAAGTTTGATGAGAACGGTGATGTTGTCTGAAACAAAGCAAGGTTGGTAGCTCAGGGATACAATCAAATAAAAGGGGTGGATGTCGAAGAAACATTTGCTCCCACAGCTAGACTTGAATCGATTCGGATACTTTTCGCTTTTGCTTGTCATAAAAAATTTAAGCTTTATCATATGGATGTGAAAAGTGCATTCTTGAATGGGCTACTTGAGGAAGAAGTGTATGTAGCTCAACCGAAGGGGTTTGAAGATCCTCATCACCCGAAGCATGTTTATCGTTTGAAGAAAACACTTTATGGCCTAAAATAAGCTCATCGAGCGTGGTATGATAGACTTTCAAACTTTCTACTTGGAAAGGGGTTCATTCGAGGGGGAGTTGATAAGACATTGTTTATTCAGCAGGAAGGAGATGACATGCTGATTGCTCAGGTTTATGTGGATGATATTGTTTTTGGATCTATGTCGGACTCTCGGGTTAAAGCATTCGGCGAGTTAATGGGAAAAGAGTTCGAGATGAGCATGGTTGGAGAATTGACCTATTTCTTAGGTCTTCAAATCAAGCAACGGGAGGATGGTATCTTTGTTTCTCAATCTAAATATGTAAAGGATATTGTTAAAAATATTAGTCTTGATTCCTCCAAACATGCCCGGACACCAATGAGCACCACCACAAAATTGAGTAAGGACTCTGCAGGTACTAATGTAGATCAAAAGATATACAGGAGCATGATAGGAAGCTTATTGTATCTTAGAGCTAGTCGACCAGACATTGTGTTCAGTATTTGAATATGTACACGTTATCAGGAAAGTCCTAAGGAATCTTACTTATACGTTGTTAAACGGATCATTCGATATGTGTCTGAAACTTGTGAGTTTGGATTGCAGTATACTCGAGACACTACATCTAAAATTAATGGATATTCAGATGTTGATTGGGCCAGAAATTCTGATGAAAGGAAGAGTACCTCTGGGGGATGTTACTACATTGGGAACAATCTCGTGGCATGGCAAAGCAAGAAACAAAATTATATTTCACAGTCTACTGCGGAGGCAGAGTATATTATTGTGGGAAGTTGTAGTACTCAACTAGACTGGATGAAGCAAATGTCACATGATTACGGGCTGAAACAAGGAGTAATGTCACTTTATTGTGATAATACAAGTGCAATCAACATTTCCAAGAATCATGAACAACATTCGTGGACCAAGCACATTGACATCCAATTTCACTTCATTTGAGACCTTGTTGAGCGGAAGATTGTAATTGTGGAGTATGTTTGTACGGAGAACCAACTTGTTAATCTCTTCACCAAACCTTTGGATGTTATTCGGTTTGAAAATCTTTGATGCACTATTGGTGTTTGTTCCATTTCCTAAATCCCTCTGGTCCTTCTGTCTGTGGTATCGCTATATTGTGGACATCGTCAGTTACCTGTCATATCTTTTACTCTTACTGACTATCTTCCCTGTTTTGCACTTAACCTATTGAGTTTTCATATGCATGTATGGAAATTATTTACGTGTTCTATATTCATTTAATGCTTAAGTTACTTGGCATCACTTATTCGTCATGAGGTTCAACTGTCCCTGACTTTCGGTATATATAGAAATCTTGAGGGGCAATGAAGAGACTTCGTTACCTAACATTATGTGAGGATCTAGCCTTTTGTTATAGTGTTGAGTGTTATTAAATAAATTCTTTCCAGCAAACTCTCTCTTTATTTCTGATCTCATTATTTAATGCAGTTAGTCAATTGTTGGTGGTGATATATAATTCAAGTTAAAATACTAAAACATTTTCTCTACTTGATTCAAGGCGAAATGAGATATTGCACAAGTCTTAGGACATGATTTTAGGCATTTTTATTTGCTCATGTTTTAACCGTTTAGCATCTAGCCAAAAATTGTTAATTCACTTGCTACCCATTGAGCCTAAAATAAGCCATTTTTTTGTATTCGCCAAATTCTTGTTTTAACCTTTTGTTCTGAGGATAGGAAGTAATACAATCTGAAGGGTGATGTGTCTATGAGTGCTGCTTAGGAGAATGTTTTTGTTACAACAAAGTATATATTCAAAGAGTGCCAGAAGATGTGTTGACAACAGCAATGGAGGTGATCACAAAAATATATATAAATAAATAACCAAAAAGGAGGTGTATTGATAACAACAATGGAGGTTGAAGTTTTTTTTGTCCTCATAATGCCAACAAAACACCTTTTTCCTCACTAGCCTACTTTTGCCTTTATTACAACCTGAAAAGTCCTAGTTGATTCTATGTCTAGTGCAATCGGGATTAGTGGAGATGATAGTTTGAAAATCTATGGTACTTAACTTGACACCACCAAAACAATTGATATTCCTTCCATGAGATCCTCAGTAAAATGGCGCCGCTTTCTTGGATTATGAATTTTTAAACTTTATTACTCATATTCATATTCCCTAAGAGTGATTACTAGTAAATTCTCAGCGACTTTGAGTGACCAACCATGAGAGGCCTAGGTTGAATCATGTTTCCAATATAATGCTCCTCATATGCCTACTTGTCAAGACTTTGTTTGGACTACACACACACACACTGAGTTCTTTTGCATTATTTAGTATATAGCTCTATAATATTTCTCTATCGTGTATCTGCTATGCTTATAGATATGACTGCATATATTGAGGGGGAGTATGTCTATCAGTCTTGTTTTTCATTTCTTGCTCTCTGCGTTTGTTTTAGGCTACTCAGTGATTTTTGATGAGTTTTTTTCTTTTTTTTCATCCATTTCGTCTTTTTCATCAATTACTTCCTTTGGTTCATCCATTTCCACACTGCAGTGTATTTTTTTTTGGAAAAGATTTTGTTTCGTTCGAACGACTTCTATAGTCGTTTGAACGAGTCTCGGGTTTGGTTATTTTATAAACAAATTTGATTTGTTTTTGTTGGTCTCTCTCTCTCTTCTTCTTCAACTACACTTCACCATTGTTCTTCAAAGCTTGTTGTTGGGTCTTGATTGGAAGGAAATTAGCTAAAGTTGGTATCTTTTCTACTCCTTCACGTTCAATTAGACGCTTGGGTTTCAATTTGGTAAGTTTTGGTTCCTTGTACTGTTTGTGCCCTAGTTCTTCTTTGGTATGTTTCTTTGGACGAATTGGCTTAGATATGTATGAAATATCTCCTAAGTTGCTTATTTCATCTCTGTGATTGTTGATATTGTGGGCATTGTTAGTTTTGGAGTTTTTTTTTACTGATCGGACAAGGGGATTTATGTTGGATTGTTTGAAGAACTGATTGATTGGTGGGAAGCAGTGTTGAATATCAGCGGAAAATAATTTGGGATTAGAATTGGAATTGGGATTGATCATTACAGGTTTTGGGATGAAATTGTAATTGTTTGGGTTCCCCTGCTTAACCGTGTTGGTTAAGTTTGGGGAGGTGGTAGTGTTGTTTTCGTACAGGTGTTGGAGGTTTCGCAGTTTCAGTAGGTGTGCGTTTCTTTATTGCTATTGGGTTGGATATACACTTGAGACTGTTAGTTACAGCAGCTTGCCCTTTTTGTTCAAATGGTACTTAAGCAACAGACCGGTACCAAGAGATCGCGCTCTGACAATACAGGTATTCTTGATGGCCAAAGGGTTGGCGCTAACCCAGAATTTTGGGCTACAGAAAAAGGGTTTAAAGATCGGCCATTTGTGAAAGAAAAGGTCATTGACATCAAAAGTGTTTCAGAGGTGAATGATGGCTTTGCTCGGGTTTTTGCGAAGTTTAAAGAAAGAAATTGGACCAAGATTCTTATTCCGTCTGGAAAGGTCTATCCGAGGATTGTTCGACTATTCTATGCTACTCTGCAACTTGAGATTATCCGTACTCTGTATAGTCGTACTTTCTTTGTTACTATTGATGGCTCTACATACACAGTCACTAGAGATAGTATCTATGCTATTTTGAGTTTCTATTCTTCTTAGTGCATTGCGGTTCCGAGATGTATTTGGCCAGCATCATATTATCCCTGGCCTGCTGCTACTTCTGAGGGGGAGTTCGAGGAGGATGGGGTTCCTATTCATCCTGAGTTGCATACTATGGTGATTGACATCACGACTCAGCATCGTCTGTATACTGGATCGGGTATTGTTTCCAAAAAAATGTTAGATGATGAGTTTCGCCTGGTCCACAGCATAGCTATTACAAATATCGTTCTGCGTTCTCAAAAGAATGAACTCTCTGAGCGGATGCAGGTCTTTCTTTATGCCTTCAAGAATGATATTGAGATAGATCTACCTAATGTCATTCCTGAGGAGATGATTGATGCTAGCACCAAAACGGCGACCAGGAGTTCATTACCGTTTGCTCGACTAATTATGGCAATTCTTACTGCTACTGGCTACAAAATATTCCCTAATGAACCTGGGGATACAAAAATTGAAAAATTAGATGCGAGTAATTGTCACAAGAGTGCATCTCATCATCCTTTTGTGCTACCTTCTGTGCCTGTGCCTTCAGGTGAGCACATCGGTTCTTCTAGCTCAGCGGCACAGCCTCAGGAGGTGTTTTCTATTCTGAGTATTGGGAGCATGTTTCAGACCATGACGACCAAGTTGGGTGTTATTGAGGGTCGTCTGGAGACTATTGAGGAGCACCTGGAGACTCTTGAGACAGAGGTTAGGGGCCTTCGTCCTGTCGAGGAGTCACATGGTTTTGTGTTTCAGTCTGATTCTGGAGATGACTGACTACATAGGGAGTCCTTGCTAGATTTTTTTTTGTTCTTCATCTGCTCTCCATTTTGGTTTCCTGTGTCTATTTTTTTTCTTTTGAGATTCTGTTTTTTTTGCTATTTTGAGAGCATGTGAGATAGGAGCTTTTGTACTAACTCTACCAGTTTATCTAATATTATCTTTTGTTTACCTCTTTATCAGTTATCTCTAATTTCTTTTCTTTCAGATAGTTGTTTGTAGTTGTTTGATTATTTTTTCCGTGACAAATTGGGAGAGGAAAGCGTTTCCATACCTGGCTTGCAAACGCTTATCTGGATGTATATATTATTTTTTTAGTTTGCCTGTGTGACTATCTTCTAAGTTTTTTTTTCCACATATATCATAAACACGTTTGCTAAGTGTGCAGATATTCAATCACACTATCTGATGAAAACAGGGCTGTAAGACAATTTTATTCCTAGAAGAGGTTCAGAGATTGAACCTATTCAGAAAGGGGTGGCGTTTTTCTACGGTCTAGACACTCTCTCTTGCTAGGAAGTACTACAGAGTAGTGTGTTCATCTTAGTTTTTATTTGTCATGAATGAACCAAAAGGGGAAATTGAAAGGTTTTATTTATTCCATTTCGTGTCTGTGAAGTCTCGAGGTTGTTTCAGTCGAAGGCACTGACAAAATGGAGATCTCTGGAGAAAAGGTAAGTATAACTCAATGATAAAGGATTAAGCTTTCTATTTAATTGTCGTTCGAACGAGTTTTATTGTCGTTCAAACGAGTTGACATATCCCCTGGTTTTTTGGCCCATAGCCAATGTTTCGTTCGAACGATACTTATTGTCGTTCGAACGACTCTTGGGAGAAATAGGGTTACTATTTAAGCAAACCTTGATTTCCTTTTCTCTCCCAGTCTTTTTGTTTCAAAAACCAGTTTATTTTTCAGAAGGCTAAAACTCTTTTAAGAAAGAGTGAATTCAATATCAATCAATCCTCTTCTAATCCAGAGATTGATGTTGAATTAGTTTGACAATACTTCCTATATATTGTTGAAGAAGGTTCTTGGTGGGAGATCAAAAAGGGTTGTTGAGAGAACAGAAGAAGATTTGGTGAGAGATCAAGAAAGGTTGTTGCGAGAACAGAAGAACAATTCTTGACGTGAAGCTTTGGTCAGAAGAGAGATAATCTTGAGATTAGGTTATCAAGTCTGTAAGTGTAATTCAGATTAAACTCTTTTTGATTAGTAGATTTTTAGTTGTTGATCTAATCAACAACGACCTGTGGTTTTTCTCTTGTGTAAGGAGTTTCCACAAGGTGAACAATTACTTGTGTCTTTTAATTCCTTGTCTCTACTTTTGATTGTTTCTATTCAATCATAGATCATTGATTGATAGGAATAGTTCTGACCTAATCTCTCGAAATACATTAAATACGAGCATATAGAATTTCAACACCTATGACCTATGTGCTCAATACTTATGAGTCCCTCGGAAACCATGATAGGTATCAAACATGTAGAGCAGTTGCAGTTTTATATGCCGCAGCTAAGACATAATTGTGCATGAGATCCAAGTTACAGAAGGTTGGTCATGGCAATTACAGCAGATAGGACATGTCCGAGAGGAAAATATTTCGAGCGAATTAACGCTATCATTTCTCCAACCATTAATTCCTGCATCTAGTCAAGATTTTTTTGCTATTATACACATGATGCCTGAAATCTGTTACACTAAAGCCATAGGAGGAAAGTGTAATTTTATGAGTGTTGGAGATAAAGATGCTAAGGAAACAACCTAGATACTCTCCTACATATCCCGGTAGTTACTTGCACCATTATCTCATTGTTGTAACAAATAGATTAGATGTTATCCTTATCTTTGTAGCTCTATATAATGAGCAATAGAATCAACATAAAGTATGCGAGTTCAACATATCAAATATTTACTTCTACTTTAACTTGGTATCAAGAGCTATCTAACTAACGTCATTTTTTCCCACTTTCTTCCATGGCTTCTTCCTCTTTCACCGTGCCCTCCCTTGGATCCATTACCCATCTTTTGAATGTCAAATTAGAACGAAGCAACTATCTTGTATGGAGATCTCAGTTCCTGCCCATTTTACGTGTTCACGACCTTGAAGGATTCATCGATGGATCTCTTTCCTGCCCACCCGAAATGTTTTCTCCTTCTTCTCAAGGCAAAGAAGGGGATGTCCTTAAAGCCAATCCAGAGTACACAACATGGATGAAGCGTGACCAGCTTCTCCTCTCCTGGATTATATCCTCCCTCTCTGAGAATGTTCTTGCCCACGCTGTGAGCCTCTCCACATCACATGTTGTGTGGACGACATTGGCAAAAACTTTTGCCCCCTCGTCTAGTATAAGGGTACAATAGCTCAAGTATGAGCTGAATACCGTGAAGAAGGGATCTCAGTCCATGGCCGATTACATCTTGAAGGTAAAGTCTATTGGAGATAACCTCGCCGCCGTTGCTAGCCCCGTATCCGATGAAGATATGGTGTCATCTTTACTTAGAGGTCTCTCTTCTGAGTATGACTCCTTGATTACCTCTGTCAACACACGTGTTGATCCCGTAGGCTTAGACAAACATATTGGCTTCTTCTTAAGCCAAGAGATCCACCAAGAGAGGATTAGTAACATTGAAACCCCCGCTCATATAGTTAATGTAGCCACCAAAGACGATAACTCATCTGCTGGGCTTAACCAAAGTCACAATAACCAAAGGTATAATAGCTACCGTGGAAGGGGCCGTGGTCGTGGTCGTGGGCGAGGTCCTTTTTCCTCAATGATCTGTCAATATTGTAACCGCGTAGGCCATGTCGCCTCTGGATGCTACCGCATTAACAAGCCATATCATGGTGAACCCAGTGCACCAAGTGCGATGCTTGCAGCACCTTCAAACTCTTTTGATCCCAATTGGTACCCAAATTCGGGTGCCACGCACCATTTAACTGCGGACATGGCAAATCTTTCCACTCATTCGAACTATCACGGCAATGATCAAATCCATATGGGAAATGGTGCAGGTTTGGATATTAAATCTATTGGGTCTTCTATTTTGCATTCTCCTCATAAATCATTTTATTTGAAAAATATGCTTCATGTCCCCCATATCACTAAAAATATTCTATCTGTGAGCAAGTTTACTCGAGATAATAATGTTAGTTTTGAGTTTAATCCATCTACTTGCTTTGTGAAGGATCCGGTGTCCAAGACCACACTCCTCTGAGGAATAGTTAAAGATGGTCTTTATGTCTTACCTGCCAAAGTTGGTCCTCGTTGTCTGTCTGCAACACGTCCTCATGTTTTTGTCGGCGAACGCATCTCTACTGATACTTGGCATGAACACTTCGGCCATCCCTCTCGTCAAATAGTCGATCGCATTCTTGCAACAAATAAGTTGTCTGTAGTGTCAAATAATTCCTCGCGCTTTTGTGAAGCTTGCCAGCTTGAGAAAAGTCATCGTTTACCATTTGTTTCTAGTACTAATCAATGTAATTCTCCTTTAGAAATAATTCATTCTGACATTTGGGGTCCTTCCCCCGTGCTTGGTGCATCTGGACATCGTTACTACATTCATTTTATTGATCATTTTAGTCGATTTGTGTGGGTTTTTCCCTTATTTCGAAGGTCTGAAGCACTTAGTACTTTTATCAGATTTAAAACCCAAGTTGAAAACCTTTTTGGCTGCAAAATAAAACAATTCCAATCTAACGGTGGTGGTGAATACCAAAAATTCAAGTCTTACCTTGCGGAACATGGAATTGTTCATCGTTTTTCATGCCCGCACATTCACGAAAAAAATGGCACTTCCGAAAGAAAGCATCGCCACATTGTTGAAACTGGATTAGCACTCATGGCCCGTGCCTCGGTACCTCCCGAATATTGGGTATATGTCTTTTTAACAACATCTTTTCTTATTAATCGATTACCATCTCCAGTCCTTCACAACAAATCACCTTATGAGATACTCTTTCATCGCTTGCCAGATTATAAGCTTTTACGTGTCTTCGGGTCTTCTTGTTATCCGCATATTCGGCCTTATAATGCCAATAAATTACAGTTTTTATCCATACGATGCGTCTTCCTTGGGTACTCGGCACAACACAAGGGCTACAATTGCTTGCATCTTCCAACTGGACGTCTCTATATTTCAAGAAATGTTATCTTCAATGAAGCAGATTTTCCTTTCCTCGACAAACGTGATACACCATCTCAACAACCAAATTCATCTCCTGTGCTACTAGGTCCATTCTCAATCAACATAGAAACAACCCCGAGTCCATTCACATCACAAGTTTTGCCTTCCTCTACTTCAAATCCCATAGTAGAAGTACCATCAGACTTACCTCAACATGCTTCCACCACTACATCTACACCATCAACATTACCTCAACCATCAATTGATCCCAATAATTTGTCTCAACCAACTTCTCCAGCCATACTTGATCCAGTTGTATCTCAATCTTCTATTGCTCATCCTCAAGAAACCATTATACCCGAACCTGGTGTCCAACCAACTTCATCTCGGGTTACATCACGTTCTATGGTTCCTTCACATTCTATGATCACACGGACGAAAGATAACACTCACAAGCCCAAGGTGCTTCATACCACGCTTCATCCCCTTCCATCTGCCCTCTTGGCCGATTTAGACACAAAAGAGACCAAACCTACATGCTTTAGTCAAGCCAACAAAAACCCGCATTGGAGACAAGCAATGGACTTGGAAATTAATGCCCTTTTTCGCAATGGCACGTGGCAACTTGTCCCATATAATCCGAACATGAACATTGTTGGTTGCAAATGGGTTTTCTGCATCAAACGGCGTCTCGACGGCTCTATAGATCGCTATAAAGCTCGCCTCGTTGCTAAGGGTTATCACCAGCAACCTGGACTCGACTATGGCAAAACGTTTAGCCCAGTGATCAGGCCCTCAACTATTCGTACGGTCCTAAGTATCGCAGTTACTTTGGGATGGGTGATTCGGTAACTTGATGTTCACAATGCGTTCCTCCACGGTCTTCTATCCGAAGAGGTTTATATGATGCAACCACCTGGTTTTGTTGATCCTCGATTCCCAAATAATGTTTATAAATTATTACGAGCTCTTTATGGACTGAAACAAGCACCAAGGGCCTGGTTTTTGCGCCTTAGTACTTGCCTCATACAACAAGGATTTGTTGGGTCAAAGGCCGATCCTTCCCTTTTTATTCGACGTGTACCGAAGGGCATCGTTCTTGTTCTTATTTATGTTGATGATATTCTTGTCACTGGTAGTGATTCTACTTAAATATCATCTCTTATCGCCAATCTTGGCATTGAATTTTCACTCAAAGATTTGGGTTCTCTACAGTTCTTCCTAGGCATTGAAGCGCAAAGGTCGTCCCAAGGCCTTATACTTTCTCAAAGCAAATATATAAGAGACCTACTCCTCAAGACCAAGATGGATGGTGCTAAGCCTACTCATACTCCGATGGCCACTTCAACCAAGCTTTCTCTTCATAATGGCACGTCTTTATCTGATCCGCTACTTTATCGGAGCACTGTAGGCGCCTTGCAATATCTCAGCTTCACGCGGCCAGATATTAGTTTTGTTGTTAGTAAAGTATCTCAATTCATGCAGTCTCCAACTGATGAGCATTGGGCGGCAGTTAAGCGCATATTACGATACCTAAAGGAAACCATTCAATTTGGCTTGTTCATCTCATATAAATCAAACTTCAAAGAATATGTTATTAACGCATTCACAGATGCTGATTGGGCTGGCTGTATCGATGACCGAAAATCTACGAGCGGCTACTGTGTGTATCTTGGATCCAACCTCATTTCGTGGAGCTCGAAGAAACAAGCTACTGTTGCACGTTCAAACACCGAGTCTGAGTACAAAGGCATTGCAAATGTCGCTGCTGAACTGATTTGGGTACGTTCTCTCCTTTATGAACTCGGTTTCCTATCATCTCAACCGCCCGTTATATGGTGTGATAACCTTGGCGCCACATATCTCTCAGTCAATCCGATATTCCATGGACGGGTTAAGCATGTAGAAATTGACTTTCACTTTGTTCGTGATAGAATTGCCAAAAGACACCTCGAAGTTCGCTTTGTTTCCACAGTCGATCAGATTGCCGACATCTTCACCAAAGGACTAAGTCACCAACGTTTTCGGAGACTTCGTGACAAGCTCGCTGTCATCGATGGACAACATCGCTTGAAGGGGCGTGTTGGAGATAAAGATGCTAAGGAAACAACCTAGATACTCTCCTACATATCCCGATAGTTACTTGCACCATTATCTCATTGTTGTAACAAATAGATTAGATGTTATCCTTATCTTTGTAGCTCTATATAATGAGCAATAAAATCAATAAAAGTATGCGAGTTCAACATATCAAATATTCACTTCTACTTTAACTATGAGAATAGCAATGGTCCTTGAGGTCTTCATATTTTAAACGAGGTCCTTGTAGGATTCTGAGTAAAGTATATTGCAATAAAGTAGACCGAGTTGTGATTAAGCAGTCTTATGTCTCTTATCAGATATATACACCCTTCACCAGAAATACTAAGCTCCCAGCTTTTTTTACTGTGGCGGAACTGTCTTGAACTGTCTTAACATGTCCTTTCTCAGAAATAAATGGCATTGGCAGGCCGATGGTGTTAGAATAAGATGCCGGCAAATTTGGCTTTTTCCTCAAAATTTGTATGAAACTTCGTTAGTGTTTGAAATTTCAACAAGATTTCTTTATTTTTATTTTTCTGAAACTTTTAATGCTAGGTCAAAAATTTAAAAAAAAAAACAAGTACAAACGACAACGAATGAGCATAAATTTTTGAGAGCTTTTTGTCTCCTGTTCAATCTTCAACCAAATTATATCAATAATGAAGAAGGCGAGATATGTCAAATATTGACGAGTACTCTGGAACCGGAAATTTCATGGTGAGCTGCGTATATTAGAAGTCTTGCCAATATAATAAGATGAGTCTTGTCACTGCCGTCATCTATTGGTTCTTAGGCATTGTTTTTATTTTAAAATGTTTCCGAGGAAGGAAAAGTCTGATAGGAAACACTGAAACCTCCAGCTTAGTCATAAACTTCTCTTAAAAAGACATTATCATAGATTCAGTGGGGATGCATACTCGTATCTTTTTTGAAGAAATGGACGTCCGAATTATTGTTGAGCACCCGAGTTGTTAGGTAGTTGCCGGATTTTAGATGTTTGACTAACTCTCCCAGATGGAATTCTTAGCTCAATTTTTATGGCTTACAGAGTTACAGTATTACGAAATGGATAGTAAATTATGACAGCAAAATAAACTGTGTTATGACAGCAAAGTAAAATCCCAGTCTAACTCATGAGATATGCTTGGAATGAAATTCTTCACATCCAGTAGAAGAAGGGGTTTTTACTCAACGGAGATGATGATATTGTAAAAATATATTCTTGGAAGTGATGCTATAGCTAACACTCTCAAGTTTGCACCTGATATTACATGGCCAACAAACCCCTTATCACCTGCAAATGGGAGAAAGCCCCTAAGTCACACCTATGTGTTCAATAGTTACGAGTCCCTCGCAGATGGGGGTTATGGTTCCTTGATAGGGACTGAACAGGTAGAGCAGTTGTAGCTTTTTATGTCACAACCCGAGCATAACTGTGCATGAGATGCAAGTAATGGAGCAAGGTTTCAAACTGGCATTTCAACATACTAGAAGGTTGGTCATGGCAATTGCAGAATCTAAGACATGTATGGGAGGTATACATTTCAAGCGAGTTAAACACTTTCTCTTCTTCAGCCATTAATTCCTGCATTATTTGAGCATTTTCTCGCTGTTATACCCCATAATGCTTGAAATTTGTAACACTGGAAGAGAACCTAATCCAACGATTAAATCTAATCGCTAGGCCACTGTTATTACAGTCACTACGTGTGGACCATTCACGCGTTCTTGTGTAAGACTTATTATGGCCCACATGAGTAGGAGACTTTTAGTAATTATGGGTTTTTAATTATGATGATCCAAGTGTTGGGAAACCGAGGGGGCAAATAGCAACGCGGAAGCACAATACGATTTAGAAAGAACTTGAAGAACCAACTCTAACCACGGAGAATTCAAACAAATGCAATAATCACATACACAAGGTTTAATTTAGGTGGAAATCCTTTAAATGATCAAAACCACCCCCGACAAGCACGACGAATATATTATCACTTAGGGTTACAAGAAGTTACAGAGATCACTCAACCTCACCTATACCCTTACAGATAATCCCCAGCAAGAAACCCTAGAAAGAAAACCCAAGAAATCTCTATAGAACAAAACCCTAAATTTCTCATTTTTCTCTCTCTAACTCTTTCTCCTTGTACAAAGGCCTTTAACATACACTCGATATTTATAGGCCTTTCATTAGGATATCTCCGAAGTACGCATCATGAGATAATCCATCGCTTTGGATTAAATCCTCTTCAAAACGAACTTAAAAACAAACAAACAGAGCCTTTTTCGTTCGAACCGCCTCATGACTCGTTCGAACGACTTCAACGGAAACTCTGTCGTTCGAACGACTTTCCAACTCGTTCGAAAGACTTTCCCCTGTTTTAAGCCGTAATCCTAACACCAAGTCCTAATAGAAAAGTAATCATATCGGTTAATGAAGTTAGGGTTTCCTACAACTCTCTACTTTGATGGAAAGTAGTCATAATTAAAATAGGAAACTAGATCATCTCTCTACCTATATAAGTGTGTCTAGCCCATCAACTAAAGTACTATCTCAAGGAAAATGTTAAGGGAGAGAAAACCTAGTTGTCACCGCTGGCCGCTGCCGACGAACACGAGGATATACCTCAATCAATCAAGCTATTGATCAAGGTACGTGATTATGTTTCCGCACTATTATTTATCATGAGTATCGCATTAAGTCTTAGGTCCTTGTAGTTCTTTAATGTTTATAGATCCTGTCATGTATCTTGTTCCCCATAGCACTGATTAGAATTCATTCGTTAACGAATAATTAGTTCTTCCCAAAGAAACTAGTAACAGGGTTGGAACCCAGTGTCGCCCTTCTGTGTACATCTTAATGTGTCGTGCAGGTGTCAAGGACACTTCCGCAATGTACGAAGTTGGGTCTCCAATGTCAGCCTGATATTTATGTGGGTTATGATTCGTTACCTATCTTTAGATATTTGAAATCCACTGGCAACGTATTTATTGCATGTTTACTACATGGTTGATTGCCACTTTGATGAGACGATTTTTCTGGCATTAGGTAGAGATATGACAGATAATACCGTGAAAGTTTCTAAGTTAACTTGGGAAACACTATCGTTGTCTCATCTGGACCCCTTTACATAATAGAGTAATAATAAGGTTCAACAGATTCTTCACTTATAATAGGACGCAGATGAATTGCTTAGATGTATTCAATAATACTGCTAGAGTGACTAAGGTGTATGTACCTGCAAGTAGTGCACCTGCACAGCCGAACATTCTGAGGAACTAGCGTGCCTCCCGCAAACGAATATAAGACTTGCGTTATATGCAGAGCAACGATGGAAGTAAGTATTTTGAGCCGGCGAACAACAAAATTAGGGACAAAATATGGCTTATGGTGTCGCGGTTCATCGACGATGAAACTGCCCATCGACAAGGCAATAGAAGTAACGCGACAAATTGATGTATTATGAGACAAGCCCGGTGTGACACATGTACATTTTAATAATGTGATCTCGATCTATTATGTTTGTAATGGTACAACGCAGGATCATTAAATAGTGATTGTCGTCAATGCATTCACCCTCGCTGTTGCGCTCGCCATCTAAGATGAAGATTTTAAACCACTTATTGTAAATGACTACGTGTTGTTGTACATTGGCCAAAGTGAGCGTCTAGAATCTAGGCTGAGCACAGCTCGTTAATAAAGTGTGAAGTGATGTTATAAAGCTTGTCAGATACAAATGAGAATTCGTACGGAAACCTAATAAACTAAAAAAGTTATTAGGCCAAGCCAAGACTAGTTGCCCAGATGTTCTCTAAGAAACTTGACATCAATTACGATAAGACCTATTATCTGCTTTTAGACGCTATAACTTTTCAATTCTTGACCAGCCTGTCAATTGTCGAGGATAAGCTAGACACGCGTCTTATATAGGTAGCACATATCTATAAGGGAAACTAAATACGGACATCTACAAGAAGCTACCCGAGCGGTGTAAGTTTCTGGAAGCAATTAAGCCTAACGCACGTGATGCTTACGTAAAAAACTGGATAAGTCATTGTTGGCTTGAAACAATCAGGGCTCATGTGGCACAATAAACTGATTGAGTATTTGAAGGTCGAGGACTTTGCAAATAGTTTATTTGCCCATGCATTCTCACTAAGAACACGAAAACTTGTTTAGTTATCATAACAGTATACTAGATGATTTGGATATCATCAGAACTTTAGAAGAGATCATGAGAGCCGTCGAATACTTTTGGGAAATGAATTCAAAATAAAAGACCTTGAAAAACCAAGAATTGTAGCGATTTGCAGATCAAACATCTTGGTAACAACATACTCGTTTAATAGGCGATATGGATGTAACTCATCGTCTATGATAGTCATTCACCAGGAGGTGGACAAGGACATCTTCCGCCCTCTTGATGAGGGGGAGGATCTCCTAGGGCCGATGCACCTTTATCTAGAAGTAATTAGTGTTTTGCTTTACTTAGTCGAGTATATTAGATATGATATCTCATTCGTTATAAACTAATTGGTTCGCCACAATTCCACTAATACCTAGAGGCATTAAAATGGGATTAACACATTTTGTAGTACCTGAAACCAGCATTATAGACTTAGGTCTATTCTACCCGATAAATGGTAAACGTAAAATTATAGGGTACATCGAAGCAGGATATTCGCCAGACCCACATAAAGGCCATTGTCAGACGGGCTATGTGTTTATGTATGAACATACGATGATTTTATTGAGATTAGTGAAGCAGACAGCGGTTGCTGCATCCTCGAACCACAGAGAAATTTTTGCACTTCATGAAGATGGCAGATAATGTTTTTGGTTACGCTCTATGACAAATTACATCAACAAAACTTGTGGACAAAGTTCTGTCTAGAAGAAACCCACGACTCTCTATAAAGACAGTGTTACATGCATCGCTCAAGTTAGAGAAGGTTTTATCCAAGACGACAGAGCCAACCATATTTAACTAAAATTCTTCTATACTCACGAATTACAGAAGGCGAATAAATTTGATTTTGTTCAAGACCATTCAACAGACAACTTAGAAGATCTATTCATGAAGACTCTTACACCACCTACGCTCAAGATATTGGTACACAGAATAGACATGCAAAGTTTATATTCATTGACATCTCTAGGAGACACATCTCTAGGAGATAAACGTCATGGGGAGTAGTCTCCAGCTGACATGGGCATATGCGTGTTGTACTTTTTTTTCCTGATAACGCAGCTTTTATCCTTAGGGGTATTACTGGCTGGAGGTTTTAATGATGCAACATCATACACACCCACTACCCATATGCGACATAAGATTGTACTCTTTCCTTACATAGCTTTTTGCCCACATGGTTTGCTTGGCTGAGGCTTTAATGAGGCAAGTCGTCTAGATGTGGAACACCCCAAGGGGGAGTGTTAGGAACCATTTGGTTGGGTCCAACCCGCACTAGGTATGGGGTGACCCACCGACTCCTAACCTTAGAGAGTTTTAGAGGCTTCTATTTATATCCGTAGAAGGGCTATGTTTATATAACCTAAGAGCATCTCCTATAGTGTCTCGCTAATTTGGATTCCAAGGTGCCACATAGGATTTTTGAGCTCTAACAACACCTCACTGACTTAGATTTTCAACTCAAAAAGTAAGGTTGAGTTTTGCTTTCCAAGACTCAACCTTGTTTTCTTACGTCGCGATTGGGCGCTCAAATGTTGGGCGTCTATTTGTTTTCTAATCCGGCGCCTAAGGTTTGGGCGCCCAATTATTATTTTTTCACAAAACTTCAAATTGGGCGCCTAAGACTTGGGTGGCAGATGATTTCTTTTTCTTTTTTTTTCAAAAAAAATGAAATGGGAGCCCAACAAAAAAACTAGTGTAAGAAGAAATAAAACCCACTGACTTGAATTTGGCTTTAGGAAATGCTCTTAGTTCATCTAATAAAAACTTCTCTTCACACTATATCTGTGTTTATACATGTATGTATGATTAGATAGCATAGAGTGTTTTTGTTCTCAGCAATATTTATTTGGTAAATTGCTGCAACGAAAAATAGAGGAAAGGAAAAAAATTCTCTAGAAAGAATCCCCTTTTTTCCTCTTCTTTTTAACACGGAACTCTGAAAACAAAGAAGGTGAAGATGCATTTTCAATTGTTGTTTTTGGTTAGTGCTACTCTTCTACTTTCGGTTCTTCAAGTGTGTACTTGCAGCGGTATTTGCTCCGAGAGCTTCAAGTGTGGGGATGATGTCTACTCGTATCCTTTTTGGGGAGGTAGACGTCCTGATTATTGTGGAGTACCTGGCTTCGAACTCAATTGCCGAAATTCCCACTCTGAGATTGAGATCAGAAATTCCGACTCCTTTGGACAAACTTACATAGTTTGGAATATCAATGAAGCCAATCAGATTATGACAATTGTAAGATCTGATGTTCGGTATTTAGGTTTTGGTGGTTATTATTGTCCTTCTGAATTATTTTTCAATGATTCAGCAAGTTATAACACTCCCTTCGAGTTTGCTTCTGGTACTCTGAACTACACTCTGTTCTATGGCTGCCCTTTCAATGTCTCATATGGGTCAGGGGGATATTATTGTACTTATGCAAATGGCACCGCTATTAGTGTTTACCTCATGGCTGACTCATTTGCGCCAAATAAAAACACTTCTAAGTGCCAAGGTAGTATTTACATCCCAGTTCGTCCCTCATCTGTTCGTCTCAGCACGTATGAGATTTTGCAGAATGGATTTGATGTCAAGTATGCTGCTAGTTATCATTCAGACTGTGTCAACTGTACCAATTCTGGTGGGAGTTGCGGATACATCGGATCCAGCGAATACCAATCTGAGTATTTTGAGTGTTATACAAATCTTAGAATTGCGGATACAGGTAACTACATCCATTCTATTAGCTAAATTCCACCTGAATGATAAATGCTTTTTACTGTAATCTCTATTTATTTTTTACTATTATCCACCAGGTACTTTACAAAAGAACAACGTTCTTTGAAGACACTTAATACAGCGCTTGGCCTCTCGATTATCAAAATAGTAATTAAGAAAACAAAATTTTACCACTAAATATAAGGTTAGGATTGTTGTGGTAGTGGATTTTTGTAGCAGTAAGAGGACCATTAGAGGTGATGAAACAAGCAGTAATACGAATTTCTAGGATTGTTTATGTGCGTTACCCGTGTCAAGATTTTAGAAGTAACATAATTATCTTCTATTGATTCTTTAGCTCAAAAATTGGCTTACAGAGTAAAACAAATGGTATATACACTTAGTTTTTAATTTTAGCTCAAACATATAGTTTAGTGTTCTTTTTGATCAGTCCAAATTCGAGTGTATGTTTTGATTACATTGTTTAGGATATGCTTACAATAGGAATACGTAATTGAGTACCAATTCCACATTGTTGACTCTGTGAGATCGTTTAACGGTTCTTCGAGATTGTTATCTCCTTGTTACCTATGCTAAAGATCGACACTGAAGCTATTTTGTCCTCTACTTCTTGTATGACTTGATTTGGTAATCATCTTTTTTCCTTCTCCTTGTAGATTTAGCGTATACCTGTGATGATAGATGTGTCTTTTCTGGAACTACTTGTGTAACATGTTTAGAAGTCGTTGCCTTCAAGTGATGAGTGATTTTAGTCGAAAGCATATTTAATGTGAAATATCTTGTAGTTTTATTACTAGGCATTAGTGATGTTACAGCTAGTGAACTAGGAGTCTTAAGTTGGCACCTGATAATGAGCAGTTCTCAATGTTTGAAACCTTGATACTGCATGGGCCAACAAACCCCTAAGTCATACTGATGACAAGTCCCTCAGTGTGATCGTGGGGGTTATAGTTCTATGGTAAGTACTGAATAGGTAGAGCACTTACGGTTTTACATCGAGTTATTTTTTGTAAAGATTAAATGTTCAAGGAAGCCATCAAATAAAGTTTCAGATCCGTCTCTTTTGTGTCCTGTCAGTGTTTTATTGGTGTCTTCGATGACTGAGTTCAAGTAAGGAATAATTTGTTTGAAGGGGAACTAGGATTATGTTCCATTGATGTGGCTGTCGGGCTAGCGTATCTACCCGAGACTCACTATAACCCAATTGTTGTTATGATATTTGAGATATCTAATATCTGAGATTAACGGACCCTAATTTCCAGAATTTTTTTGCGAAATCGAATTTTTCAACATTGGTCTTGGTCAGTCTTATGAGAGCACAAACCTAAAAGAGGATCAATATGGGAATGACCGAGTGAATGGTTCCTCATCATGTAATTGGTGGGATTTGAAAGAGAGAGAAACACAGGAAAAGTACAAAATGAATAATCATACAACAATTGTGGTAGGTTTTAGCTCTTTGCATACTGTCTCTGTTTGTGAGACTCTTAGTAGAAAAGCGTGAGAGAATGCCTTTTCAGTTGTTATTGATCGGTGCTGCTCTTCTAGTTTTAGTTCTTCAAGTGTGTATTTCAGTAATAGCTCTGCATACACTAGATGGTCCAAAAACTTTGAATGTGGGGATGATTCTTACTCATATCCTTTTTGGGGAGGTGGACGTCCGTAGATTGTGGAGTTTACGGCTTTGAACTCAATTGTCGTTGAAATCCCTACACCGATATAAATTATGAAGCTTACAAAGTTTTAATATCAGTGAAGCCAATCAGATTATGACGATCGTAAGATCTGATGTTTGGAGTTTGGTTTCTGGTTCTTGTCCTTCTGAATTCCTCTATGATTCAGCAGTAGGTGATTTTCACGCTCTCTTTGAGTATGCTCCTGGTCCTGGTACTCTGAACTACACTCTGTTGTATGGTTGCCCTTTCAATGTCTCATATGAGTGTGGGGGATTTGATTGTTATGATGATGTAAATGGCACTTATATTAGTATTAAACACTAAGATTGCGGAAGCTAAATTAACCTTGATTAATACTAAGTTCTCTCAATTGCATAAAATAAAGGTCAAAGAACCTAGGGTTTATGAGATTTACCCCAAACTCTACAATCTCTCTCTAAGCCTTTTCTCTCACTAAAACCAGCATGACAAATAAACTAACCTTAGGTTCTCTTTTATAGGAGAAGAGACCTAGCACAAATAGAAACCCTAGCTAGACTCTAATTATGAGACTTCTCCTAATTATAATGCAATTAAATTAAATAACAAGAACTAAATAAGAAGGTGCGCGCACGACGTACGAAACGTTATATGTGTGGTCGTGGGTATGACCACGTGACTTATCAATTAGTCTTTACCTCACGACTGACTCCGGGTTAATTGCGCCAAATCACAACACTTCTGAGTGCCAAGGTGTTATTCTCATCTCGTTCCGTCCTTCATCTATTAATTTTATCTAAAATGTGATTTAAGGGCTGGATTTGATGTCAAGTATGCTGCTATTTATCATTCATTATGTTTGACCTGTACCAATTCTGGTGGGTGTTGCGGTAGCACTAAATCTGGTGATAACATTTTTCACTATTATTTCTGCGACTAGACTTCTCAAAGGACTTTTCCTCCACCGGGTATCTACATCTATTCTATTAGCAGCATTCACTTCCTCTTAATATTATTTCTTAGAAAGAAGGAAAACCCCAATATTTGTTTTTCAATTAAGTATATCTAATATCACAATCATATCACCTGAAACTCAACTAACTCGGGCAATTTAACCAACTCAGGCAGGAGGATTGCATTAGGTATGTTATACCTCAACCATCTTCACTCTTTTGTCTACTCTAACCTTCGCATCTCAAGCTCTAGTACGCGCATGTATATTCTAAGCTTGACAAGTAGTACCTGAAGAAGGAAAAGTTCAAGAACATTAATCTACTATGTAATTTAGGAAATCATAATTATTGGGACACAGGGGAAGCATTTTTAGTGTTGAAAAGGGGTCAAGCAGTCTTGAACCCATATTTTGGATACTTTCACAGACTTTAGTAGCTAAGCTAGTTGCGATCTACCGATTGACTGCTTAACATTCGGTTATGAAGAAGTAAATGCGTAAATGTTTGTGAACTATTGATTTAACATTGCCACATGCAGGCTGATTATGAAATTTCTATTTACTTGAGATTAATCGGCTTTGAACAATTTAGGTCAAATAAATTAGGTCTAATATTCCTTGAAGCTAATGGTATAACTCTAACCTAACTCAAGTTGATATGATAATCTAATGTTAGCAACAAGCAATCAACTATGCGCAAGAACAACCAATTTTAACCCAGTGGGAAACCTTTCTACAGAGAAAAAACCCACAGTGACAGTCGAATCGTCGGACAGCTAAAAATCCACTATTTAAAAGGAATTACAATAATTCAATCACTTACAGTCTCGCTCAATCTTCAATCCCACGTCTCGCTTCAATCTCCCACCAAAGCTTACAAGCTTGAAACTCACAAGCTTTTCAAATCAAGATTAGGGTTTTTGAAACTCTGAGATCGATTCAATTTGAGGTTTAATTCTCGTTGAATCTCTCGTTGAATTCTTTCTCCTCTTCTCAAGCCCAAGAAAATTGATTTTGGAATAGTTGAAATTGAAAATAGAAAATGAACCTTTTAAAAGAAAACTGAAAAACCAGTACTCTGTTCGAATAGAACAAAACTCTATTCGAATAGAACTATTTTCCGAAAAAAAACAACTCTTTTGAACTTTTGTAAAATGCTAATGGGCTAGAGTAATTGAGCAAAGAGGTACAAAACCAACGTATATGTTCAATGTCAGTCAGTTGTAGTCGTTCCACGTGCACTCTCTGACGATGAATAACCACGAGATAATGCCAACCCATATTCTAGACACGAAATGAAACCAATACCAAATATGGATGTTTCAGATTAGTATTGTAAAACCGAGAGGAATGCATCAGAGTTTTCTAGGGTAGTTGTTGATGTTTATGTCCATGTATAATTGTTGAAGCTCCCTAAAATCATTCTCTTAGTATCTTGTATTCTTCATATATGCTATTTGCTTAGCTTTCTTTATATGATCTTTGGGATATCACTTTCTAGTTAAATTTACAAACCAAAGATGCTTATCCTGAAAATGCAGATAAAACGAGGGATCTGAAGGTAATTATCATAGTTATAGTCGTCGTAGGGGTCGTTGTCATTGGTGTCTGTGCATATTGGTGTTGAAGGAGAATGGCAAAACAAAAAGGTAATTTGATTTACTAGTAGCTTCCAATTACTCAGTATAAGATAAAAGCATTTATGTACTATTTTAAATACTTGTCAGAAAAGAGGAGCAGGAATGGATATATGGTCCCGTTCAATAAGGGTAGTACGGTTGAAGAATCATCAATGACGGGCATGCTTGGAGATAACTCGGACCTTCCCCGTTTCAGTTTTGAAATGTTAGCAATTGCAACGAACGACTTTAGCTTTTTAAATCGGGTTGGGCAAGGTGGTTTCGGTTCAGTTTATAAGGTAGCTGTTTACCTACTTAGACACTTATTTATTTTTATTGATTTACAACAAGTAAAAAGGGCAGTGACAGAACATTTAAACAAAAACGATATGGATCCTTGCTTTTCCTGCACGGTAACAAAGACAATTTATTCTCAAACACAAATGAAGGAGGGTTACATACTCTCCACCATGAGGATTCAAGGAGGGCTTAGAGCCATCTCCTTCAATTTCATAATTAAAAAAAAATCTTAGTCATATCTGTCACCGCTTTTTATCCAAATAACTCTTTTGACATTTTTTTTGTCAGGGTATCCTTCCAGGCCCAGACGGACGAGTAGTAGCTGTGAAAAGACTTTCTATGACCTCTGGACAGGGGTTCCAAAAGTTTAGGAATGAAGTCATAGTGATTTCTAAACTTCAGCATAGGAATCTCATAAGACTTTTAGGCTATTGCTTCGAAGGAGACAAAAAGATGTTGCTCTATGAATACATGCACAACAAAAGCTTGGACTTTTTCTGTTTTGGTTTGATCTCTCTCAGAACTTCCTTAACTATGCACAAATACTCTCCATACTTATATTCTTAAAATTCATCACATGGTTAATTTACGATATTTATTCGATTGTAAATCAGGGCCTGTAGAACGAAGAATTCAAAACTGGAAAGTTTGTTTCCAAATTATTGAGGGGATTGCTCGAGGGATGCTTTATCTTCATAGGGATTCTAGATTAAGAGTAATTCATAGAGATCTTAAGGCAAGTAATGTTTTGTTGGATGAACAGCTCAATCCAAAGATTTCAGACTTTGGGATGGCAAAATTTTTTGGAGGCAATGAACTGCAAGCAAATACTGTAAGGGTTGTTGGGACATAGTAAGTATTGATTGATTACTTTAGTTAATATGTATATGTATATTGTTGTTTCTAACAGTTTCATTCATTATATTTAATAATGAGAATACAGCGGTTATATGTCCCCTGAGTATGCTATGCAAGGAATATTTTCTGAGAAGTCCGATGTATTCAGTTTTGGAGTATTGCTATTAGAGATTGTCACTGGAAAGAAGAATACAAGCTTTTATGATTATGAAGAATCCTTAAGCCTCTTGGGATATGTAAGTGTATGCCCATTGTTTTTTACAAATTAATCTGGAGAACCATAACTTTCACGCTCCTTCCAACTAAGACTTTTGTACTTATTTTCAGACTTGGAAATTATGGAAGGAAGACAGAGTGGAAGAGATAGTCCATCCAGACCTATCTGAACCGTGTTTTCTTATTGAAATCTTAAGATGTATCCAAGTGGGACTGTTGTGTGTGCAGGAATTTTCAGATGATAGACCAAATATGTCATCTGTAATTTCCATGCTTACCAGTGAAACTGCAACTCTTTCTACTCCAAGAGAACCTGCATTTACCCAAAGAAATTTTTTGCCAAATCCAAATTCATCTCAGAGTAGTGGCAAAACATGTTCTGGAAATGAACTCACAGTTTCACTTAGTCAAGGACGGTAAAACAATATGTAAATGTAATTATATAATATGTAAATCTAACTGTTGCCTTTATTGTTTACTCAATTGTATACTAGTATTACCGCTAACGGTAGGGAGACCGACGTGATGTTATTTTAAAAGCCAAAAAAGCTAAAAGGGCGTGCCTTCGGCACTACACCTCTTTAGCTTTGAAACTTATTTAATTTCGCAAGAAAATTTGCAATTGGCAAATTTTAAAAAAATTGGCAACACTTCCCTAGTTTCATAGACTATAAACAACATACAAATCATTTGCAAACCTGTATAACAATCATTCAACACAACTACACCATACAACATTCACAAAAACACTTTAATGTCATGTCTTAAGTTTTTCATAATATCAAATAACTCCTTGATGTACATTGATGGTTCACGAAGGAATGCAGCCAGATGTTCATTGATGGATCACAAAGGAATACAGACAGATGTTCATTGATGGATCACGAAGGAATACAGGAAGATGTTCATTGATACCCAAGATCCATAGCAACTCCTCATATAACCATGACCTGAAAATTCTTCTACAATAGCAGCAACAGTTGCAGTCATTATTCCTCAAATAGTTAATATTAGTATCTTCTCGTATGCATTTAGCCACACAATAACATTTGTTGAAGATGAAGAAAGGCTTGAAGGCCAGGAGAAGCGTGCACAACCAAGTAATGTGTTTATAGAATGTATTGATACAATGACCATAACTCCTTCTTTGAACCCCTTAAACAAATCCAGGAGCTGCAAGCAATGAAAATAACATTCCAAATATTTCTAGGCTCAGTGAAAAATCCAGAAAATCCTCCATTCCTTTTAAAGAACTACTCATGTATCCCATATATAAAGAGAAGTTTGTTCATAGAGGGCATACCTTTGGTGATGATGTAAAGTCTAGCCCGTATTGCTCGAATGAGTTTTTGTAACCTCGAATTCTTTTACCTCATGAGAATCGTCACAGCAGTGTAGAGACCAGCTACACAAGCGTATTCAGCAATACCAGTGGAATTTCTTGATGCCGACCCCTGCACTAGTGTTGAGAACAGTGGAATAACCATTGGTGACCACAGAACAAGAACCATACAGGCAAATCCAAGAATCCTATATACGAGATGAATGTAAGAAGTAATCAGAACGCATGGGATTTTAAAATTCATTAGATTGACCATAAAACATGGCAGAGAGAATATATGGGATATATGAGTGAGAGAAGCAACAAAACTATAATTACATGGATTTCTAGCTTAATTATAAGCACCTCTAGTTTAAGTCACATAACTATATTTTGTTGCAAGGAAATGCAGAATTGGGAATAGCAGAAAACGAGAGAGATAGCGTCTAACTTAGTTTATTCTCAAGAATATGATGTATATTAGATCACATCATAGACATACCAAGACTTGAATAAGAAAGGACCTAAATGCATGAACTTTAATACTCACGTAGACTCTAACTCTGACTCTCCACCTCACTTGGACTATTTTTTTTATACCAGGAGAGCCTGCATTATTAAACTGGTAAACTAAAATTAAAAGGATGATGAATCACTACGATGAGTATTGGTCTCAACATGAGTAAAAAAAACACTTGTGAGTTATAGGAATATTTGAAAGAGAAAAAAATATGATCACTTACCTTTGAAACAAAGGACGCTCAGCAAGACGTAAGAACAAGATAAGTCTCTCAGTCAAGCTAATGGTACCACGTATACCACCCCAAAGTAATGCAACTTTACCAACCAACTTCAACATCTCGCCCTTTTGTCCCAAGTCAGCCAGCATTGCAACCAGTATGTCCATACAAAATGCTTCAAAAATTTCTGGGTGAAAAATCTCAAGAAAAAGATAAAAAGAAAACACAATAACGGATGGACCTAACAAAACAATCTGACCTTTCTTGATCAACTCCACCACCCTCTTTGGTAAATACTACAGGACCAGCAACTGACATTGCTTTCTCAGCCAGACTACTCACAATATTACTCTGGCTTTTCTCAGACACGTCGAGAGATTTATCATGCTCATTATGATTGTTCTCTTTATCATCGCGGAAGCTGAATGAAAGTTCACTAGTTTTATTGCTTTCATTGCGCTCCTTTATCTGAAATAGAAAAGGTAGCTGAATGAAAAACGCAAGCTCTGAATTCAAAAATAAGAAATGTACCGGTGAAGACAATTACAAGGTCTAATGTCTAAAAAAAGTTCTTGATGAGAACTCTAATCTCAAACAAATAGAGAGGAAATCATTAGGAGAAATACCAAATAGCCGGAGTTTTCTTTATCAAAGAATCTTTGTCAACCCCAATTAATATATATGAAGCATCCAAACCAATGAGATTTCGACGCCACCTGTGAAGTCATTTACTTCGATAATTTTTCACTGTCCGTAAGCTACCCTAATAATTACAATGTTGGCCACATTTCATTTTGACCTGAATCTGATATATAAACGCACAAACAAAATTGTCTAACAATGGCAATCGAGGCCAATTTTGTTTTAACTTAAATCAGAAGTATGGAAACACAGTTCTGAAACAGTAGCAATGGCATTTCTAACTACCAATTCCCAAGCAGACACTATAACATGATTTTTACAAACTATACTAACATGATTCATCAATTAACAACAACTATTTTAGGCCAATTTTAGAACCCCAGGTACAGGAAAATATTTCAATCAAAACCCTAAATTAAGAAGATTATAAACCCTAGATAAAAGCAATGAATCAAAATAAGAGATTGGAGTAGAAGAATTTACCGACGAGATTGGCTGAAACCCTAAAGCTTTGCAAAATCAAACACTCCAAGTCACCATTGGAGAGTGAATCACATAAGAAGTTATGTTTGTAATTTGAGAAAAGGAGTGAGATCTAGAGAGAAGGAGAAGATGGCCTGGAGAGATCGAGTGAGAGGAGAAATGAATGGAAGATTACAACTTTAACCTTGTATACTATGTTTCAGAAGTTAAAAATTATAGGGGCATTTTTGACAATGAACACGACCAATCACCAGATGCTGACGTCAGCTGACGTCAGATTGCCCTTTGCTCACCATCTCTACCGTAAGGAAGACCTCCTAACGTCGGTCTTGATTAGGTGAATATTTTGTTGTAATATACTCTGAGTTCTATGATTATACTCAGTAGAAATGTTTCTTTGCCCAATTTGGCTCTCTGTGTGAGTTGATTTCATACCATTTATGGTTGCTTTATGTTGTGCCTGTTTGTCTTGATTTATACCGTTAATTATAGAAATGATAAACAAATGTTAACTTTATTTTTTACCTTTATTTCCTCATATGCTCTTGTTCTGCTCACTCCCCACATTTTGAAGAACAAATTACAAAATCCTCTCGGGTGTCACAATTGTTGTGACAATTATATGGTTGTACCTTTGGATGCTCCATATGGTACACAGGAAATATTTGTGATCATGAACATTTTGGCTGGTTTAAACAGTTGCTGACCATTATGGTGTAGATAAGTTTTTGTTTCAGATATGCATGAATGCATTTGAGGGTTAACATATGCATAAATTACTAGAAATATTTTTAAACCACGAGAACAATCAATTTTAACCTTGTGGGAAACTTTTATCAGGAGCCGTTGTCGAATCCTCGACAACTGAAATCCACTATGAAAAAGGATTACAATAATCTAAATCACTTACAGACTCGATAAGCACATCCCGTGGTTACTGTAATGGCATGTTTCGAATCTCGAATTCAAGCCCTAGCTTCGGCCAACATATATTTACTCGACCTCATTATTACAAGACGACGTGTCACATTTATGGCATATTATGAGGTAGTTACAAGGAAGATAAATTATTCATACCGTTACACAACAGTTACGAAGACTCATCAAAACTATTTTGTAAAAGCTATCATTAAAAGAGATAATGGTTATAAAACGATCATAATATAATATCTATAAATAGGATCAAGAAAGAACGATAGACTAGGGACAAATTTCTCGATCTAGAGAGTTTATACAAAATTACTCAGAATACTTATTGTAATAGGTATTTACTCAATCAATAAGATCACTATTTCTAAATCCTCAAGAGAAGTTGTGGTTTCTACCTCTTCAGAGGTTTTCACGCAATTCTTATGTGTTGGTGATTATTTGTTATTGCTGGTATTCATATCATATTTAGTGTGAAATTCTAAGTTTGAGATCCGAATTTAGGCTCTTACAATTACCTATCTTTAATTGCAATTCTCACAATCAATCTTCTATTCTCGCAACGCCCTTCGTTCTCGCAACGCCTCGTTTCGGATTACGCACCAAAGCTTTTCAAGCTCGAATCCCTCAAGCTCTCAAATTATAAAGTTTAAATTAAGTTTATGTAATTTTAGATAGATTCAACTTGAGGGTTAATTCTCGTTGAATCTCTCATTGAATTCCCTATTCTCTCAAAATATCTCAAACCCTTAAATTCATTTTAGAAGATGTGAAGTTCAAAATAGAAAAGAAGTTTTAAATAGAAAACTGAAAATCCCGTGCTCTGTTTGAATAGAGAAAGGGTTCTGCATATCGAACATAAACCTATTTTTATCAAAACACACAATTCTTTTTAAACTTTTGTAAAATACTAACGGGCTAGAGTATTTGAGCGACGATATATAAAACCAAAGTACTTGTTCAGCGTCAGTTTAACTGTAGTCGTTCCACGTGCACTCTCTGACGATGAATAACCACGAGATGGTGCTGACACCTATTCTAGACACGAAATGAAACCAATTAATACCAATATGAATGTTTCAGTATGTACTTGTGAAAACTCAACATTAAAAATTGTGACACCAAAATAAACTTTATATCATGTGGTATTTCAAAAGAGGTCATGAAATGATTCTCTATAGACTTAAGAAGTATGTAACCCAGCGTTTTGCATAATTCATATTGTGAATATTGAAATTTTAAGAGTATTACAGAAAGCGTCTGGCCACATACTTTTATTGAGAAAATGTTATTCCACCCCTATACCTAGTAGTACTTTGTAAGAGCACCTCCAACAGAAGAGTATGTTGTTAAGGTTTTCCTATACTCTTGCAAAAAACCTATCTAGCAGGGGTATGGGGTTCAGCATACTCACCCCTATACCCCTCCAAAGTATGCAAAACCTAAACTTGGCGAGGAGTATCTGCATATTGTCTAGGCGCTAAACCGTTCAGTGCCCAACAACTTTTAATTACAACTGACACCTTTCTCTCCCATCACAACTTCTCTCTCTAATATACCACTGCCTAGGTGCGGAACCGCTGAGCACGTTGAAAACTTTTTAATACAAGTGGTATCTCTCTCTTTCTCCCATCACAACTTCTTTCTTAATTAAAATCGCAATTTTCTGTTGGACGAAAACAATATGCGATTCTGGAATACCGATATGGTAAACTGGAATCGCATACTCTTCTGTTGGAGGTACTCTAAGAGCATGGCCAGCAGTAGGGTGGGCAAATTCACCCAAACCCAAGTGGATTCAATCCACTCCACAGCAGTTCAAACTCCAAACAAATTATCGCAGTTTTAAAATGTGGGGCACAATCTACGTCTACGATCTAGCCACGTGTCTCTATCATAAACGACCACACCATACGCGTAGTTTTGAACTATGGGGAGTGAGAACCAATCAGACTGTGCCACATTTTAAAAAAAAATATTACCGCGGAGTTCAAACTGTGCGGCAAGAGCCTGCATGAAAAAAGGCACTCCCTCCCCCTTCCCCTCATACTTCATTCCTTTTTCAAGTTTGCCTCTAAACCCAAAACCAACTTATTCCTCAAGTTTCCTAACCCCCACATTTTCCTCAATAATTCAACGCCATTAATAGAATAACAATGTTGGGAGAGTCTAGTTTGTGGTCGGGCTATGTTTTTCACAAAACAAGATATAGCGCAAGCTCTGAAGTTAAACGAAGGGGAAAAAAATTGATGACCAATATGTGGCCGTTACACCTCACAGAAAATGATCTTACCTCAACCCTAGAGGATTTGCACCGAGTGGATATTCTCCCTAGAGGATTTGGATCGGAGGAATTGTCGGTAAGCTTTTCGTGTAAAATTTATGTATTATTAACGTTATTTGCCAAATGTTCGACGAAATGTCCGAATAAAATTTTTATATGTTACTATGTTTTTTTGTAGAACCGAGATCAAATGCAATGTAGAGGATCACTCGATAAGGTACTGAAGTGGTACCAATGGATTATCAAGTATCCCACGTTAAAGAGGTTGGTCAACGATATTTTTGTCGATTAAGCCGGGAAACTCTGATAACCGCTTGATTCATGCTCTCGTGGAACGGTGGTAACCTTCCACCCATAAATTTCACTTCCCTTGTGGGGAACTTGGCTTTACGCCGTTAGACTTTGTCATGCTAACGGGCTTATTTTTTAGAATGGGTCTTTAACTCCCATGCGACGATAAGTACTCGAGGTTCGATGAAGCAGAAAAAAATGTTCCCCAGAATCACAACCAATGACATCAGGTACGGTAACATCACTCTCACGTATTTAAAAACCTGGAAATAGGTTTTAAATTGTAAACTCAACAAATACAACCAAGATATGGATATTGTACATGCGACAGTATTTATTGCATATATGATGGGTAATATCTTCTTCTTAAATGCTAGCACATATCTTCTGGCAGGTTATCTTGCAGACAGACCACCATATTATAGGTGTGTCAAAGTTTGACTGGGGTACTCTAATTATAACGACTTTGTATCAGGGACTAGATAAAGTCCCAGTTTTGAAGAGTGAAAAGGGGAAGAGGCCAGTCACAAACTTCTATGCTTTGTTGGAGTTCTGGTTCTATGAGTACTGTCGGGTTGGAATGTATATGGTGAAGGTTTCAAACTTCAACCATGTTTATCCATGTATGGGTGCAAGGAGAGATGAAAGGGCTAGTACGGGGTCTAAAATCTATCATTATTTTGCTGTGATCAGAGAAATAATAAAATTGAAGGACAAAACCAATATTGATTGGCAACCATGGGTGAGGTTTAAACAATCAATCCGTCCAGAGGTAAGACATGCCAAACTGTTTAGTTTAAAGAGGGTTCCATTAGTTTCAGTCCCATATGGGAATAGTACGCTTTGGTATTTAGGAGATCGGTGTATGCGTCAGAACACCGGGCATGATAGTGTTCCCTATGACCCCCTACAAGAGATTATGGAATTTCTACGGTACGATCGAGAGTCTTATTAGGGACTCAAAGAGCTAAACTTCTGCGATGGTGTGGTACCTGTATGGTCGGGATCGGTAGCCGTCTACGTTCTCCGCCGGTTCCTGCCATTTCCATTAACCATCCCATATCATAATCCTTTCCGGTTGCCTCAACACCATAATTTTACACTTGAGAAGACATGGCTAAACTTGAAGTAGGTGGTAGAGTTACGTCGGGTCTCACTAGATTACGCCCGACCATCCATATATTCTTGGCACTCTTCACTAAACTACAACCGATCTTGGGATTTGGATGAGCCAAATGTCAATATGTCATGTAATCCACGTTATCAATGATATAATTGTGTCTATCGTAGAAGTTCAGCTCTTTGAGTCCCTGATAAGACTCTCGATCGTACCGCAAAAATTCTATAATCGCTTGTGGGGGGTCATAAGGAACACTATCATGCCCAGTATTTTGACTCATACACCGGTTTTCTAAATACCAAAGCGTACCATTCCTGTATGGGACTAAAACTAATAGAACCTTCTTTGAAGTAAGCAGTTTGGCATGTCTTACCTCTAGACGGATTGATTGTCTAGACCTCACCCATGGTTGCCAATCAATGTTGGTTCAGTCCTTCCATTCTATCATTTCTCTGATCACAGCAAAAGAATGATAGATTTTAGACCCGGAACTAGCCCTTTCATTTCTCCACGCACCCATGCGGGGATAAACACAGTTAAAGTTCAAAACATTCACCAGATACATTCCAACCCGGCAGTACTCAAATAACCAAAACTCCAACATAGTATATATAGAAGCTTGTGACTGATTTCTTCCCCTTCCCACTCTTCAGAACTGAAACTTCATCTAATCCCCGATACAAAGCCGCCATAATCAGAATACCCCAGTCGATCTTTGACGTACCTATAATATGGTGGTATGCCAAAGCTGCAAGATAACCCCCTGAAAGAGATGTGCTGGCATTTGAGAAGAAGATATTACCCATCATATATGCAATAAATGCCCTCACATACACGATATCCATGTCTTGGTTGTAATTGTTGAGTTCAGGATTCAAAGCCTCTTTCCAGGTTCTTAAATACGCGAGGGTGATGTTACTGTACCTGATGTCATTGGTTGTGATTTCGGAGAATATCGTTTGTGCTTCTTCGAACATCGAGTACTTATCGTCATACGGGAGTTCGAGACCCATCATAAAAAATAAACCTGTTGGCATGACGAAGTCTAACAATGTAAAGCCAAGTTTTCTGCAAAGGAAGTGAAATGTATGGGTGGAAAGCCACCACCGTTCTACGAGAGCATGAATCAAGCGGTTATCGAAGTTTTTCGTCTTAATCGACAAAAATTCTTCAAAACCCATATCGTCGACCAACCTCTTCAACGTGGGATACTTAGCAATCCATTGGTACCACTTCAATACCTTATCGAGTGATCCCCTACATTGTATTTCATCTTGGTTCTGCAAAAAAAAAAAATATTAACATATTAGATTTTCATTCGGGCATTTCGTCGAACATTTGGCAAACAACGTTAATATCATATAAATTTTACACAAAAAGCTTACTAACAATTCCTCCGATCCAATCGAAATATGGACCCAATTGTCTGGGAGAATATCTACCGGTGCAAATCCTCGAGGGGTGGGGCGGGATCATTTTCCGTGAGGTGTAACAACCACATATTGGTTACCAATTCTTTTCCCCTTCGTTTAACTTTAGAGCTTGGCCTACGTCTTGTTTTGGGAATAACATAACTAGACTCTCCCGACATTGTTATTCTATTAATGACTTTGAATTATTAGGGAAAATATGGGGGTTGGGAAACTTGAGGAATAAGTTGGGTTTGGGTTTATGAAGTATGAAAAACTAGAGGCAAACTTGAGAAAATGAAATGAGAAAGGATTGTAGGCAGTTCGAAGTGATTTTCAGAACTGCGCAGCAAGTTTTAAAAAATATATATATATGTGGCAAACTTTGATTGGTTCTCACTCTCCGCAGTTTAGAATTGCACGTATGTTATGGACGTTTATGATAGAGACACGTGGCTAGATCATGAACGTAGATTGTGCTCCACAATTCAGAACTGTAGTAGCTAATATTCACCTTAATTTTTATTCGAACTGTTGTGGGGTGGATTGGGGTGAATTGAATTCACCTTGGATACAACTGCATATGCTTTAAAAGTATCCAGTTGGGCACGGTATATTGAGGTCTAATGATTCATCACTAGTACTCAATCCATCCCTTTACATCATTCTGTCATATCCAATAAAACCCACTTATAAATTGTCAAATTACTGTCATGTATCACCCTGCAATTACTCTTTACCCCTACATTTCCCGGTTAACCGCCCATAAAATCTCAGATCACTGGTAAATTCCGTTTTTGCATGATGTGGAAGCTAATCACTAGATTCTGAGGTACCCGGCGGTTAAGTCAGATATTCACAAGAATGAATAAGAATGCAATTTCATTATATTGTTGGTTGCGGCTCTTCTAACTTTTAAGTCTTGGAGAAGTCTTAAAGGATCAATAATTGAGTTGGCCCAATGGGATCTTTCAGCCACAATTTTTTTTGCTATGTACAGTATAAAGGTATATGTGAGTCTAGACGTCAATATCAGAGTGATTTTAGTCTCAAATGGAAATTGGTAAAACAATTTCACTACCAGGGATTCTTGTGAGCTCTTGGCATTGATAAGCTCTGTCTGTGACACAGATTCCATGTTCCAACAGAAGTAAGAAAGAAAGAAAGAGTGAGAGAGAATACGTTTTCAGCTGTTGTTTGTTGGTGTTGCTCTTCTAGTTTACGTTCCTCATTTTCTTCCAGTGTGCATATGTATGGGCATTTCTGCATACAACAATTGCTCTGAGACTTATATTTGTGGAGGAGATAAGTTCTCTTATCCTTTTTGGGGAAATAATGGTCCAGATTACTGTGGAGTATACCATTTCCAACTCTATTGCGAAAATGGTGACACCCAGATCTATATTTTCACAGATGCTTACAGTGTTTTGAGTATTAGTGCAGCCAATCAGATTATGACAATCGCAAGACCAGAATATGAAAGTAGTACATGTCCTTCTGTATTCTTTAGAACAATACTAGATGATCGCTTTAAATATGGTCCTGCTACTCGGAACTTCACTCTGTACTACGGTTGCCTTTCCAATGTCACAGAAAACTCGGGGCGGTTTAGACATAACAACTCTAATCATTACATATCCTATAATGCACTCCATCCTTGTTATCCCATTTACTTCACGGTTGATTCCGGGTCAACGAAGGAAAATCACAACACTTTTATGTGCAACCATAGTATTCTCATCCCAGCTCGTCCCACATCTAAGAGCAACTCCTAAAGTGGCTCGGTACCTAGGATTTTAAGCTACCACATCAGATTTTTGTCCTCCAACAGTGTCTAACTGACTTGGATTTGAGTCTCAAAATCCAAGTCTCAACCTTGAAATCCAAGACTCGGTCTTGAATTTTTAAGTAGCGATTGAGCGCCTAAGTGTTGTGCGTTGTTCTGTTTTTAAACAGGCGCCTAAGACTTAGGCGCCCAAGTGTTATGCGCCTATTTGAATTAGTTTAAAATCCAAGTCAGGTACTCTTGGAGGAAATTGAGTCTGACTACCTTGGATTTGGGTTTATTGCATCCAAGGCAGTCAGACACTTTAGGAGATGCTCTAATAGTTCGGTGGTTTTTGTTTTTCAAGTGCTCAATGCTGAAAAAAAAATCAAGTGTTGAATGCTGAATTTTTTGAAGTGCTGAATGCTGAATTGCTGAATAAGTTATGGTGTTTCTTTTCTAAGAAGTGTTAAAAACTGGTAAATGTCTTAAATACCCTTGTTATAAAAGAACACAACTTGAAACATATTCGAATAAACAAAAGTTCGGTCTATATCTGCCCTTCTCTGTTCGAACAAAATAATAAAATGTACATACAAAAGGCATCATTGCAGAAAATAGACATACAGCAGGCATTATTACACAAAATGGACAAAAAAGAATGGACAAAATGGACATACAAAAGACATCATTGCACAAAATGGTTTATACAGATCATAAGCATTAAAGATAGTCTGAAGTACAAATCTTAAGATAACACAACCAAACATAGTCTAAAATAGCAAATAGTCGAACATCAACATAGTTTATAAATCTGAAAAACAAGATAATCCAAAATAGCAATGCATAGAAAACTAAACTCCGAGAAACTGCATCAGGTAGAGTTTCTTTGATTCCAGCGCAGCCAAGCCCATAAACATGTCATCATATTCTAGATGTTCAGTAAAGTTCAAACATGTTCAGTAGCCACTCTGTTTGCAAAAATAGTTACCATCAAGTCTTCATGAAGTAACCCACATTTCCTAAATGTACTCACGTTCTCATTTATCTGATGTGTATCAAGAAAACAAACATTCAAAAATTTATAATATTACTATACAGATGAACATAATAAACAAAAGATTACTATACCTTAATCAAGGCATCCCACTCTTCGGGTGGAAGATGAAACGTGCGGGCTTTTGCATTAAAACCATTCCCAGTTCTTCTCAAAAGCCATGTCCAAGCATTGTACTTCGCCTTTTGGTAAAATCAAACATTACTAAAATATTTTGGTTCACGAGTTATGTTAAATTTTGCATTGTACTCCTCCCTAATCTTGGCCCAAGAGGCTTTCGAAAGTCCAGACCCCGCATCTTTACTTGTGTCAAGTTCACGCTTGCATATGCAAGATAAGTGTACAACATCTCACCATTAAGTTGTTTTGCGTGTTTGGGAGTATCTTGGCTTGGGCCTTGCCGAGCATTCTTATTCTTTGGAGGCATGGTAAAACCTGATGAAGAAATCAAAACAAAAATATCAACAATATATTCTACATACAATATATCACAATGGTAAAAGATGCTATTATGGTTTGCTTTATGGCTTTTTAACCCCTCTCTGCTTAAATCTATTATGGATCCAATTGGCTGCTTTCTTATGCTAAAAGATTCCCCATATTCTTGTATTCCAAAAGCTATGTAATAACATATGCACAGATGCACAAAATGCACAAAAGATTCCCCATATTCTTGTATGGATGATCAAAACTATATTGGTTAAGGCTGTCCACAATTGAGATGCTCTTAAGTGTTTTTACTTGCCCATGGAATATGGCATATGACTAAAAACAAGAACTGAAAACTGAATACTCACAATCAACATAAGTGTTTTTACTTGCCCATGTTCCTCCTCAACGCTAAGAACATGTATATTCACCTTGCACATCAACATAACCTTGCACCACATCTCTACTGCATATTCACAATCCATAAATAAGTGTTCAGTACTTTCATGGACATTTCTGCATTGATTGCATAAGGAGGACTGGTTCAGAATGCCTCTTTGCACCAGTCTGTCTTAAGTTGCAAGTTTTCTAATAAGCATCTGCCAGGTGGTGATGCTATGCTTAGGAGCAGCTGGGTAAAGCTAACAAATTTTACTCCACTAAGCTACTACTCTTTTGTTCCTTATTGCCTTGTAACTGCCTACAACATTAAAAGTGCCCTCACTACTTGGTACAATAAGGTCTTTGTCTCCTTGAGTTTCATAGATAATTGGCGTAGCTTCAAAGATATCACTTGTGCAGTTTTGGAGGTGAAGGGGGATTCTCCATCTACCATGACCAATAACATTGCTTCTTTAGAATTAATAGAAAGATAGGAGTCATATTTTAGGCATTCTGGAAATCTATCAAGAAGGATGCCACTTGTCTCTCCAGAAATGGGTACCTCTATAATCTACAGTGTGTGGAACTGCCTTTCTGAATGGATGATAATGTTGTTCAGAAAATGGATGGAATTGCCTTTCTGAATATGGATGGAACTGCTGTTCAGAAAATGGATGACTGAAGCTTAAAGTCACATCAACAACTCACACAAAGATATACATGAAAAATTTTTAGAACCTGATCAAATTTGGGACAGATGGAAGCAACAGACTCGCTGCCTACCAGCAGATTCTGACTATCCAGAAAATGGATGGAAAAGACAATTCAAATGCAAAGGCAGTTCTCTCAAGCTCTAACAACTGTTCAGAAAATGGATGGGGAAACACAGAAGATACTGCCCATCTGACCTCTTATAGATGGCAGAAGCTTAAAGATACAACAACATTACTATTGTTAGACAAAGGCATTATGCTATTGTAATGTTGATGTGCAAACTGTCCAGTTCCTGATGTAAAATAACATAATCCTAGTTTTGTTATTGTTAGACAAAGGCATCTATTTTGAATCAAGCTCTTCAGGGATGGCAGACCTTTAAAGCTGCAACTAAGCACCTTCATAAAATAGTTAAGGATGCTTCTACTTCCCTTAAAGCTGCAACTAAATACCCATCCAGCTTCCCTAATGAGCAAACCACTTACAAAAATAAATCAAGTATCAGTTTCCCTAAAGCTGCAGACTGAAAGCTTCTTTATTAGTGAAAGACTACTGCTTTATGCTGATGTGCAGACTGTCCAGTTCCTGATGTGAAATATGGAATATGGAATATGGAATATGAAAGACTACTTCTTTATTAGTGAAAGACAACTGCTTTATCAGTTAACTGCTATCCATAGAAATTGCTATAGTAGGCATAGAAACTGCTATAGTAGGCATATAAACTGCCTACACAAGCTTTGTAAACAACATACATCTCTTCAGACAGTAGATCTTTTGGGGGAATTTTCAGACTCCCAAATGGCATTCCTATTATACCTTCAACAAAAGAATTTTAGGTGAAGATTGGGATTGGTAATCTGGTAACTAAGTCTATATGTGAGGGCCTTAGGATAGCTGAAAAGCTAGGATTTAAAAGCCTATGTATCAACACAAATTCCACTGAGCTGTGATTAGATAATGGGGAGAACATGTTTCTGAGGATCTCTATCTCACCATATTAAAAGAAAGAAGAAACAAGAACTAAAAACTATGGTATACAGTAGTTTTTACTTGCCCATGTAATATGGAAAATGACTGAAAACAAGAACTGAAAACTGAAAACAATAGCTATGTAAACCTATGGAAGATGGAATATGGAATCATGCACAAAATGCTAACAGAAGGCTACTAAAACAACATCAGAGCAATGGATTTGTGAATCCAACATATCCACAAAAGCAGCGTCCTAATGGTTGTTGCTTCCTCAACAATATACAGAAATTAAAACAATTGTTTTGAAACTATACTACCAAAGCAATCCACGAGACATTTGCCTTATTTGCCTTAAAAAAGTGAAATATTCGAAAAATTGTTTATGTTAGAAAACCACAGAGACACTGTACAAAGATAATATATACACTCCATAATCTAATCTCAGTACATTCTATTTCATTACGAAAACTCCTGCAAGAACTACATATACATTTTCATCACCTCACGGCCTAGAAAGCATTTTGTAGTCAATCAGATGGAACAATTTATCAATCCAAAATAACAAGTACTAAGCTCATTTTGATTGGTTCTCACAACTCACAACTTATGGGGATTAACACTGCGGAGTGAGCAAATCTAAGAAGAAATGTGGATGAACAAACATTGATAACATTGTAACTTTTGGTTTCTAATCCCACTCGAGTATGATGCTTCATGATCAATCCCAATATTCTCATCTAATCATCAAAAAAGGACATCATTCCCATTTGCCACCTCTTCTCGAACACTAATCACTACCCCATCACAAGCTAACCACAACCAAATAAACCAACAAAAACATCCAAATTGCAGAGAGAGAGAATGATAACCTTGAAGAATTGAAGCTCCCTGCAAGTCAAATCGGAGAGAGAGATGAGAGATTCAGGTTGCTTTCCTTGGAGAGTATTCGGTTCTTCGGGTGGTGAGGCGCGTTGAAGACGAAGGGCAATTGAGGCATGAAATGTTCTTTAAAGTGCTGAATTTTTTGTAAGCCTGTATTCTTGGCTGAATTTGGTTTTCTGAAAAAAAATTCAGCAGTCTGACATTTTTTTCAGCAGTGAAAGAAACACAAAACCTACTGCTGAATTTTTTTTCAGCTGCTGAAAAAAAATTCAGCAGGGAAAAAAACACCACCTTCCAGTTCGCTGGGTATTTGCAGGATGGGTTTGATGTGAAGTATGCTGGTAGTAATTATTTACTCTGTTCTCAGTGAACGAAATCTGGTGGGAATTGCGGTACTACTAATTCCGGTGACAACATTTTTCAGTGTTATTGCCCTGACAGGACTTCTCAAAGAAGGACTTGCCCTCCACCAGGTACCGCACACATTTTCTTACCTAATTGGCTAGTTTCCACCTGGAGATTCTCCGGAAAGGAAACTAAATCCTTTAAAGAATTTAATTTACCCTTGATTACTTTCATAACGAACTTGGGTGACTGTAATCTTCATTTTATTTTCATATTCCAGCAGAAACGCCGACATTCTTCAAACATTTACTCAATCAACATTTTTCTGTTGAATCCTATGATGCATGAAACTTGTAAAGCTATAGGAGGTGGGAGGTACTTTACAATGAGAACAATGTTCTTTGAAATCTTTGAAGACACTTAAAAGAGCGCTTGATTGTCAAAATAATATGTATAAATATAAATGTTACCACTGTATATATAGGTTTAGGACTGAAACGAATGCCAAACGCTAGGCAGCTTTGTGTGTTGCTAGTGTCAGGATTTTGGAAGTAAGAGTAACTTTTGTGCGGTTGAATCTAGAATAAATTTTATGGCTTTCAGAGTAAAACAGATAGTATATCGTCTTTATCCATTAAGCATGTCAAATGCGATATTTACATTGCAGGAAACTCAACGAATTCAGGCAACTCAACCTACTTGGGAAATTCAACCCATCCTGGCAACTCAAGTACCCCTTCGGATAATTCAACAAACTCAGGCACCTTAACCAATTTGGGAAATTCAACCGACTCGGACGGAATGACTGCACTAGGTATATTATTCATCGATCACTTTCTATCCTTATTCTATTGTTAAATATGGGCACATAAGTATTAAATTAGACAACTAGAAGGCATAGTTCGAGTACAATAATCTACTACGTAATTCAAGAAACAAAGCAAATACTCAGCGACAAATGAGATGTTTTTTTGTTTCAAGGTGAGAAGGGGTTAAGGAGCTTTAAACCTGGATGTTTAATAACAACTGCCACAGACTTACTGGCTAAGCTAGTTGAAACCTGCAGATTGATTATTTTACTCATGATTTTTAGTCACCAAAGGCGTTGGTATTTTCGATTATTTTTTTAAAATTTCCACATATAGACTGACAGGAAAGGGAATCAGGGGAATACCAGGTGTATTTCCGAACCTTACGGTCTCCTATTTCATAGAGAGCCCATACGGGTTGTCCTTACTTTCTGCATCTTTGAGTTTTAACAGCAGTCCAATTTGTAGCCTTCCCTACTGTTTGGTTGAGGCACCACCGCACCGGTCATCCAAGAGTTGCTTTTGGGCTGCCTTGCCTAGGATGCCGCATGCCATAAATGTTTTATGAGGGCTTCATTGGTTGTTGGGTCATGCGCAACTCAAAACTGTGCCACTTCGACAGTAACGCAGTGTCCAATGCGTTTAAGGCGCGGTGTGTTTGTTCTGCAGTTGCTTTTGGCGTTGTTAGTTTCGATTACTTCGTTTTCACATTGGTTCCTATATCTATGGTCAGTTTGGGTTAGCCTTTTAAGAGGTATCTTTAGAAATAAAAGACACAATTCATGCACGCGCAACATAAATTTTTTCTCTTTTCAACCCAAGGGGCTAAGTATCAAGCCAAAACAAAAGAATGGATAAAGTGGCATTGTACTAGTAGGTGTGTGAGGATGTTTTAGTTGCTAGAAGAAAGGTTAGCGGCAAAAATGAAAGGAAACGATGATGGTAGCATGGGTTTGTGAAGCTGAAAAATGGTAACCCAAGGGGCTAAGTATCAATTATGTATTCTCCACATGTGCTATTTTTTATTTATTTTTAATATAATATCTTTGGGACATCACTGTCTAGTTTTTACAAACTGTATAATTTATTTTGAAAATGCAGATAAAAAGAGGGATCCCAAGGTAATCATCATAACTATAGTCGTTGTAGGGATTGTTATCATCAGTGTCCGTGCATACTGTTGTTGGATAACGGCAAAGCAAAGAGGTGATATGAGTTAATTGTAGCTTCGCAATTATTCATAGTAAGAGAGGAACATTTTTTTAATTCATACTGTAAATCTTATATACTTGTCAGATATAAGAAACAGGAATAAGTATATGGTCCCATTTAATAAGGGAGAGGCAGTTGAAGAATATTCAATGACGGGCATGCTTGCAGTTGCAGATAACTCGGACTTACCACGTTTTAGTTTTAAAATGTTAGCAATTGCAACAAACAACATTAGATTTTCAAATAAGCTCGGACAAGGTGGTTTCGGTTCAGTTCATAAGGTAGTTTTTCCTTAATTTTTTTTTCCTTAAAATAAGCTCGGGCAAGGTGGCAAACCAGAACCTCGCTTTTCCAACACGTAAACAAAAAAGGCTCTTCTCAAACCGAAATGTAGAAAAGGAAGATCACACTTTCCACCGTGAACATTCAATATGTGCTTAAAATAACCTCTTATTTTCTCACTAAGGAATCAAAGAAGTTCCCTACTCATATCTCCGCTGTGCTTTATTCCTAAACTCTTGACATTTTTTGGCAGGGTATGTTTCCGATTCCGGACGGACGAGAAATAGCTGTGAAAAGACTTTCCATTACATCTGGACAGGGGTTAGAAGAATTTAAGAATGAAGTTGTAGTGATTTCTAGACTTCAACACAGAAATCTGGTAAGACTTTTGGGCTACTGCTTTGAAGGAAACGAAAAGATGTTGGTCTATGAATATATGTCTAACAAAAGCTTGGACTTTTTCCTTTTTGGTATGATCTCTCATAACTTCCTTAATTATGCACAAATGCTCTCCAAACTTTTCTTCATAAATTTCATAACTTGGCTTCATTTTTTGGATTGTGGATCAGGTCCGGTAAAACAATGAATTTTAAACTGGAAAGTTTGTTTCTGAATTATTGAGGGGATAACTCGAGGGATGCTTTATCTTCATAGGGATTCTAGATTAACAGTAATTCATAGAGATCTAAAGGCAAGTAACGTATTATTGGATGAAGAACTGAATCCAAAGATTTCGGACTTTGGGATGGCAAGAATTTTGGGGGGCAAAGAACTCCAAGCAAATACAGTAAGGGTTGTCGGGACATAGTAAGTATTCATTACTTCAGTTAATATGTATATGTATACTGTTCTTTCTAACTGATCCATTTATTATATTTAAGTTTAACAATGAAAATGCAGCGGATATATGTCCCCTGAGTATGCTATACAAGGAAAATTTTCTGAGAAGTCTGATGTATTCAGTTTTGGAGTATTGCTACTAGAGATTCTCACTGGAAAAAAGAACACAAGCTTTTATGATTACGAAGAATCCTTAAGCCTCTTGGGATATGTAAGTGCATGCTCATTGTTTTCTAAAATTTAATTTGGAGAACCTTCACTTGTACGCTCATTCCAACTAAGGTTGCTTTTTACTTAATTTCAGACATGGAAATTATGGAAAGAAGACAGAATGGAAGAGATAGTTCATACACACCTGTCTGAACCGTGTTTTCTTACAGAAATCTTGAGATGTATCCAAGTGGGACTGTTGTGTGTGCAGGAATTTTCAGATGATAAACCAAATATGTCATCTGTAATTTCCATGCTTACCAGTAAAACTGCAACTCTTCCTACTCCAAGGAACCTGCATTTACCCAAAGAAATATTTCGCCAAATACAGATTCATCTCAGAGTAGTGGCAAGACATGTTCTGGAAATGAACTCACAGTTTCACTTAGTCAAGGACGGTAAAACAATCTGTAATGATACATATTCTCTTTTGATATCTCAGGAAATAGTCATTTAGTCTAGGTTTCCTGGGGTGAGTATTTTAGTGACATCATGGTCGTTCCAATATTACCGAATTCTCATTTCCTTTGAAAGGTGTAATCATTATAACGTAAATCTGAGTCGCGGAAGCAAAAACTCGGATTGATAAACGGTAACCTAATTAAAATTATGGTTTTTACTAACACTAAAACACAAAACTAATTTTAAATCAAAGTTAAACAAAAACTTAAACTGAAACCTAAACTGAATTTACTTCAAATCATCAACTTTAACAACTCCATAAAATAGAGAATCTAGACTCCCTTTTATAGAACATAAAGGGGTGAAAACCCTAATAATAAATATTCTAGAAACTGGGAAAAGTATTCTCTTAAACTTGTGTTGTCTAATTAGGAACTCCCTAAAATTTACTAAGCCTTTTTAGCAGAGAGGCTTCAATGAAAAGAACATAAATATAAATAATCCGTTGACATGTGAGAAACAATCATGAGAAATGATTCACATCAAACCCTCCGTCTTCGGAAGATTTTGACCTAGAAATCGACAAATTTTAAAATATCACGGAACTCAAACTCTTTAATGCGGCCTATCCATCTTCAAATATTGAATTCTACAGCGAAATTTACCGTAACCCAAGGTCGTACCCAAGAGCAGGGGTACCATGTTGTCACTGACATCCTTACGCCAATCAACGCCCAAAACTGAAGAAAACATTTTGATTTGCTTCTCGAAACTCGCGAGAAAGCCCTCCCAAAATGGGTTAACGACCTCTTTATAAATAACATCATCTGGATAGTCGTCAAATATTGGGGGTTTGTTCCAATAATTGTCTGGGGAAATTTTATAAGCTTGTGTGAAAGTACGATTCCTAAGAGCCTGGTTGGACATGCATAAAGTTTTTTTCCCTTGCAAATCGATGATTATGCAGTTTAGGGATTTCAAACCTGCAGCCTTTCCGATCCCAATTTCTGTCGGTTTTGTAACTTCGACAACTTCGAGATAGTCGTCGTAAATAGGCGACAAAATCTCGGTTGGTGGCGAATTCGTCACCGTTACCTGTGGGGTAAAGATCCAGAGAGTACCTGAAGCAATTGACTTCATAAACTGGTTGATTTGGTTGAACAATTCATCATATCCTTTGAATTTTTCGATCAACTTAGTAACCTGTTTTGCGAGTTGAGAGTTTGTTAATGGCGCCATAGGAAAATTTAATGCATAAATCACTGTAGCAGTCGCAAATCATTGTAGCAGGCACAAAAATTACTATAGCAGTTGCCCGAAATCACTGTTTGGTGTTAAAAAAAAAATTCTGCAAAATCTTGCTAGTTCTGGTACTAATTTAACGTAAATCTGAGTCGCGGAAGCAAGAACTTGGATGGATAAACGTTAACCTAATTAGAATTAGGGTTTTTACTAACACTAAAACACAAAACCAACTTTAAATCAAAACTAAACAAAAGCTTATACTGAAACCTAAACTGAATTAACTTTAAATCATCAACTTCATAAAATAGAGAACCTAGCCTCTCTTTTATAGAACAGAGGGAGAGAACCTAGCCTCCTTTTTATAAAACAGAGGGTGAAACTCTAATTAAGAATATTCTAGAAACGGGGAAAAGTACAAACTCCCTAAAACCTACTAAGCATATCTAGCAGAGAGCTTCAATCAAAACAACATAAATATAAATAGTCCGTTGACATGTGAGAAACGATCATGAGAGATTATTCACATCACATTGTGTTACTATGTATACTGAATCTAAGCAGGTCGAAGAATTGCTCAACACAAATAAAGCCCCTCTTAGGACTGTTTTCTTATTCTCTAATCTGTCATGGAGAGTATTAAGAGGAGTAGATCCTATAGTATTAAGCATATCTTTAAGGATTTTGTTTTTGACTTGGGATGGGTTGCCGAAAAGGTATGTTTTTCTTGCTTTGTGATTTATATTGTTCTTTAAAGTTGAGGTTTGGTATGTGTTTGAGTGATGCACATGGAAATTCTAATATTGACTCATTTTGTTGTTGCTTGATAGAGACTGATACTGAAGTTCTTAGAAAATGTGGCTATGGATTCACCAAATTTCAGATTTGAAAAAACGAGAGCGAAATGGGGCTTAGCCTGTCCCAAAGGTGGCCTAGATTTCTATAGACATTACCAAACCCTTTTTCATTCAATTTTTCTGTCTCTCTAAGAAAAATAGCCTATAGACATGACCTAGAATGTTGAAATATCTTAGAAGAAAAATCAAATTGATTAGGTGTACTGATGAGGCATTGATAAGCTTTGTGTCTGTGACAGATTCCACACTCCAACAGAGGTAAAAGTAAGAGAGAAAGAGAGAGAGAATGCGTTTTCAGCTTTTGTTGCTTTTCTAGTTTGCGTTTCTCATCTTCTTCCAGTGTGTATTGGTACGGGTATTTCTGCATACACTAATTGCTTTGAGCTTTATATTTGTAGGGAAGATAGGTTTTCTTATCCTTTTGGGGGAAATAATCGTCGAGATTATTGTGGAAAAAATGAGTTTGGACTCACTTGCGGAAATGATACAACTGAGATATACATAGGGTCAATACTATACATAGTTCTGAATATCAGTGAAGTCAATCAGATCATGACAATCGTAATACTGATGTGGCGCATTCCTCGTAGGGTCGTCAACCTACCGTGTGACCTATGCTTATTTAATGTCTTATATTTTATGCTTTAGCTTAAGTCTGTTGGAGAGGTCCAATATAAGTTATTAGCAGTTTCCCAATTTAAGTAGAAATCTATTTTAATTAGAATTAGGGTATCTAATTCTAACCCCCCTTGTATTCTATAAAATTGGAGGTCTAGGTTATTTGTTTCTTAGTTAATACAGTTAATTCAGTTAAGTTAGTCTTGTTCAGAACAAGGGTTCTACTTAATAAAATTAGGGTTTCTCACGAACCTAATTCTTTTGGTTAAAATTGGCATTTTTTTTATTATTGGCTTCCGCGTAATCAGTTTATATGAAAGTGGTACTAGAGCTGCGTTAGATCTAAGGATAGTCAATTTCAAGAGCAAAGATGCCTCGTGGAAGACTCGCAACGAAAAAACCTACGCTCGCCAACAATGTAGCGAGGATATCAGATAATCTTGATAAACTTGAAGGGCTTGTCGAGGCTTTGGGTAGAGGAGCCTCCCCCCACCGTTGGGCGTAACAGAAGATCTCTCTCTCTAGAGGGAAGCGTCGCCGCGAGGAGCGATGATCTCAACAATCTGTTTGCAAGTCTAGGTGTCGAAACTGAGGCTTTTAATGGTGAGAGAATCGAGATCCAAGTCGTAGCCGAAGGGCCAGCCACGACAACCGATAACCAAACAAATGGCCCGCACGAAGAGACGACCCAACAACAATGGGATATGCTTCCCGTCAAGATTATAAACCCAAATGATGATTGGTTTCTACAATTTAAACCAATCGATGTGCCGATCATAAGGTTTGAAGAGAGTGGGGAGTGGAGTTACGACAATTCGTTCAATAGCAACGACAAACCCACTTCTCCGATTGAAGAAGAGTTCGTTATTAAAGCTGAAACTTGTGATGTTGAGGAAATTGGGGTACAACGCCAACGGACCAACCACAAGGTTTTCGCCTAGAGACGACACTGGAATATAATAAACAAGGACTTCCGACACCAACATCAGTCCCGACAGTGGTCAGTACCTCAACTTATCAGTTAGGAGAGACAACTCTAGCAGTACGTGATGTGCACATGCTTCATGAACAACAACCTGCTCCAGTAGTGAGTACGATCAAAAAGTCGAGCCGAGTCGAACAAAATATAGCATCTTCGGTGGCACCTGCCAATCAACATGCTACTGAGCAGTGGATTCAGGAAACACGTATGAATCACAAAATACAGATCGGCCTCGTCCAATAGTTTTGTTCACGCATGTTACAGTCAGAGGTATCCAAATATTTAATTCGTATGGGGGAGATGATGGCCTTAGGCGAAGAATTATTTCCGTATGTTGATCCATTTTGGGAATGCTTCGTAGCAAGGTTCGAGGAGTGGACTACGGTATTTTTTTAGTTTTTAATTTTAGACGTCAATAGACGTAGGGATGTCGATGACGACATCGTACCCACGCTCTTGGGTACAATCTTTGGGTACGAAAATTTTTGTAGAAGACTTCAAGATTTCTAGAAGAGTTCCACCGTATATATTGCATGCGTGTTCTACAGGATGAAGACGAAGAGACTAATATGCACACTACATTCGTACGTGAGTCCTCTGGAGCACTGCCCCCCTTGATTTTATGGACAAAATCTTCTCAGATGGAGGGTTTGATGTGGCGCATCTCTCATAGGGTCGTCTACGTACTGTGTGACCTGTGTTTATTTAATGTTTTATATTTTATGCTTTAGCTTAAGCTCTGTTTGAGAGGTCCGGTTATTAATAGTTTCCCAATTTAAGTAAAAGTCTATTTCAATTAGAATTAAGGTTTCTAATTCTAGCCCCCTTGTGTTCTATAAAAGGGGAGGTCTAGGTTATTTGTTTCTTAGTTAATATAGTTAATTCAGTTAAGTTAGTCTTGTTTAGAACAAGGGTTCTACTTAATAAAATTAGGGTTCCTTACGAACCTAATTTTTTTTTTAAATTGGTGTTCTTCTTGATTATTAGCTTCTGCGTAATCAGTTTACATTAAATACGCGATATTTGGAGTTTAGCTATTGTTGCCGAATGTCCTTCTGAATTCCTTAATAATACAACATTATGATATTATTGCAGTTCTTTTGACTACGCCCTTGGTACTCTGAAATTCATTCCCTTCTACGATTTCCCTTTAATGTCTCACAAGATTTTAGGTGCCACGGCCCGGCTCGGGGGTAGCACTACAGTTCCCAGAGCACAGTAGAATATGAGGCCATGCGACGTACATGCACGTGCGACCGATATGTATAAGCCTTCTTCACTAGGTGCGATGACGCCAGTGGAATATACTCACAAATGCTAGAGCGACATCAGGAAAATCCTGGATACTCGTGAGGGGTCGTCAAATATGTATTCGGAAAAGGCAGCAACGCTGAAGGTTTCCTCAATAATCCCTATATATATATATACATGACCCGGCATATTGAGCTACCCTGATCCGCTACAGGACAGGTGTGTTATCCATACCTCGTGCCTATGTACCCTTTATATATATATATATATATATAAAGGGGCAACGAGCCTAGACTAATTATATTGTCCATTTATAAGGGGCGGTGTGTCTCGATTAGCTCGTGGGCACAAAGGCGCCCTATAAAGAAAAACGACCTGCATTACAAGGCAATGTTTCCTGACCTTTCCCAGGCTAAAGAAAACTCATAAAAATCCCTTATAGATAGCCCATGAGCTGGGGTTCAAGATTACCAAGCCATACAGCTTACTTTGTCATGGGGAGGTTTGGATCAACTTCCTCCTTAATATAACTACTAAGTAAATAGCTAGTTTCCAAAATAAAACATCAAAAGTGGGGACAAAGTTTACTAGCACTTCTCGCCCCCTTAACCAAGTCTGTTTTCAACGAAACTTGGCTTGTAACTATATTAAAATATAAATAGCATATATCCAAGGTCATAACTCAAAAAGCTATGGTAGATTTGCTCGGCGTTTGCTAGAGCGTCATACCCTCCCGTACTTAAAATAATCTCGACGTCCTTGTCAAGACCTTTCTTCAACACGACTTTGCAAGGATTCAATCTTCTACATCTTCAAGAAACTAACACTATTCCGCACTCAGCTTAAAGTACTGCACATTCTTATGCATTGGCGGATGCTGAGCCAAACTGCTAGTCTCGATGCTGACAACTGTGGTCTTTACGAATGAACCTTGATTTTTGGCCTTTCCAACTGAAGTGTTTCGGTGGCTGGAGCTTTATTATGCTCTAAAGTTTCTGCCTCTTCTTCTAGATACTATCCCGCGGCCATAGCCTTCTGATATATGTATGGGCGGTGCTTCAAGCATCGCAGCCTCCTAAATGCATTGTATCCTGCTGCAAAGCGCCTTCTCCCCTAACGAATTTTGAAATGTCGGTCTACTCGATAAACCTGGCGTCTTCTTTAGATAGCCCGACGAAGATATCTTTAATCCTGTCTTATGAGGTGTACTCCTTTCTGAGTCACACCGGTGCACTCTTCCTTCGAGTTGCACAATGCCTTTGATGCTCAAGGGTTCAATCTTCTGTGAATCTCAGCTTCAAACTACACTCTTCTTCTGCGAGTGGTGAGGAGCAAGTTTACTATAACCTGGGGTGAACTCTTTCATTTTGCTATGAAACATCTGTTGTGCTCTCAACTGCATCACTGCTCTTTCAACTAAATCTGCAATGGTCTTCAAACCGTGTCCACCTTTCTTATGGAACATCTAGGACACAAGATCAAGATGCGACACTCTTGCCTTGCCAGTATAAAACTGAACTGGCACTCATTATTCACTTGGGCGATGAAGGTAGCTCCATAGGAGGTAGCATACTCTCAACAAGGCGTAGACACTTTGTCCTACCACCAACAAACCATCATGGCAACCCATCAAGGCGTGGAAACTTTGATTGGCCCTACTGCCAGCAAAACCATTAAGGTCTGCCATTAAGGATTTCTGTGTGAATTTAGAAAAACCCATAAAATATCTATCTGTGCGGCAACATTGTGCTCTACCAAACTTCGTGGTACCCCATCATCTAACTTATTGAGCGAAAGATGGTATCTACAAGTTCACAAGCATCTACAACTACCTTGGCTACAAAAAAGGGTGATCGCTACTCCAGTGTCACCAATGTCTCTCAACTTCATAACTTCTCAATGCATCTCTCTTGACGAGGACTTAACATTGGCATCTGCACTTGTTCTACATACGTGCCAAACTGTGGTGGTAATGACCTTGCTGGAATCTGTGTGCAACTGCGTCACAGCTAACAATTCTCCCACCACACTCAATAAACTCAACGTCCTCATCGAGAACATGCTTGTGATATATATCTGATTGATTGCTAAAGTGTTTCTCCATTTCTTCATCCCTACTCAAACCTGAGTAACTTGGGGAACTTGGGAACAAAATACTGCCACTGCACCTGTCGCCCTGAGCTCGTTGGCTCGCCACTTCCAACTGGTATCAAACTCGTGGAGATCAACCTTCACACTGTTGCAATCACATCTTTAAACTGAAGCGTATCCATTCTCTATCTTTGAACTACATTCTACAAACACAGCTTAACTCTTCTCAATCATTTAGATATGATCTTCTAAAGACTCTCCATCAATACAAAGAGATACAGGAATCCGACCCTACCACCAACCACCAGGTGATAAGAAATTGGGAAATAAAATCCAATTCCGCTCATGATCTTTTATCCTAGAGCATTGATCCATCTGAGATCATGTTTGAGGTAACCCGCACAACTAACTGCAGCTCAACTCAGTTCTGCGATAACCACGTAACTTACTGTGATTCGAAAACATGAGTCTTCACCAATATGTGAGCTTGAAACGATCCAGGACCATCTTGTGGAACAACAAGGATCAACTCGGCTAAAGTACTTGCACGATGACAAACCTGAAACTCAACTATGGAGCCAACAAGCATCACTCGGCTTTCATGCCTTCTTGAAGTAAGCAAAACAGCGTCCAAGCAAACTGTGCTATTGTGGGACAAACTGTAAGATAAGCACAACCCAACTTGGAGGGGTCATAGTTCATGTCGTGTAACTCAAGAGAAAACTCTGCCATCAACGTCAACATGACGGAAATCACTGCGTACAAACTCGGGACTCAAACCATGTTTTCATCTTCTTTTTGCCGATTCATTTTTGGATCATGACGTTCAACTTCGGAACGCATCTTGTCTAACTCAGGACAATTAAAATGAGTATCAAACTAGGATTCTTCAATTTTCTGTAGACACTAAGAAATTTTAACATAACCAAGCTTTGCGGTTTCTACACATAAGTACTTTGCAAACAACACTGACCATATCGATCTCTGCTGAGACTAGCATCGTCCTTGATCACAACTATTACTATATTTTGCAGAGCAAATGTGGATCGAATACCAATTACAACTAACTTCTAGATTTCCCTAGTACTATTCTTTATAGAGCATCTACTATACTGACCAGTATTCCTGAGACAACTAACGATATAGGTCACCGCATCCAACTCAAACATCAGTCCTTCCTCTTAGCATTATTGTTCAAAGTACATTTAACCTGAGCAATCTCGCACTTGGATATAGAACATTCGTCTCGCTTCCAATATCAATTGACATGTAAGCAATTCACTCTACAAGCATTCACAATGGTGCCTGGATCATCTGTCATGAGCAACATCGGCTCTGAAGATAGCACTGTCAAGTAAATATCTCGTATTACCAACTCGGAAACCATCGCTCTAATAAGCTAGGTTGACTATGACCAGCTCCAACAAGCATAGGCGCAACAAGCCTTGCTCTGATACCAACTATCACGGCCCGACTCGGGGGCGACACTACAGTGCCCGCAGCACAATGGAATATGAGGCCATGTGGCATATATGCACGTACGACCGGCATGCACAAGCCTTTTTCACTGGGCACGACGACGCTAGTTGAATATACTCGCGAATGCTAGAGCGACATCCGAATAATCTTGGATACTCATGAGGGGTCGTCAAATATGTATTTGGAATAGGCGACAACGCTGAAGGTTCCCTCAATAATCCCTACAACGTAATCTCTCCTAACTGGGCACGAGGTACAAATAGCGCACCGGTCCTGTAGCAGATCAGGGTAGCTCAATATGTCGGGTCCCAGATTTATATATATATATATAAAGGGGCGACGAGCCTAGACTAATTACATTGTCCATTTATAAGGGGTAGTGCGTCTCGATTAGCTCGTGGGGCATAGCGGCGGTATACAGTACCCTATGAAGCCCTATCTGGAAAAGCGGCCTGCATTGCAAGGTAATATCTCCTGACCTTTCCTAGGCCAATGAGAACTCATGAACATCCCTTATGGATAGCCCATGAGGCGGGGTCCAAGATGACCAAGCCATAAAGCTTACTTATCATGGGGAGGCTTGGAGCAACTTCCTCCTTAATATAGCTACTAAGTAAATAGCTAGTTTCCAAAATGAAACATCAAAAGTAGAGATGAAGCGTACTGGCACTTCTCGCCCCCTTAACCAAATCTGTTTTCAACAAAACTTGGCATGTAGCTATATTAAGATATAAAGAACATATATCCAAGGTTAGAACTCAAAATGCTCGGGTAGATTATTTCGACGTTCGCTAGGGCGTCACATTGGGGAAGCTTATTGACTACCTCGTCAACTGCTTGTATTTACTGAAAATGATTATAAGATAAGGATGTAATTCTTTATTTTACACAATAAACTTTGGTCAGGGGGTCTTGCGTTAACTCCAGCTTGCTTAACACATAAGAAAAAAAACAAAAACAAATAGTCCCTTTGGATCCATTGATATGATCCCTTTAAATATGTTCTCCGTCCTCCGATCCTCTTCTACTAGTCATGCTAAGATGGCTCAATCTCTTAAGGGAGAGCATATCCAAAAACTGCAACAAAAAAACACAAAAAATACCATGTTTGACATGAGAGACCATTTTCAACAATATTTGAAACTAAAGCTGGTGCTTATAATTCAGAGCTTCATGCCATAATACCATCTTAGAGCATGGGCAGCAGGCTCGCTATTGCTACGATAGCGATCCAAATCCACCAAAAACCACTTTTGTAGGATCGTCATCGCTCAAATCGCGCTCCTATCAAGAAAATCAGTGGTTATCCGTGGTAAGCCAGTTCATGTTAGGGTTGTTAGTGGGCCAGCGTGATTGCTTACGTGTGACTCATTAAAAAATATATTTTTTTAAACAAAACTTATTATTAAATTAAATATAGGAGTTGTGCGCCAATTGAATTGGTACAGTGTATTTTTATTTTTTTTTTAAATTAAAAATAAAATAAAAAATCTATCCCCACCTTGAAGATCATTTTCTACCCCTGGTTACATGTCATTTTTATTTTATTTTATGATTTTAAGCCTACGTGGCTCGCTAACTTAACCAACCTGCTACTGATGCTCTTAGGCAATTCCCGGAGCTTGTCACTTTTGTGCTTGTCAGACGAGCTTCGAGTTCCCATCGCGAGCTTTGAGCTAGTCAAAGAGTTTGATGATGCATTTTTAAGTGTTACGTCTGTAAGAGCCTAATTTCGTATCTCGAATTTAGTATCTCACACTGAATACGATTAAAATGTAATAAACAACAACTAATCAAACACAAGAATTAGCGTAGAAACCTTTGAATAGGTAAAAATCACGACCTCTCTTGAGGATTTAGAAAAAGAGATGTTATTGATTGACTAGCAATTACAAAGAACGCTCTGGATAGTTTTGTATAGACTTTCTTAATATGAAAAGTCTGTCTTTAATCTGTAGTTCTCTGATCTTATTTATAGGTATTATAATATGACCGTTTTATGATCGTTATTCAGTTAAAAATCATAGTTTTGATGAGTTTTCATAATGGTTATATAACGGCTTGAGTAACTCTTCTTCTTTGTAACTGCTTCATAATGTGCCATAAATGGGTCACGTGATCGTATGTTGACAAGGTTGAGTAAATGTATGACGGTCGAAGTTGAGACTTGAGCTCAAGATTGGGAATAAACACTTACAACGCCCATCCCTTTATAACTATTTCATAATGTGTCATAAATGTGTCACGTGATCGTATGTTGACAAGTCCGATAAATGTGTCACGTGATCGTATGTTGACAAGTCCGAGTAAATGTATGACCCTGGAAGTTGAGACTTGAGCTCAAGATTCGTAAGGCTACTCAGACACATTTCGCATTTTCTCTATCGCATGTGTGACTAGTTGGTTCAACTATATATGTCGTTTTCCAGTTTCTAATCACTGAAATATTTGAAAGCTTGGGAATCTTTCTAAATTGCAACAATGGAGAAACCCTAATTGTACAACAACATTCGGCATCGAATAACAACTGCAATTCCTTTCGATTCCCAATTCTTGAAGTTGATTGGCGATTAGAAGCGAATTACAGTTGTTCTTCGTTGCCCTAATCATCGAAAAAAAACCCCAATGGAGAGATAGGTTTGGTTGCTGTAAAGGTATGCCAGATTTCCTTTTTTGTTACCCTAATTTAGATGTTATTTTATTTCATGATTTATTGCTGTAAAGTTACTGCCATCATTTCTTCGAGTTTTACGTATATTTATTTTATCTTAAAAGTATTAGTAGAGGAAGATCTGATAGGAAGTATTGAGAGACATCCACCTTTAGTCATACACTTTCGTTGGAAAACATTATTGGAAGACTCCGAACATTATTGGTAATGTAGGTCCTTTGTGGTTAAGTGGTCTCCACCTTAGTCGTTCTTCAAGTCTTAATGACATATCCTGACTTATCAGTAGTTGTGTGAACAAAAATGTCGAAGAGGGCTAATAAGAAGTAGTAATGTAGGGTCCTTTGTGGTTAAGTATTCATGCGAGGGGTGTTTCGCAGAAAGAGATACGCTTACTTAGTATTCAAACCATTTTCTACAAGTCTGTCTGTGGCAAAGATTGAAGTAGAAAGGTGACAGAGCGATAGAATGATGCATTTTGACTTGGTCTTGGTTGGTTTTGCTCTTCTAGTTTCGGTTCTTCGAGTGTGTATTTGCAGTGGTATTTCGGCATACAACCTTTGCTCCCGGCGATTTGAATGTGGGGATGATGCCTACTCGTATCCTTTTTGGGGAGGTGGACGGCCATATTATTGTGGAGTATCCTGGTTTGCACTCGATTGTCGATATTCCCATATTGATATTGTGATAAGGTCACAAACTTACAGAGTTCTGAATATCAGTGAAGCCAATCAGATTATGACGATCGTAAGACAAGATGTTTTGAATTTGGGTGATAGTTATCTTCGTTGTCCATCTGTATTTCGTAATGATACAACAATAGCTGATTCCGGTTTTTATTCCAGTCTCTTTGAATATGGTCCGGGTACTAAGAATGCCACTCTTTTCTACGGTTGCCCTTTTAAAGTATCAGAACACTCAGGGGGATCGTTTTGCCGTGATCCAATAAATGGCACCAATATTAATCTTTACCTCAAGTTTGAATCTGGTTCAGTGGAGCTAAACCAAAACACTTCTGAGTGCCGTGGTAGTATTCTCATCCCAGTTCGTGCCTCGTCTGTTCATCGCAGCTCATATGATATTTTTAAAGAAGGATTTGAAGTGAAGTATGATGCTAGCAATTATTCAGACTGTGATCACTGCACCAAATCTGATGGGAGTTGCGGAACAACCAAATTTGATAACAGTTTTCATTGTTATTGCCGCGACGGATCTTCTCAAAGAATGGCCTGTCCTCCATCAGGTACCTTATATACATTGTCTTAGCTAAATTTCACCTTTCAATGGTTTTCTTAGGAAGGCCGGAAACCCCAATAAATAGTGATGTGACTGAGGTTAAATGCTTTTAGAGTAATTGCTTAAAGCTTGATTGCTTTCATATGGAACTCGGGCGATTGTGATTTTTTATTGTTGCTACACCCCATGATGCATGAAGCTTATAAGAGCTGTAGTAAGCAGGATGTGCTTTACGAGTACAGGAAGAACAACGGTCTTTGAAGTGGTAGAGGAAACTAACTATAAAATAGCTCATGCACATAGGATTTGGGTAGAGGAGAACATATTTCATGAAATAGGTTATAGTTGTAAAGGAAGCTTAGTCCTACAAATTTTATCCGCTTAAGCTCTTGGCTTAATTTGTGGAAAGCGGGAGAAATCTCAGTTTTAAATCTTGTGAGCTGGTTTTCCCTCGTTGAATAATGAGTTACTGAGTGTCATTGTGAATTTTTTTTGAGGGTCTGACTGCGAATTTCTTAGAAAGTGTGTCTACAATAACCATGGACAAGGTATCACTACTAACCTTTACCTCATGATCTATCCGGCTCATAGGAGCATAATCATAAAGGTTCTCATGGCATTAGTCATGTTATTATCCCTGTTCAGAGACATCCTATGATCCTACTTGCTTGATATTGCAAGGGAGGGATTAGATGTGAAGTATGCAGTTAGTACTTACTCGCTGAGTTCACCGTGTCAAATCTGTGGAGTCCAAAGCCAAAATTTTCAGATTTTTTATCTGTTATTTCTGCAATGAATCTTTTCAAACCAATGCAATTTGTCCTCAATGTAATTGATTTTTTTATTATTAGGAAAGGGGTCTAGGTTGAAAAGACCCCCTGTTATATGAGAAATGACTTCAAGAAGGGCCACTTCCTCAAAAGTAAAGAGAAAACCAAACCCCTAGAGGGGAAATTTCAGACAGAAAAACCAACACAGCTTAAATAGGAAAGAGGAGACCGAGCTCCCTAGCGAGTCGATTATCATTTTATTTCATTTTCTGCTTTTTTAGTCTTCTGTCTTTTCTTTTTCTTAGCTTCCTTTGCTTCTCAAGAAAGCATATGACCAACTTTATTACAACCACTAGGTATTCTTCTACCATCACCTGGGAAGGTCTTCTATTTTTCATAAGCAACTGTTCTCGTATTAGGTTTGTCGTAATTGTTTTCCATGCATTTCAGTTGGATATATAGTTCTTCATTTTAAACACTGGATTCACTTGTATTTAGCAAATGAAGGCTGGAAAACTATGCTCCAAAGGACCAGGACCGTCAGATTATATTATAAAAAAGGGATAGACACCATTTATTAATGCCACGCACCATTCTAGATGGTGTTTCTTTTTTAGCACTCAATATAGCGCTTGGCCCCTCAATTGTTTGAAAAACTATGCAAAAGTAGCAAAACCAATTTTACCACTCAGTGTATAAGTTTAGCATTGCTATGATAGTGGATTTTTGTAACACTAAGAAAACTATCAGAGGTAATCTAAACTAGGCAAAGAATTTCTAGATAGTTTTTTGTGCGTTCCTGGTGTCATTATTTCAGAGTAGGAGTATCTTTCTTCGATGAAGTTTTAGATCAGTTTTATTGCTTGCAGAGTAAAACAGATGGTATGCAGTCTTTAGCTGCAACAAGTATAAATATATTGTCTTTCAGTTAAGCAAGTTTGATGCGACAATTATATTGCAGGAACATCATCAACCAACTTTGGCGACTCAACCAATATTAGAAACTCAACCAATTCAGGCAACTCAACCAACTCGGTCAGGAGGACTGCAGTAGGTATGATATTCTACCTAACCTTTACCCTCTTAAGCTAAATTACAGGCACATATATCCTAAATAGACCACCAGTAGAAAGAGATTTGTTGTGCTATGTATCATGGGTATACTATGACAATTTACAACTGACAAGGGACCGAGATTAGTGATTAATATCTCTAAAAAGGTCAAACATTTCTCTGCCAATATCTACTTGAAGAGAACTAAATGTTATGAGAAATTGTCACCTTAAAGAATATAAAAAGACCTCAAATTTGCTTGAAATGCGATTTGTACCAATTTCAGGTTCGATGGCACTCTAAGATCTTATTTGTAGTATTCGTCAAGTGTGAGAACTATGTGGAGCTAACATCTGAGTTCTCTTCTTGTTTCATTGATGTTATTGTCGTGCAACTTATCATATTTCTTTTCTTTTCTTTTGTTTACAGTCGTAGGATCTGTTTCTGGATTTTGCGTAATTCTCGTGATCATACTTCTATGGATATGTTTGAGAAGGAAGTTTTCATCAATTAATTTGTTTTTGTTTTGGAAAAGATCCAAAAATGCTGAAAGGGTAGAGGAATTTTTAAGGAATAACGGATCCGTTGCTCCAAAAAGATACAACTATTCTGATATTAAAAGAATGACTGATTCATTCAAAGATAAACTGGGACAAGGTGGCTTTGGTGGTGTCTTCAAAGGGAAACTTATGGACGGCCGACTAGTAGCTGTGAAGGTGATGAAAGAGTCCAAAGGCGACGGGGAAGATTTTATCAACGAGGTTGCAAGCATAAGCAGAACTTCACATGTTAACGTTGTGAGCTTACTAGGATTTTGTTTTGATGGGTCCAAAAGGGCACTTATCTACGAGTTCATGCCCAATGGTTCTCTTGAAAAGTTCATCTACACATATAAACCGTTAGAATCAAGTTCAAGCCTTCCATGGGAAAAACTATACGCAATTGTGGTTGGAGTTAGTCGTGGGCTCGAGTACTTGCATCGTGGTTGCAATACGCGTATTCTGCATTTTGACATAAAACCACATAATATCCTGTTAGATGAAGACTTCTGCCCTAAAATATCTGACTTCGGGTTAGCAAAACTATGTTCTGCAAAAGAGAGTCATGTATCAATGTTGGATTCAAGAGGAACGGCTGGGTACATTGCCCCAGAAGTGCTCTATAGAAACTTTGGTGGAGTTTCGCACAAGTCTGACGTGTATAGCTATGGGATGATGGTTCTAGAGATTGTTGGTGGAAGAAAGAACATTGACGGCCTAGCGGACCATACTAGTGAAATATTTTTCCCACACTGGATCCATACGCGTATTGAATTGAACGAAGATCTAGGGCTTCATGGGATAACATCTGAAACAGATGCAGAAATAACAAAGAAGATGATTTTAGTAGGTTTGTGGTGCATACAAACAAACCCATCAGACAGGCCTTCAATGAGCAAAGTGGTGGAGATGTTGGAAGGAAGCCTTGAATCCTTGCGAATTCCTCCAAAGGTTATTTCGTCATCATCTCCAGGATCACAACATGATTCTTCAACCACATAAGTGCTGGCGGTAGCGCGAAAGAAGATGATCTAGCGTATAAGTGGAGGATCCACACTATAGGAGGTATGGGAAACTATGACATATTTCTAGTGAAGCTTTTGTAATATTTAATACTTGGGCAGAAGATCAACTACATTCATAATTCTGTTACAGTGTAATATTCCAAGAAAGGAATGAAGTGTGAGATGGCCCGGTAGTATTTGTGTATGTAAGCTACATGCCCCGTACCAACAGGGCTCGTGAGTCTGTTTGAATGAGTAATTTATCTTAAATTGCCTGAGGGGTTCGTTGACATGGAAGGGAAAAAGTTATTTTTTTAAAAGTATAATAAAAATATTGGGGATTTTGGCTGGTACTTCAGGTTTCAGTCAAAATAGACTAACTATACTCTTGAATTAAGTTTTTGCTGGCCTGACATTTCATTTTATTGAGAGATATATCATCTTTATCTTCCATCTACTGTTTCCATGCTAAAGCACACTGGAATGCATCACTGCGACATCCACATCTGATAAAAGGTTCTTAGAGTGAGATTCAAACTGGTAAGCACTGAAGATCAAGTCGGAGAAGTGTTTTGCTGACCTGTTATTCCAAAGTTCAGCAATTTCCGTCTGTTTGGTTTTTTATGCAAAGACTCATGGTTCAAGGAAAGCATCCAATAAAGTTTCAATTCCAGCTTTTTCGAGTCCTGTGATTGTTTCCTCAGTGTCTTTGGAAGCCCTGTCAGTTTCAGACTATGAAAATCGCAAGAGTGAATCTTTCATGACTTATTTGTATTTCTTCGTTCTTTAGTAAAACATCAGGTTCCAGACCATGCTCAATTAAATGCTGGCCAGTCGCTTACCCAGTCCTGGAAAATCAATTTTGAAGGAGAGATTTAATGTGATGTATATTGGTCGTACGAGTATACAACCTCATTGCTCCAAATAGGGTGGGAGATGATGCTACGATGCCACACTAGCATGATTGTGTCCTGGTTGATCCTTAGAAAGGATTTGTTCAACTCCTAATCAAAATACTAAAGACAGTCCAGGTATGTATGTTACACCTTTCGTTAGAGTATACGGTGACATATATTCTATTTGTCTCATATCGGGTAACAAGAGGGCTAGACTAATGTTTCCTACCTATATATGGAGTTGTTTGGTTGTAATATAATTTATCAATTAAAAATAAAACTATCTATCATATTTATTTCTACACTTTCTACTCATCATGGTTGCATTTACAGGTCTTTTATCAGTAGAAATTTGAGAGTATGTTTTGGTTACATTGTATAGGACATGTTTACAATGGGATACATAAGTGAGTACTAATTCCATATGGCTGACTGTGAGAGAAGATTTTCAAGCTGTCAGAGATGTTTTATCACCTTGTTACCTATGCTAAAGATAGACACTAAAAGCTATTTTGCCCTCTACTTCTTATATGATTGGTTTTGAAAATCATCTTTTTCCTTCTCGTTGTAGATTTAACGTATAGCTTTGATGATAGATGTATCTTTTCTGGTACTACTTATGTATCATGATTAGACATGTATGAAAAAATATCTCAAAGAACGTCATTGCCATCAAGTTTTCCCACACAAAAAATTATGTTGGTTTAATCTTAGTCGAAAGCATATTTAGTTTAAAACATCTAGTGGTTTTATTACTAGTTGGTCTCGTTAAATACATTGATGATTTGAACAATCTTTTTTCTTTCATGTGGATATGTATTGAGAACCCCCATTTCTTATGAGTTCTTGTTTAGGCCCTTTTGTTAGTACTTATAGAGTCTAGAATGATTAAGATAAGGTTGGAGTAAAATTCTTCACATCCATGAATGATGAAGATATTGGCAGGGGTATGTAAAGCATTTTGAAATATTCCTGATGATTTAATATAACAGTTATCAGTGCTGGGAACCTTGATCACTGATTCGAGTAAGGGGCAAGTTGTTAGAAAGATCACTAGGATTAAGTCCCAATCAATGTTGTGGCAGAGAGGCTGATAAAGATAACTAGGATTTCATCATGTGCTTGGTGGTATGTCTAAGTACTTGGCAAGTAGTGAGGCGTTTGGCATTAATGAGATCACCTTTTGTTAGTCTCTTGAAAGAAAAGAGTGAGAGAATGTATTTTCTCTGGTAATTAGTTGGTGCTGCTCTTTTAGTTTTGTTTCTTTAACTCCAACTGTATATGTGCCTTGATATTTCTGCATACAATGCCTGCTCCAAGCGCTTTGAATGTGGGAAGGATGCCTTGTCTTATCTGTTTTGGGGGAATGGACGTCCGGAATTTTATGGAGTAACCGCGTATGGACTCAATTGCCAAATTTCCTACACCGAGATTGAGATTAGGGTAGAAACTTACGTAGTTTTTGAATATCAGTGAAGCCAATCAAATTATCACAATCCTAAGATCCGATGTTCAGAATATGGCTGTCATTGACGTTTGTCCTAAATTCCGTAATTCAGTACTAGGTATGTTCAGTGTCTTTGAATATGGTCCTGATGCTAAGAATGCCAATATGTTCTACTGTTGCCCTTTAAAAGTCTCAAAAGACTCTGGGGGAACTTATTGTAATGATCAAGTAAATGGCACCGGTATCAATCTTTACCTCACGGCTGACCCTGGGTCAATTATGCCAAATCAAAACACTTCTAAGTGCCAAGGTAGTATTCTCATCCCTGGGCATCCTTCATCTGTTAATCGCAGCTCATATGATACTCGAAGGGTTGGATTTGATGTTGAGAAGGGGTGAAGGAGCTTTGAAACCAGATTTTGGATAATAACTCTAATAGACTTTAGTAGCTAAGCTAGTTGTGATCTACCGATTGAATGCTAAACATTCAATTTTGAAAAAGAAAATGTCCAAAAGCTTGTGAAGTATTGATATAAATTTGCCACTGCAGGCTGATTAGTATTGCAGAACCGAGAGGAATGTATTACTGTTTTTCGTTCATCGTCATTTCGCCTTAGGCCCTAATGAAGTAGTTGCAAAAAGTGACCAATATTTATTGCAGAATTTAGATTTAAAAGAGAGATAAGAGTACATAATGATTCAGGAGGATCTAAAGACGTTTTGAGTTGAAGACCAATTTTATCTAAAGTCGTTCGAACGATCTTTTTCATACTCAATAGAAATTTGGCCTAGAGACAAATTTCGTTAGAATGACTTGTCAAGTTTCTAGGTTTATAGACCAATTGGCATAAAGTCGTTCGAACGACTCTGGCGGTGGTTTTATTTATGAAACGTGTTTTTGCCTCGAGATGCGTACTATTTGTAATTTCGAGTTCCCTCCATATAAAGGGGACTTAGGTTATTTTCTTTTATGATATATTTTTTTATGCTAGATTTGAAGAGAGTTTTGAGAGAAGCCTAGGGTTTGAGAGATTCTCATTATAATTGCTTGTTTTTAGTAATTGAATTCTCTATTTTTCTAAATCCAATTGGTGTTCTTCGTTATTTTTACTAACTAAAGCTTCTCAATCGGATTGTGGATTACATAAGCGTTTGAATTTGGTTACTTAGTTTTCCCTAGTTGATTCACGAGTCGCTGGGGACTCATAATCTTTACCTATTGACCTGCTCAGCTCAAAGGGGCAAAAAAGTTTCTCAAGCTGTATTATTATCCCAGTTCATCAGATATCCTATGCTCCTACTTGTTTGATTTTGCAACAGTGGGATTTGATGTGAAGTATGCTGTTAGTACATATTCACATTGCGTTTAGTGCATATTACCATCTGCCAGGTAGAACAAACTGATCAAGAGGTGTGCTGTGTTTGAAGAGTTGTTCTTACATTGCATAGTTTTATGTTACCGATACAGGCTATATATTATGGAGTGAAGTTCTGATCAACTTGCAGTAGTTATATTTATGCGTAAAGGCAGAAGTTTATGTGCGTGCATCATTTCTGGAGCTCTGTAAATCATTCCTCTTAGAATTACGTATGCTATTTATGTGCTATTTATAATATCTTCGAGACATCACTTTTTAGTTATTACAAACTATATGTTTGTCTTGAAAATGTAGATGAAAAGACGGATAGGAAGATAATTATTATAATTATAGTCTCTGTAGCGATATTTACCATTGGTGACTATGCATACAATGTTGGAGGATGTCAAAGCACAGAAGTAGAATGATAGGTTTATTAGACAAATACTCAACATTTCTTGTCATATTTAAGAAGTATCCCACAGTTTAGCCAATATTTGAAAAATACCTTACTTTTGGTATTTGAAGTTGACTCTCTGACAAAAACCAAAAGTGGGGTACTTCTCTAAACTTTGGGTACTTCTCAAATATGCCAAGAAATGTTGGGGGTATTTACCTAAAAAACTCGTAAATGTTAGGAGTTGGGTCCAGCTCAAGCTAGGAGCCCAACTAGGTTGGGGTGTCATATTGGACTTCTAACAAGTCCATATGTCTTAGGGTTATGGGGAGAGTTTGAGTAAGTTTGGTAACCTATATTGTAGGGTTATCTACTTTGTATCACGTACAGATAAATAATTCTCAATATCAATAAGAAATCTCTCCTCTCCATTGCTCTCAAGATATATAATTGGTAGTTTGATTCTATAATATTACTCAACACATTATCAGCACGTAAGCTAGTGGAAGAGAAGAAAATTACTCTCCAATCAACGTTTTCAGGGAATTCTTGCGATAGGAAATGTAATCAATTTCTCTCTAATCTATATTTTATGATATCTAAATATGGATTAGTAACATTTTTTTCTATTTTTTTCGGATTAAAAATAGCCAATTTTGGTATTTTCTACCCTTTATTAATGGTAGTTTTCAAGCCAAAATTACTTCTCTATGGACATTGGATAGAGGCGATACCAATTTGGTTGGATAGCCTATCTCATGAGTTTTCCAACGGTATATGGCACGTCTAAGGGAGATGTCACAATCGCGAGAAAACTCACGTTGAAACTAGGCTGTTTCACAGTCAAAAATATCGTTTTAAGGTCAGATGACGTCAGTAAAAAAATTATTAATATTTATATGTCGATGACATCATCATTATCCTTTGCTGACATCGACATCAGTATTGACACGTGTCAAGGACACGTGGCATGTTCACATGGCAGTGGGGTCCACAATGCTGACGTCAGTGACACGTGGCAGGCACGTGGCAATCACTAGACGGTCATCGGACCGGTCACCGGAGTGACACGTGTGGCTCGTTTGAGACATGTGTGGTTGTCACGTGCGTGACACGTGTGGCACATGTGAGGCACGTGTGGGATACGTGTGACCGAGTCAAACTGGTCCAGACCGGTCAACCTGGTCCAGGCTTTGACCCCGACCGAGTTAGACCTGTCCAGGTCAGACACTGAATCGGCTATAAAAACTCAATTCTTGGTCAAATTGAGTTTAAATTTTTAAAAAAAATTCATAATAACTATACCTACCCCGTGGGGGACCCATTTTTAATTTTTATTATGAAAAATATTTTTTAATTTTTTTGGGAACAAGTGCCTTGTATATGAATAATGACTACCTATTTAAGGATATAAGCAAATGAATTAATACATATTAAAGTATCTTACGATAGCTAATAGAATATTAATGGTATGCTCATATGATACTAATTATCATGATCTGGGGATCAAAGATAATACGAAACCAAGACTAATTTAGAATACGACTTGGAGTCATATCTAAATCACAGTTAATTGTCAAAAACAAATAATTAAAGCTCAATTGAGAATTGACTTAGTCTTATTTATAAAAACTTGATGTCTGAGGAACTAATTTTTTGTATCCAAGTACAATTAGATATTATATAATAATATTTAGAGGTATATATTTGGCACTGATAACAACCTATAGTACCCTAAAATATTAGTTTAAAGACATACATAATCAACCTATCTTGTGAACTCAGCAAACTTTAGGGTGGGACCACTTGTTAGCTAAACATCTAATACCCCTCATATTCGTAGCAAATGGGTCATTTGGCTAGAATATACCAACCTTATAGAACTTTAGGGATGAAAATACCCTAGTTGTTAGAATAAGGAATACAACATCTAGTGGTTTTAAATAGTTATTTTGGCTAAGACTCTATTAAAATGTACTCTAAGGTTAAGATCACCATTTTACGAGTTAAAATTGGGATTTGACGCTTAATAGGATCTCATGAGTATAACGCCATAAACAGGGTTCAATTGCAAGTAATAATTGGAAATTATGTACTTCATTGCGTTATATACTATGAACCACAAGTAATGATTAGAAATCATATACTTAAATAAGATTTCATCAGTAATAGGATATGAACAAGGTTCACCTACAAGAATTAATTGGGAATCATTGACTTGAATACTATGAATTGCCCTTATGCAAGGAATGTTTATCAAGTACTACTACTGGTATAGATCTACATGCATAATAGATGTTGGTGACACTCAGAACATTGAGTACTTCCCATACTGTAATTTCTATTTCAGGTACAAATTTTTTTGACCTGTATGAATGCTAAAATATATCTGCTATTACAGAATCTAGAAAAGACTATTATTGAGAACAATAAGTTTCTCAATAACAAAATAGGATCTTTGTTTGGCACCCTCGCATCCATATTCAGGAAGGCCTGATAATGGATTACCTTATACAATGATAGTATTATATGACAGCGACAATTTTTTCATTCGGCAGTGCAACTCTACTCTAATCTCACATAGAGAAATAGTTTAAGTAAATAGAGATATTAGAAATATTCTATTACATTTTCTACGCTTTAAATATTGTGCTTCCGATGCAACATTTGATAGATCACTATGTAAGCAGACCTAATTCGAGTTTTTCTTATTTATGAGCAAAACAATGAGCTACTGGTTAGGAACCTCAAGCTTCTGCTTACTAAGAGAAAGCATGTAACAGGGTCGCATAATATTGGGTCTAGTGACAGGTGAAGTTGCAGACAGGGTCGCAACCGTGGATAGACGAGAGGTGGGTAACAATGATAGGATTAAATTATAGCCATCAGTAACTTGAGGCAAGGGGAACAAGAAGTTCACCGATAGGCCAAAATGGAATAGGAAGAATTCTAAATTGGATACGAGATAGTCGAGCACGGAATTACAAGACACCCTATACGATCTAAAGAGATCAGCCCCAGACTTATCACGTGATCGCAACTAGCACAGACTACGCTACGGCAAAGTCTTTAGCTTTAGATTCCTCCCATGATACCAATGCAATATTTGATCAAGTTCTCATAATGAAGAGTAGTAAATTCTCAATAGATGAATCATGTCACCTAGAGAGCATTGCCAAGTAGTAACTTTACTTGTTGCATAGTAGTAGTTTTGCTTTATTAATTCTATCATTAACTGAGTTGGGAACTCTTCAGTGTTTAGTTTAATAGAATGCTCGTGACATGCACTGGTTTGGTATCCCATTTATGTGAGATTGTTCTTTTATTTTCTTTTGTAAATTTATTGTTTAGGAAGTAGTTAAATTCTATGTATGATAGTTGATCTACTATATACCCCCCGACTATGGATTTATCTGCTCATTGAGCATGACCGAGAATCGAATAAGTGACGACACATGTCTAAGAGACATTAGTACCACGAACTCGATCCTTTTGAGATATGAATATATTTCTTGTTTAACTTTATGCATAGGGGATGACACAAATATCATTAGCACGACCCCGATATTACTCTCTAACGGTACGATACGGGGTATCTAGTCTACTTTATAAACTAGTAAATCCAGTCGGATTTTACTGAGTTTAGGACAATACATAATAATGCTTATCACGTAATAACTATAAGATAAAATGACAGACACGGTTCTGTGCATTCACTCTATGTCTAAAGGTTGGACCATTCTATTGGAACGGTTTCCAATATATTCCTCAGGGCTCAGATACGGAGGAGGATTATCGGGATTATATCTCAACTTTTCTTAAAAGGATAGAAGATCCAGAGAGCGTACGTATAATGATTGCTTTCAAGGAATGTCTATTATTTTGTCCTAGTATGACCAAGATAGAGTGGGATCTCCAGCCTTTTCTCCAAACGCCTCCATGAAGACACATGTGGACCTATCCATCTATATTGTCGCCCACTTAAATATTTATGGTCATAATAGACGCATCTAGGAGTTGGTCTTATGTTTGCCTATTATTAAAATCTAGGAATGCAATGTTAGCATGACTTCTCACTTAGATCATTCGATCACAGGCTCAATTCTTGGATTAACCAATCAAAGTCGATCGATATGACTTGACGGGGGCTTGGGAGTGTGCCTTACAGGCTTTTGATGATTATTTTACCGTTAAATGGGATAGATGATTGAGCATCCTGAGTACCCCATACCATACCCAACTCAGGATTGACAGAGAACCTAATCAAGCGATTTAGGATAATCGTTAGGCCATAATTATTACGATCACAGCTTCTGGCTAGTGTGTGGGATATTCATTCTTGCTCCCACATCACTGATTAAGGTTCGTCCCATAGCAAATTATCAAATTATTTTTTCCCAAAAGCGACTAGTAACTTGGTCAGAGCCCGGTGTCGCCTATCGACAAACATTTGGATGTTTTGTACTTGTGTTAATCATACCACAATATATAAAGATGCGACCCTCAACGTCGGCCTGGTATTATGTGGGTTATGATTCGCATCTATCACTGGATATTTGGAATCTACTGGCGATGTATATACTATAAGGTAGATAATTGTCACTTTGATCAGATGATATTCCCAGCATGGGAGGGAGATATAACAATCAATGCTGAGGATGTTTCTAAGAGGTCTTAGAAAATACCATCGTTGTCTCATCTAGATCCCTATACATAAGTTAGGTGACAATAAGGTTCAACGGATTACAAACCTCCAATAGGTTGTAAATAAATTGTTAGACATATTTATAGACACTATTGAAGTACCGTAAGTGCATGTACCTGCAAGTAATATACCTACACAGCAGAACATTCTGGGAGAACTAGTACCGCAGCTAAACGTTCTAAGAGAATTAATACCATAAACGAATATGAGGCTCACACTTAGTACGGAGCATCGTTTGAAGAAAGTATTATTTGCCCGGGAGCTGTAGAATATGAGACAAATATGACTAATAGTTTAGTCAGTTCATCGGAGATGACACCACCCATTGACGAGGCAATAGAAGTTACGCGACCAGTTAATGCATTACAAGACTAGCCCAGGGTGGCACATACGTATGATAATAATGAGATCTCGATCTATTAAAGGTCTGTAATAAGCACAACGTAGGATCGTTTAGTAGAGATTTGTCGACAATATATTCATATTCGTTGTTGTGCTCGCCATCAAGGATGAGGATTCAGAACCACTTCTTGTAAATAGCTGTGTGTTATTGTACATTGGACAAAGTGGGCATCTGGAATCCATGCGGAGCTCAACTTGCTAGCATAATGCGAAGTGATACAATTGAGCCTGTCAGTTATAAATGGAAAAGGTACGAAAACATGATTAACTCGGAGAGATAATTTGGTCAAGGCAAGACTAGTTGCCCAAGAAATCTTTAAGAGATCTGGCATCGATTGCAGTGTGACCTATTGCCTGGTTATGGAAACTATAACATTTTGATACTGATCAGTCTGTGAAGTTGTCAAGGACAAGCTAGACATGCGTCTGATGTAGATATCACGTATCTATATGGGAAACTAGGTACAAATATCTACCTGCATGGAGCTACCTGGGGAGGTATAAGCTTCTGAAAGTAATTAAGCCTGACACACGAGGTGTGTACGTAATAAAACTGGAAAAGTTATTGTTAACTTGAAGCAATTAAAGCCCATGAGACATAGAAAGATGACTGAGTATTTGAAGATCGGGGACTTTGCAAATATCCTTATCTGTCCATGCATTTTTATTTAGAACACATAAATTAGCTTCAGTGTCATCATAATAGTGCACTAAATTATTTGGATATCATTAGACTTCCGTGGGAGATCGCGAGGGCCGCCGAATGCCTTGGGAAGGAATTCGAAATAAAAGACCTTAGGAAATCGAGTAGTGTCTCGATTTGCAGATCGAACATCTTAATAGTGGCATACTCATACACCAAGCAATATATATCAAAAGAGTTATCTAACACTTTGGTATGGATGTAGCACACAGTGTTAAGTCATTTATTGCGCGTCCATTACTTGGGTGTGGACAACGACATCTTTCACCATCCTAATAGGGTGAGAACTCCAAGGGCTGTTACGCCATAGCTAGGAGGTGCTTTGCTATAGGTAGCTGGGTATACTAGACTTGATAGCTCATTCGCATAAACTATTTGGCTTGCAATAGTTCTATTCCTACCCAAAGACACTGGAGTAAGATCAGGCATATTCTGAGGTATCTGATCGATATGAAAGACTGGGGTCTGTTCTACACAAAATGGTAAACGTAAAAGTATGGAGTACACCGATACAAAATACTTTTCAGACCCACATAATGGCCATTGTCAGATGGATTATATGTTTATGTACAGGGATACATAAAGATTCTTGGAGGTCGATGAAGCAGACGGTGGTAACTACACCTCGAACCATAAAGATTCTTGCACTTCATGAAGATGGCAGAGAATACTTCTGGTTGCGGTCTATGATCAACCACATCAACGGGAGTTGCGGTCTGAGTTCTATCCAAGATAAACCAATGACTCTATATGAAGATAACGCAGTTTGTATCATTCAAGTCAAGGGCAAATTTATAAAAGGTGACAGAACGAAGCACATTTCATAAAAGTTCCTTCACATATATGAGTTACAAAAGATGAATGAGATCAACATTGTTCAAGTCCATTTTAGAAGACATCTTTGCAAATCCATTCACGAAGACTCTTGTACCACTTATGTTCAAGTAGCTAGGACACATAATCGGCTTGTAAAAGATTTATTTATCAATATCTCAGGGAGATATATCTTAAGGAGATCGACGTCAGGGGGAGTAGTACCAGCCTGACGTGGACACATGTGTGCTGTACTCTTTTTCGTGATAGCATAGTTTTTATCCTAGGAGGTTTTGATGAGGTAACGTATACGCGTCCACAACATACAGGGCATATGATTGCACTCTTTCCTTGCATAGCTTTTTGCCCAAGGGGGTTTTGCTAGGCATAGGTTTTGATGAGGCAAGTCATTCTAGAATAGAATACCCCAAGGGGGAGTGTTAGGAGTTGAGTCCAGCCCAACCTAGGAGCCCAACTGGGTTGAGGTATCCTATTGGACTCCTAATAAGCCCATAGGCCTTTAGAGTTCATGGGGAAAGTTTGAGTAGGTTTGGTAACCTATATTGTAGGGTTATTTACTTTGTATTACGTACAATGAAATAGTTATCAATATTAATAAGAAATTTATGTTCTCTTTATTGCTCTCAAGATATAGAATTGGTAGTTTGATTCAATAATATTACTCATGAGTAAAATGATTTACTAGTAGCTTCACAATTATTCAATATAAGAGTAAAATATGTTAAGAGTTGGGTCTATCCCAAGGTGGGAACCCAACTGGGTTGGGGTGCCCAACTAGACTCCTAACAATCCCATAGGCCCTCAGGGTTTATGGGGAGAGTTTAAGTAGGGATATGTAACCTCATTATTGGGTTATCCTCTTTGTAGCTTGTACAGAGAGTACAATTACAACTAATAAGATATCCCATTTTTTCTCTCAATTGCTCTAGATTATCTAGTAGCTAGTATCTATTATTGTCCAACACGTAGAGCTAGTGGATCAGAAGAGAGAACTCTCAAAATTAGTGTTTTTAAGGAATTCTTGCGTTGCAGAGAGGTATTTTTACCTATTTTCGAATTTAGATATATTTTTGCTTAATCTATGATATAGGATATCTAAATATAGATTGGAGTAATTTTACCCATTTTTTCGGATTAAAAAAAACACTTTTGGTAATTTTTTACCCTTGATAAATGGCTGTTTTCAAACTAAAATAACTTTTTATGTGGACATTGGATAAACTTAAAATAATTTTTTTTCTTAGCCTATTCCATAAGGTTTCCAACGGTATATGGTACGTCTTAGGGAGATCTCTCAATCGCCAGAAAATTGGCGTTGAATTTGGGCAGTTTTTGGCCAAAAACGACGATTATAGGTCATGATGACGTCAACAATAAAATATTTTTTATTTTTAGTATTATTTTATTATCTGATGACGTCATCCTTATCCACTTGCTGACGTGGCAGTGACACATGACTTGTTAACGTGGCAATAGGGTCCACCATGTTGATGTGGCAGTGACACGTGGCATACTGACGTGGTAGTGGGGTCCACCATACTGTCGTGGTAGTGACACGTATTAAGGGCGTGTGACATATTGCATGGCATGGCATGTGGCAGTTACACGCCATAACACGTGGCAGTCACCGAGGGTGATACGTGGTAGTTTGACTTGGTCAACCCAGACCAAGCCATACCGGTCTAGGACTGGTTCAGACACTAAATTGGCTCTAGAGAGCTCAATTTTTGGTCAATTTTTTTTTTGAAATATTCCTATTGACTGGATCTACCTTAAGGGAGACCCATTTTTAATTTTTTTTATGAAAAATATTTTTTAAATTTTTTTGGAAACAGGTGCCTCGTATAGGAAAATTGATTTACTTATATGGGATATAAGTAAATGAATTAATACATATTTATGTATCTAACGATAGCTAATATGATATTAATGGTATGCATAATAATTATCATCATTAGGGATCACAGATAATACGAAACCAAGACAAATTTAGAATACGACTATGAGTCATATCTAAATCACAGCTAATTGTCAAAGACAAATAATTAGAGCTCAATTGGGAATTACCTTAGTTTTATTTCTAAAAAGTTGGTGTCTAATAAACTAATTTTTTCTATCTAGGTACAATTAGATATTACATGATAATATTTATAGGTATATAAGCACTGATAGCAACCTATAATACCCTAAAATGTTAGTTTAAAGACAAGTATAATTTACCTATCTTGTGAACCCAGTAGACTTCGGGGTGAGACCACTTGTTAGCTAAACATCTAATAACCTTCATATTAGTAGTAAATATGGTCATTTGGCTAGAATATACCAACCTTATAGAACTTTAGGGATTTGAACACCCTAGTTGTTAGAAAAATGATCGCAACATCTAGTGGTTTTGAATAGCTACCTTGGCTAAAAATCTATTAAAACGTACTTTAAGGTTAAGATCATCTCATTAGTATAAAGCCATGAATATGGTTCACTTGAAAGTAATAATTGGGAATCATGCACTTTATTATGCTATATACTATGAACCACAAGTAATGATTAGAAATCATTTACTTAAATAGGATTTCATAAGTAATAGAATATAAGCAAGGTTCACCTACAAGTAATGATTGGGAATCACTTACTTTAATGCTATGAATTGCCTTTATACAAGGAATGTTTATCAAGTACTACTACTGGTATTGATTTACATGCATAATAGATGTTGGTGACACTCAGAACACAGAGTATTTCCCATACTACAATTTCTATTTTAGGTACCAATAGACTTGACCTCTATTAATACTGAAATCCATCTACTATTGCAGAATCTGGAATATACTATTATTGAGAACAATGAGTCTCTAAATAATAAAGTAAGAGCTTTATTTTCACCCTCGCCTCCATATTCAGGAAAACTTGATAATGGACTACCCTATACTAATCTATTGTTATATGACAATGGCAAAAATTTTATTCGGCAGTTCAACTCCACTATAATCTTACATGGAGAAATAGTTGAGGTAATAAAGATATCAGGAATATTCTATTATTTCTATGCTTTAAATATTGCTCTTCTGATGCAACATTTGATAGATTACTATGCACACAGACCTAATTCAAGTTTTCCTCATTTATGAGCAAAACGATGAGCTACCGGTTAGGAACCCCAAGCTTATGCCTACTAAGAGTAAGCAAGTGTTAGAGTCCCATAATTTTGGGTTTAATAAAGGGGGAAGTTGTGGACAGGGTCGTAACCGTAGATTGCTGAGAGGTGGTAACAATGGTAGGATTAAAAATCTAGCCATCAGTAACCTGAGGCAAGGGGAACAAGAAGTTTACCAATTAACCAAAATAGAATAGGAGGAATTCTAAAATGAATACGAGATAGCCAGGCACGAGATTACAAGGCACCCCAGACGATCTAAAGATATCAGCCCCAGACTTATCACGTGATCGCAGTTGGTACAGACCTCCCTACGGTAGAGTCTGCAGCCCTTGATTTTTACCATGATACCAATGGAGCTTTGGATCAAGTTCTAAGAATGAATAGTAGAAAATTCTAAGTAGATGAATGATGTCACCTAGAGAGCATTGCCAAGTTGTAACTTTACTTATTGCATAGTTGTAGTTTTGCTTTATTAATTCTATTATTAAATGAGTTTGGAACTCTTCAATGCTTAGTTTAATAGAATGCTCGTGACATGTACTGGTTTGGTATCCCATCTATGAAATTGTTCTCTTTAATTTTCTCTTGTGAATTTATTGCTTGGGAAGTAGTTAAATTTCATATATGATAGTAGATCTACTATATACAATCCGCCTATGGATCTATCTGCTCATTGAGCATGACCGATAATCCTATGAGTGACGACATATGTTAAAGAGACATTAGTATTACGCACTTGATCCTTTTGAGATATAAATATATATCTTGTCTAACCTTGTGCATCGGGGATGGCACGAATATTATTGGCATGACCAACATGATAAAACACACTGAGTGCGTCACGCTATTACTTTCTAACGGTACGATACGAGGTATCTAGTCCATTTTATGCACTAGTAAATTCAGCCAGATTTTACTAAGTTTAGAGAGATACATGATAATGCTTATCACGTAATGACTATTGGAGAAAATGACAGACAAGGTTTTGTGCATCCATTCTATGTCTAAAGGTTATAACACACTATTGGAATGGTTTCCAATATACTCCTCAGGGCTCAGATAGTGAGGAGGATTATCGGGATTACATCTTAACTTTCCTTACAAGGAAAGAAGATCTAGAGAGTGTACGTGTAACGATTGCCTTTTAAGGAAAGTCTATTATTTTATCTAATATGACCAAGGTGGACTGAGATCTTCAGCCTTTACTCCAAACGCATCCTTAGAGACACATGTGGACCTATCCATTCACATTGTAGCCCACTTGAATTTGTATGGTCATAATAGACGTATCTTGGATATCGTCTTACGTTTGCCAATTATTAAAATCTAGGAATACAATGTTAACACAACTTCTCACTTAGATCATTCAATCACAAGCTCAGTTCCAGGATTAACCGATTGATACGACTTGACAGGGGCATGGGAGTGTGACTCTCAGGCTTTTGATAATTATTTTATAGCTAAATATGATAGATGATTGAACATCGTGAGTACCCCATACCATTCCTAACTTGGGATTGACGGAAAACATAATCAAGCGATGTATGATTAACGCTAGGCCACTATAATTATGATCATAGCTTCCGACTAGTGTGTGGGATATGCATTCTTGCTCCCACAAAACTGATTAGGGTTTGGCCCATAGCAAATCATCAAATTATTTTTCCCATAAAGCAAATAGTAACTGGATCAGAGCTCGGTGTCGCCCATCGACAAATATTTGGATGTTTTTTATAGGTGCCAATCAGACCACCACAATGTATGAAAATGGGACCTCAACGTCGGCCTGGTATTATGTGGGTTATGATTCACATTTATCATTGACGATATATATAATGCAGGGCAGATAATTGTTACTTTGATGAGATGATATTCCCAGTATTGGGGGAAATATGACAGTCAATGCTGAGGATGTTTCCAAGATTAGTTAGAAAATATCATCATTGTCTCATCTAGATCCCTATACATAAGTTAGGTGACAATAAAGTTTAACGGATTAGAAACCTCTAATAGGTCATAAATAAATTGGCAGGCACATTCATAAATACTATTGAAGTTCTCTAAGTATATGTACCTGTAAGTAGTACATCTACACAGTAGAATATTCTGGGGAATTAGTACCGCAACTTAATATTCTAGGAGAATTAGTATCGCTAACGAATCTGAGGCTCGCGCTTAGTGCGGAGCACCATTGAAAGAAAATATTTTTAGCCAGGGAGCTATAGAATAAGGGACAATTATGACTAATGCTATAGTCGGTTCATGGAGGATGGAGCCACCCATCGACGAGGCAATAATAACTATGCGACCAATTGATGCATTACGAGACTAGCCCGGGGTGACACATTCGTGTATTATAATAAGGAGATCATAATCTATTAAAAGTCTATAATTACACAACGTAGGATCGTTCGATAGATATTTGTCTACAAAGCATTCATATTGGATGTTGTGCTCGCCATCAAGGATGAGGATTCATAACCACTTACTATAAACAACTATGTGTTACTGTGCATTGGCCAAAGTGGGCATCTGGAATCCAAGTGGAGCTCAGTTTACAAGCATAATGCGAAGTGATACCATTGAGCCTGTCGGTTAAAAATGGGAATGGTATGGAAACACGATTAACTCGAAGAGATTATTTGATCAAGGGAAGACTAGTTGCCCAGGAAATCTTTAAGAAACATGGCATCGATTGTAATGTGACCTATTACCTGGTTATGGATAGTATAATACTTAAGTACTGATCAGTCTGTCAGGTTATTGAGGACATGCTAGACATGTGTTTGATGTAAATACCACGTATCTATATAGAAAACTAGATACTGATATCTACATGAAGCCACCTGGGAGATATAAGCTTCTGGAAGCAATTGAGCCTGACACACGAGGTGTATACGCAATAAAACTAGAAAAATTATTGTTGACTTAATGTAATTAGGGCCCATGAGACATAGTAAGTTGATTGAGTATTTGAAGGTCGAGGACTTTATAAATATCCTTATATGTCCATGCGTTCTTATTTAAAACACATAAATTAGCTTTAGTGTCATCATAATAGTGTACTAAATGATTTGGATATCATTAGATCTCTGGGGGAGATCGTGAGAGCCACTGAATACCTTGGGAAGGAATTCAAAATAAAAGACCTTGGGAAATGAAGTAGTATCTCGATTTACAGATCAAACATCTTGGTAGTAGCATACTCGCATACCAAACAATATATATCAGAAGAGTTATCTAACACTTCGATATGGATATAGCACACAATGCTAAGTTGTTTATTGTGCGTCTAGCACTTTGGTGTGGATAACGACATCTTTTACCATCCTAATGGGGGGAGAAACTTCTAGGGCTGTGGCGCCAGACCTAGGAGGTACTTTATTATATGTGGGTATACTAGACCCAATGACTCATTCGTAGTGAACTATTTAGCTTGCCAAAGCTTTTTTCCCACCCAAATGCATTGGAATGAGATCAGATACATTTTAAGGTATCTGATTGGTATGAAAGACTGGGGTATGTTCTACTCAAAATGGTAAATGGTTAAATATAGAGTACGCCGATACAAAGTACATGTCAAACCCACATAGAGGCCATTATCAAATAGTTTATGTGCTTATGTACGAGAATAGATAAAGATTCTTGGAGATCGATGAAGCAGACAGCAGTAACTACATCCTTGAACCACGAAGAGATTCTTATACTTTTTGAAGCTGGCAGAGAATGATAGTTGTGCTCTAAGATACATCACATCAACTGAAGTTGTGGCATGTTCTATCCAAGATAAAGCATCAACTATGTATGAAGACAATTCAGCTTGCATTATTTAAGTCAATGGCGACAGAACGAAGCACATTTCACAGAAGTCATTCCATCCTAATGAATTATAAAAGGCGAATGAGATTGGCGTTATTCAAGATCTTTCTGAAGACATCTTTGCAAACCTATTCATGAAGACTCTTACACCACTTATGTTCGAGCAGCTAGTACACGGAATCGGCATGCAGAAGATTTATTTAACAATATCTCATGGAGATAAATCTCAGGGGAGATCGACGTCAGGGGGAGTAGTCCCAGCCTGACGTGGACACATGCGCATTTTACTCTTTTTCCTGATAGTACAGTTTTTATCCTAGGAGGTTTTGATGAAGCAACGTATATGCGTCCACAACCCATACGAGACATAGGATTGTACTCTTTCCTTGCATAACTATTTTCTCAAGGGGGTTTTGCTTGGCAGAGGTTTTGACGAGGTAAGTCATCCTGGTATGGAACACTCCAAGGGGAAGTATTAGGAGTTGGGTCCAGCCCAAGGTGTCCTACTGGACTCCTAACAAACCTATAAGCCTTTAGGGTTTATGGGCAGAGTTTAAGTAGGGATAGGTAACCTCATTATTGGGTTATCCTCTTTATAACTTGTTCAGAGAGATATAATTACAACTAATAAGATATCCCCTTTTCTCTCTAAATTGCTCTTGATTATCTAGTAGCTAAAATCTATTATTGTCCAACAAAATATTTATTTACTTCAAACAGTACCAAGATTTTTATAGACTTGTTAGAAAAGAAACATGAATAACTATATGGTCCCGTTCAAAAGGATTGAGACAGTTGTAGAACCTTCAGTGACAGGCGTGCTCGGATATAACTCGGACCTTTCTCGTTTTAGTTTCAAAATGTTAGTAATTGCGACAAACGACTTTAGCGGTTTAAATAGACTTGGGCAAGGTGGTTTCGGTTCAGTTATCTTCTTAGATAATTATTTATTATTATTAATTTGCAATTAATAAGAAGGGCAGTGGCAGAAAATTTAAGCAAAAATGATGGATCCCTACTTTTCCAACGCGGTAATAATGAAAGGTCATTCTCAAACACTAATGAAGGAGATCATATACTCTCCACCATGAACATTCAAGGAATGCTTAGAACCATCTCCTTCTAAAAAAAAAATTAAATTTTTTTTATGGAAAGTTCTCCTTGTTAAGAACTAGTCGACTGGGGACCTACAGTTTGGCATCCCTCTAAGGCCATTATAATTGATTTTTTAGCCTAAATTTTCTCACCACCTCTCCATCTCTCTATTTCTTTGTCTAACTTCGTAAACAAAATCAATAAGAAATCCATTAACCTTTCATTTTTTTTTGGGATCCGTTCCCAACACCCCGGCACCCTCTAGTCTAGATCCATAGTTTCGCCCTTGTTAGGGAAAACCGATTTGTTCTTTACACGTTATCATCACACTCAAGAGCTATTTAGAGCGATCTTGGAGTTATTAGCGTATTTTTGGATTATCTTTATTATTATTGGATTAATAGCTTTGTGGAGAGGTACGATTTATTTTTATTTATTTTTTCATTTTTTATATGTTTAATATGTATGATTTCATGCCTAGGATTCAAATCTACTATTTACGTGTGAAAAAAAAAAATGAATTTTTGGCGAAAAAATAGATTTTTTAACCCTATTCTCACCCTTGTAAAGGGCTATTTTGAATGGGATTCGTAGGGATGATTTTGATAACATATCTACACACTAGTATTTTTGTTGTGATCTTTACAATCCCACCTTTCCGGTGGTATATCGTACGTCACAAGGAAATGTACTGTTTGTTACCGGCGAAATAGCGAAGACAGGCAGTTCATTACGATTCTAGACGACCGTGATACCCAAATTTTAGCCATACGTCATGATGACGTCGTCATAAAGGGTTAGACCCGATGATATCATCCTATGTCACTGACCCATATTTAATTTTTTTTCCTAACCTGGATCAATGTAATTTTTTTTATAAACCAAATCTGACATGTGGCACTACTCACACACTAAAATGTGGCAAGGCTAGTCAGTGTTGACGTCATTAGTAGACCCAACTCACTAACACATGGTTGGGCCACAGCCAATACTAACGCCATCTAGTGGGTCCCACAAGTAATACGTGGCAGGGTCTACAGTAATACATGCTAGGTCCCACTAGTAACACGTAGCACCTAACATGGCACATGGACCCCAAGTACTGATGTGGCAGGGCCCACGGTAATATGTGGCAACTGACATGGTGCGTTGACCCCATGTACTAACGTAGTATGGTCTTACGGTGATACGTGGACCCCATGTACTAAAGTAGTAGGGTCCCACATTGACACGTGGTAGCTGATGTGGCAGAGGTCGGGACCCTGCTGACGTGGCAAAGGTGGGTCCCTTCTTTGTTGACGTAGCTTGGACCCACATGGGATACGTGTCAAACACATGGCCCACCTAAAAATAGTGACAAGTGGCAGCTCGAGGACCTGATATGTATTTGCTTTACGCTGTGACACGTGGCTATTCCAAGAGCCACCACCTGTTGGTCCAAATCAGGTCAGACCTAGTCCAAACCTGGTCAAGACCCAGTCAGACCCAATTGTCCAGACCATAAACTATACCCTGTTCTGACTAAGTCAGACCGGTCCAGACCATTCCAATGGTCCTTTTGGTAAAAAAAAAGAAAAAAGAAAGAATAAAGGGAATAGTTTTTATTTTTAATAAGGCTATATCCCCTAGGGGAACCATAATTTTTGAAAATAAATAAATTAGGGACACCTTATAGTTTATCTAACCCTTTTCTTATTTATAAGATATATTAGATAATCGCTATACACTATCTAGATTCTTACGAATGCTAATAGTACAACAAAACTTTGTATGCCCCTAGAATACTAGGATATTATGACCGAGGGTTAGAAATATCACGAAACACTAATTTTTTCAATACGATTGAGAGTCATATCTGAACAACTCTAATGTCTAAGACATTATTGAGTACTTTATTGAGAATTGGCAAAGTCTTATTCCTAAAAACTAGGGTTCTGTGAAACCAATTTTTTGTATTTAGGTATAATTAGATATTACCTGATAACATCTAGAAATATATAGACCATAATAGTAACCTCATATACTCTTAGATCGTTAGTTCCGGGATATAATTAATCTACCTTGTAGTATCATATTCCCCAAATTCGACAAGAGTAAGCCAGTACAGTGTAGTCGATGACAGTCAGACATAGTCAAAGAGAGCTCAACTTTTAGAAGACACCATAAGTCCTCGACCTAATAAAAGTAGCCGCTGCACTTGGTCAAGAAAGAACTGCTTGAGATCCGTGAAGTTCGGCCACTCCCCCCAGAATAGGAGACAGTTTATTTCTTTTTGTAAAATTGTATGTATCTACTATAAATACAGGCAGAGAATAGATTATTAAAGAGAGACACCCGAAAACCCTCAAAATTTACCATCTGTTACTTCTTAACCTTACTATCACTCCAAATTTCTGTAATAACTAGAAATATACTGGATTTTACATCAAAATCCTCCTCGAGGTCATGGTTTTTCTCAGGTTTTGCTGAGTTTTCTACGTAAAATTTTGTTTATCTAGTCTTATTGCAGTTTTTTTATGAATAAGTATTGGCAAAGATTCTCCTTCCCGAAAACACGCCATTACAATTGGTGCCGTCTGTGGAAATTGCCACACTTTCTTTACCACCACTGATCTAAAATACCATCCGATGACAAACATGAACCTGAGAAGCCATTCCAGTACCATAAGAAATCAAGAAATACCAGGGTTTGTCGATCTAGACGGTGCAGTACTTGAGCTTCATAAACAAATGGCTGCAAAAAAAGCCTAGAGATTGAAAGATCGGCATGTCAACGCTCAAGCTCTTCAGACGGAGAGAGACGAACGGAGGAAAGCCATGGACCAAGAAAGTTAGACACATCAAAAAGAAATGGAGAGACTGAGAAGGACGCAAGATCGACTCATTGGCCGCCAGGCGTCACCTCCACTTGCCCGAAGCGATCATAGATCAAGAGCGATTCAGCGCGATGATCAACCAAGAGAAGACGAGGTACAAATTTCTCGATCTAGATCCAAAAATCCAAATAGGGCCTTTCAACATTTTGGTTTAACATCCTCAGCCTCGACAACTCATGGAAGTCGACGCAACCGTCATTAGACTCCTCCACCCGAAAGAAGGCCAATCAGGGATCGATTGGGACCAGAAGGACAGGGAGATTTTGTTTTGTAAGTCGCAGCCTTACCGTTCCCCCTGTAATAATTCGTTACTATAGATGACCTAAATAACAAGATTCAGGCCCAAAATTATGATATTCCAGGCCAAAAATTTGCACTTGACAGGATCGAGACAAACCCCATTTCCCCTCATCTCGAAGCAATGTCCATCCCAAAAAAATTTCATATGTCGAATTTTATTCAATATGCAGGCCTCACCCATGTAAGACACTTCAAAGTCACCGTTGGATTATATTCTAAACTCAACCACATGTTGTGCAGGCTACTCAACATGAGCCTGAAAGAAAAATCGCTATGATGGTTCCATACCATCCAAAAATCCTCCATCACCACGTTCAGCCAGTTATATCTTCTTTTCGATGGGCTTTAGGTTAAGCTTGGGCCTATGTTTGGATTTTGCAACCCAACCCAACTCTCTCTTGATCAATTGAGATATATATTTGGGTTTGTACATCACTTTATGATTATTTGATTGATTTTTGTTTGATTGTGGTTCTTATGCTTCAATTTTAAGTTGATTTCTATACTCGTTGATGAAATTAGGGTTTAATCAACACTTAAACTTGTGATATGATTACTCATGTATATTGTGATATCTACTTAGCTTTTGATGATTAGAACTACTGGTGTATTCTATGATTCTTCTTTTCATTAAATTTGATTAAATTTGCACAGGTATTAATTGCGCTTTTGATAATTTGGTGGCGCCTGAATCATCGAAATGCATTTATTAGTGAGAAAATGGTTAATCATCTTAGGGAGAAAATAGATTCTGTAATAGTTACAAGTTACAACTTGTGAGAAAATGTATTTAGCGAATTACAAGCTTCAGCCTCTATACCGGGGATTAGTTCTAGTTTTGTCGAATTTTTACTGACTAGAGGTAATGGGTTTCGGAGGATAGGTTTAGGTCTGTATATGCAAGTTCCTACTTCCTTCGGATTTCAAATTGCTTTATCTATTTGTAGTATCAAAATTGTAAGCACCCAACTCATTTTATTTCTATTTTGCCTTTTGATCTGTATATCTAATTTAAAAGTGAAATCTCTTAATGACTAAATAAAGCATCTCTAACAGCATGGTATGTTGTTACACTTTTCACATACTTTTGCAAAAATACCTTCCAACAGGGGTATGGTGTTTAGCATACTCATCCCCATAGCCCTCCAAAGTATGCAAATCTGAAACTTGGAGAGAGGTATATGCATATTACTTTTGTGGGTCCTCTACAAATATTTCTTCTCTTCCTTTATTTTTTCTTTCTAATAAAGAAATATTGTGGGTCCCAATTTTTAATAAAAATCTTCTCTCTCACAAAAAAAATAATATTGTGGGTCCCAATTTTAATGAAAAACTGAATTTGAAGAAAATCTATTTGAGCAAAGTGGTATGCTATTCCGGATACTAGTATTCAAAATCGGAATAGCATACCTTCCCTGTTAGAGATGCTCTTCATTCTTTATGATCCCATATCAAGCGAAGAAGAGACTAGAGTTTGTGTTAATTTGCCCTTCTTGAGGGAATATTTATGATGGCAGAGCATCATGATGAAAATGCCCGGGGAAGTAAAAATTTGTGTGCAATTGATCTTGAAATATTTTCTAAGGGAATACAGGAGTTTTATTCACATTGGAAATTTCACAAACTGATCTTTGGGGGTCTTCTTTCATTCTTGTTGTTCAAACACCTCCCATGTCTGCCAGTTCTAAACACCTGAGCATTGTTGGGCTTTATATCTCAAAAACTCTATGTGGCTTCTTTAGTCCCACATTGCTTGGAAGAGTAGTTTGTTTCTTGATATAACCTAGATCATTTATTCTATATGTTGGGGTTGGGCGGGGGCGAGCCGAAAAACGAGTTTTAAACAGTTTGATTCATGGGCTTGGGCCTTGGACTTGGACCTCTATGAAAGAATTGATTTTGGAACCAAGTCTATCCGACCTGAAGTTCCCACAAGACCAATCAGAACTGAGTCTATTTCGACATGGAGTTCCCAATAGACCAAATTCGAACCGAGTCTATTCGAGCTGAACTTTTTCGTTTTGAATTTCCTAAACGTAACTATTTCGTAATTAAGTCTTAAATGTTTCATTTCCGTTTCAAATGTTTTTTGATGATGTGCCCCACCATTAACTCTTGTTACCGTTTCGAACTTGCTCAATATAAAGAGAAACTGTGCCTCAGTTTTATCAATTATCTAATACATAGTTCGTCTCTTCTCTTCGAAATAACTATGAGTCTAGAATCTGAGTAAAATAGTTGAAAGTCAATTCATTTGAAGGTCCTTCTTCCTTGCAAGAGATGTTCCTACTCTGTTATTTTATTCTGGAGGCGACCCAGCAATAAACTATTTGCAAAGGGGAGTGCGGCAAAACATCTTAAAGATAGAGACTTTATCGTCGACTAAGCATTTCTGAATCATCATTTCAATATCTCATGTTCGTTTTGCTTTTGATGCTGCTTTAAGAATCTCTGCTCCCAATTACTGCTGCAGAGGTAAAATAGTATAATTTTTCCTTACAATTTTAAGGCATTTTAGTATCTGCTATGGACGGAGATAGTGATGTCTGATCTGTCTCACCGACAACAACAAACATTTCAAATTTGAAGGTTAAAACTTCCGCCGGTGGAAACAGAAAATGTTTTTTATTTAACCACTAAGAAAGTAGCTGAGTCGTGTATTTCTACTAAGCCTAATGAAGTCAAACCCGTATCCCCTGAATCTGTAAAGGCCCTAGAGAAATGGACTGCAGATGATTTTCTTTGTAAGAATTTCATCCTGAATGAGCTTAGCGATAACCTGTATGATTTCTACTATGTGTTGCAATCCCCTAAGGAAATTTGGGACGTTCTCCATAAAAAGAATGATACGGAGGAGGCTGGGTCGAAAAAGTACGCGGTTAGCCGTTACTTGAATTTTAAGATGCAAGATGATAAGTCAGTCATAACCCAGTCTCACGAACTCCAAAAGATAGCTCATGAGAATATTTTTGAGGGTATCAAATTGGATGAACAATTTAAGGTTGTTATCCTCATAGACAAATTACCTCCGGCCTGGAAAGAGTTCAAAAATACCCTTTGACATAAGTCAAAAGAATTTTCTATGGAGAGCCTTATCGTGTGCCTCCGCATCGAGGAGGAAGCTAGAAAGTAAGACATTAATGAAGAAATTTTGTTTGTGTCTAATCACAACAAGAACAAGATCCCCAATGCTTCTCTGAAGCCTGTAAAAAAGGGTATGAAAAACTAGTCCCGCAAACCAAACAAGAACCTTGGCTTGAACAACTCTGTACCTACCACGAAAACAAACAAATAAGAATCTGTCAAGTTTATTTGTTATAACTGTAGTTGACCAGGAAACATAGCTCAGGACTGTCGTAACAAGCCAAAACCTGTAAAGGTCCATTTGACCGAGCATGTGTCTAAAGAACCTCTAGTTGCTATGATATATAAGGTTAATATGGTCAGTAGCTCAGAAGGATGGTGGATGGACTCTGGTGCTACCCACCACGTCTGCTTTGATTGGGAGTTGTATATAACTTATGTTGAAGCTAAGGGCAAGAACGTGTTGTTGGGGACATCCACACCACAGAGGCTGCTGGAACTGGAAACATTGAGCTGAAGTTTACCTATGGGAGGACTCTCATTCTAAAGGATGTGCTCCATACCCCTCAAATGATGAAGAATCTTGTATCTGCATTTCTCCTAAACAAGGTTGGATTTACACAGAATATTGGAGGTGGCGTTTATACGATCACCAAGAATGGGGTATTTGTGGGTAAAGGCTATGTGTATGATTCTATGTTTAAGCTTAATATTGATATGATTAATAAAGAATATTCTTCTTACTCTATGTGTACTTTTAATGTTTGGCATAGTAGGCTTTGTCATGTTAACAAGAAGCTCATTAAAAGTATGTGTAACCTGAGTTTGATTCCAAAATTCCCTTTGGACAGTTTTGAGAAATGTGAATATTGCTCTCAAGCAAAGATTGCAAAAACCCGTCACAAATCTCTACAAAGGAAATTTGGAACCTTTGACCTTATACACTCTGACATTTGTGAATTAGAAGGGATCCTGATAAGGAACGGGAAACGTTATTTTATAACTTTTATTGATGACCATTCTAATTGCACTTATGTATATCTTATGGCTCAATAGAGCGAAGCTCTGAATATGTTTAAGATTTTCTTTGTCGAAATTGAGACTCAATTTGGAAAGAAAATAAAATGTTTTCGGAGTGACAGAGGAGCTGAATATGACTCAGGGGTGTTCCACGAGCTGTATCAGTCCACAAGTATTATTCACGAGACCACAACTCCTTATTCACCTTAGATGAACGGTAAAGCTGAACATAAGAATCATACTTATACAAAGCTTGTAGTTGCTATAATGTTAAGTTTAGGAGTTGCTTCCCACTGGTAGGGAGAGATATTGTTAATTGTTTGTTATGTGTTAAACAGAGTTCCTAATTTGAAGACATTAACCACACCTTTGGAATTATGGAATGGCAAAAAGCCAAATGTCTCATACTTTAGAGTTTGGGGATCCTTAGCATAGGTCAGGATACCTGATCCTAAAATGTCAAAATTTGCTAGTCGTGCTTATAAATGTGTTTTTATTGGTTATGCAATTAACAATAAAACGTATAGATTTTTTGATTTGCAAAACAAAACTATTATTGAATCTGCTGACACTAATTTTTATAAAGACAAGTTTCCTTTCATATCTAGAGACAGTGGAGGTTCCTCATCTAGTTCTGCTGCACCCAGAATATGCTTATATGTGGATGACTTGCTGATAATTGGATCTAACATCTCTGTTGTTAATGATGTCAAGGTTCTACTAAGTCAAAATTTTGACATGAAGGATATGGGGGAAGCTAGTGTAATTTTGGGAATTAAGATTACTAGGACTGAAAGTGGTATAACTTTATATCAATCTCATTACATTGAGAAGATCTTGAAAATGTATAACTACTGTAAACCTATGTGCACTCCTTACGACCCTAGTCTGAAGCTATTCAGGAATAATGGTGACAGTATTAGACAGACTGAGTATGCTAGTATCATTGGCAGCCTTCGGTATGCTACTAATTGTACTAGGCTAGACATTGCTTACGCAGTGGGGATGTTATGTAAATTTACTAGTTGTCCTGGTATGGACCATGGGTATGCTATAGAAAGGGTCATGCGGTATCTGAAAAGAACCATGAACCTAGGAATACACTATGAGCGATTCTCCGCAGTCCTAGAAGGATTTACTGATATTGATTATAATACCCTATCTGAAGACTCCAAGCCTACCAGCGGTTATATCTTTAACATTGTTGGTGGGGCAGTTTCTTGGAGATCCAAGAAATAAACTATTTTAACCCAATCTACGATGGAATCAGAACTGATAGCATTAGCTGCTGCCAGTGAGGAGGTAAATTGGTTGAGAAACCTTATGTCAAATATTCCTTTATGGGATAAGCCATTATCAGCCATACTTATCCACTACGATAGTACTACAGCTATTGCAAAAGTGGAGAATCGTTATTACAACGACAAGAAACGACAAATATGTCGTAAGCACAACACCGTAAGAGAGAAACTCACTTCTGAGGATGTCAGAGTGGATTTTGTTTGGTCAGAAGTGAACCTGGGTGATCTATTGACAAAAAGGTTAGCTCGAGCGAAGGTGTAGAACACCTCGAAAGGGATGGGGTTAATGCCCGTATAGTTAGAATATTTGTTATGGTAACCCTACCTATAAACTGGAGATCACAAAAAATATGTTCAAAGGGAAAAACAAGTCATATGATAATTAAGAAGAATCATGCATATTTTAAGTATGGGTAATTACTCCTAGTCCATCCCAATAAGAGCATGATATCCTGTAGCGATTTAAGGTTGAGTTATTATACAACTCTTAATGAGGGTTATACTCTATGTGAAGTGGGTACTTAGCTATAGAAGTACTCATGATAGACTCACCTCGATGACTGTGGAAGTGAGGACACTTCCTATGGGAACTTGGGCAAGTTCTTTGTAGCCTTTATTAGAACTGGGATACGTGCGCATGGTCGTAAAACCCTGACATTTTTTTAGAACTTTACACCATAAAAGTTGTGTGTGGTGTACCTTAGTTGTACCCTCCAGAATTATAGTTCAAGACGAATGTCACTATAATCTCTAGTACTTCACAAGTATATTCACTATGTAAAGGTTCAAGTCGAAAGACACCTCTAGTTACGCACTGCTTTAGATTTTTTACTCGGATATGTTTTCTCGATATAGTGGGGGATTGTTGGGCTTTATATCTCAGAAACTCTATGTGGCTTCTTTAGTCCCACATTGCTTGGAAGAATAGTTTGTTTCTTTGATATAACCTAGATCCTTTATACTATATGTTGGGGTTAGGCGGGGGCGGGCCGAAATAATGAGTTTTAAGCTGTTTGATTCATGGGCTTGGGCCTCGGACTTGGACCTCTATAAAAGAATTGATTTTGCCAAAACCAATTCTATTCAACCTGAACCAATTCGATCTGAGTCCATTCAATCTCGACCTGGATCATTTCAAGCCAAGTCTATCCGACCTGAAGTTCCCACAAGACCAATCGGAACTAAGTCTATTTCGACCTGGAGTTCCCAGGAGATCAAATTTGAACTGAGTCTATTCGAACTGAACTTTTTTGTTTTGAATTTCTCAAACATAACTGTTTCGTAATTAAGTCTTAAACGATTCATTTCCGTTATGAACGTTTTTTTTATGACGTGACTCTTGTTATCGTTTCGAACTTGTTCTATATAAAGAAAAACAGTGCCTCAGTTTTATCAACCATCTAATACACAATTCATCTCCTCTTCAAAATAACTATGATTCTAGAATCCAAGTAAAATAGTTGGAAGTGCAATTCATTCGAAGGTCTTTCTTCTTTGCAAGAGAAGTTCCTACTATGTTGTTCTATCCTGGAGGCGACGCAACAATTAACTGTTTGTAAAGGGCAGTGCGGCGAAACGTCTTAAAGATGGAGACTTTGTCCTCAACTCAGCATTTCTGGATAATCATTTCAATATCTCCTGTTCGTTTTGCTTTTGATGTTGCTTTAAGAATCTCTACTCTCAATTACTGCTGCAGAGGTAAAATAGTATAATTTTCCGTTACATTATCCTCGGCTTTCAGTTTGTGGCTGCTGGGAATTGAACTTCCAGGGGTAGCCATAGTTTTCATGAATGAACATATCCATTTTCTGTATAGTCAGACGACAGCCGTTCTACTTGAAGACCTGCAAGTACCAACCATGGAAGCAATTGGTTCTGAAATTATGATAGATGTGATGGAAAAGAGTGAATATGAAATCGTGTTGATGATTGTGGTTGCTGGCGCTGTCATCTCCGACTCAATACCAACTGTTGTAGGGTCTATTGTGAAGGAGAATCAAAATGAGAAGCCTTGGACATTTACTAATCGAAATCAACGGAAGAGATTCTGTCAAATTTCCAATGTAATTGATGGATTTTTAGATTTGTTAGTGGTTAAAGATGAGATAGGGCTTATGAATGTAAAGAAAGCTGCACGTTTGGCATCTTCTGCTATGGAGCATTTTATAGATCCGATGGTTAAGTCTGCCGTTTTACTCAACTCACCATTGTTGTCCCTTTCTCCATTAGTTGATGACGCTAAGAAGGGCATACTTGAACGTTCGGTAGCTCTTGAACTGAACGTAGAAAATGTTGGCATTTGTTATCCTCCAATCATTCAAAGTGGGCACAAATTCGTTGAATGGCGTAGTAGAAATGATGAGAGGCTGTATTTTCGTGGCAGAGGTGTATTGATATGGGATATTGATACTAGCTTCAGTGGCTACTGCACAAATATAGCTATATCATTTTTGATTGACTGCGATGCAATGGAGAAAAAAAACATACAGGGTTCTCCTGATGGCATATAAAGCAGCAATTGCTTCCTTGAAACCGGGGAATAGCAGAGATGTCTATCAAGCTGCGCTCTCAGTGGTTGAGAGGCACGGTCCTGAATTTGCGGCTTACCTAACTCACTCTGCAAGGAAAAGGGATAGGCATCCAGTTCTGTGAACTTGGGTTGAGTTTGGATTCGGAGAACAGCCGGTCCTTAAAAGCTGGTATGGTTTTAACGTCAATCTTGAGTTTGAGAACATTCCATCGAAAATCAACAATTCTAAGGCCACCTTTTCTTTGTTGCTGGCTGATACTCTTATCCTCAATGAAGCGCTTCCGCAAGTTGTTAACTGAAATAAGCTCTAAAGCTCTTGAAGACATTTGTATTGCAACCTTCATGATGTACAATCCGCCTAAACAGGTATTTTGGAAAATTCTTCCTTGTACCACCCGTCGTATCTTTGGGGCTCAAAGCCAAGTTGGGTAAACAGTCTTAAAGAAAATTTGTGCATAATAATCACTTTTCATAATGGTTGTATTTTTATTTATATTTTTGGAAGGTAAGCTGGTTTTAGTGATCCGTAACCACATAGTAACTAAGCTCGGAAGGACATTTAAAGCCTGAAGGCCACCACAAGCCTCCAAAGAGGTACAAAGCCTGAAGGCCACAATCCCAGAAGGCTACAAAACCTGAATGCCCACAAGACAACCGGAGGGGTTTGACCTCATGAGTTCTCATGGCGTGGAGGATCACACAGCCACTGAAACAAGAACTCACTGATATAATGGTTGTCAAACATATTATATCCAAAAAATAGATTGTCATATTTTGTACCAATCTTGGGGGATTTGGTTCAGTTCTGAGAGGCTCATGGTGTTTGTGCAAGCAGGTGTCTTCCCAACAATATAACTCTTCATGAAATGCAAGGCAGTGGTCATTGTCTTGGTATTGCTCTTAAGCTTGGTGTTAGAAAGATTATATGTGCAGAATCTGATTTCTCATGTGGTTGGTTTCATTCATTATGATGAGGAACCTCCTTGGTATATAAGGACACAGTTATGAGGAGTATTAGGACCTTAGCACACATACATAAAGGAATACTGGTCCCTATCGACCCTCCATACGGATCTTACCACACATAAATATTCAGACTCGGTGGAAAATGTTCTGAACATCCTCACCCTTCAGCACGGAAATGATTTTGACACCAATACTCTTTGGAGCACGATAGGAGCTACCATGTATGTTATCTGGATGGACAGAAATGCGCTCATTTTCAACAATGAAAAACCTTACCTGACAAAAGCCATCACTCTAGCTAAGAGCTACATCACAAACCAGCCTCCACCAACCAATGCCCCCCTTCAAACACCTGGGTATTCCAACCCGCAAGTGCCCGAGGGGTGGCATGTCATCACAGCGGACGCCTCCTGGAGCAATAATACATCCCTGGGAGGGACAGGTTTTACTATTAAAATTTCTCACACAAATCTTATATGTGCAGGATATGAGCCAGCCAGAGCAAAGGGCGCAGAAGAGGTGGAAGCAATTGTTGTGATCAAAGGGATACAGACAGCACACCAGATTGGCCTAGAGCGCATCCTGATCCTGATAGACTGTCGTTGCCTTGTTAGAGCTTTTGAGACGGGCTCAGACGACCTATCTTGGGGAGCCTTGACCCTCGCACCGGACGTGCTAGCAACCTCTACTCGTTTTCTGGATTTTTATTTTTCTTTTATTCCTAAATCTTGTAATTTGGAGGCTCATGTTTTAGCTAGGAAGGGAGCCACCGCCTCCCCCACTATTTGCTGTCAGCCGTTGGAAGCTTCAAACCTGTTGAACTCTGTTGTTTCTGTTATCGCCTCTTAGGCCTTTATAAAATTGTTTTTCGTTTGCTTAAAATAAAAAGAGTATTAGGAGAAAGGCAGCATTGTTTGATGTTTTCATCTATGCACATAGGTACAAAATTTTCAATTCTGCCTGCGTGCTACCTCACTGCAATTTGGAAGTAGACGAGGATGCAGCAAGGAAAGAGTGCGGTGAACTCTTAGTTTGTAATTTTTCCCTTTTTGTCGATTTAAGGCCCATCCCCTCAATGGCAAGGAAGCGGGTTTTTTCTAGCTCAAACGCTTTCACTTTGCCTAGTCTGGTGACTTGCATATCGAAACGAATCGCATGAGTTGGTGACGTAAGAATTGATCTAGCTTACAGAAAAATATTGTTTATTAATTTGGGCTCAAGGAGTTCTCTTGCTGGGCATTTTCTCTGTTATAACTGCTAGCTACGCCCAGCCCAGGACCGGCCTTGCCGCTAGATAACATACTAAAGCCTAACGCGCGAATACTTTTGAAAATAAAAAATTATTACCATCACTGCTGTCGATCAATCTTCAAAAAAGAAAAAAAGAAAAAAGCTCTCTCTCCACATCTCTAGAGCATCTCCAGTAGTGTTTAGGTTTGGGTTGGATTTGTCAACTCAAACCTAAACCCAAACCTTTGGCCTCCCAGCAGCTGAAAAATGAGTATAGGTTTGTCTGCGTGTACCTGACAGAGTCAAACTAGTTTTGAGGACTTTAAAAGCCCGCGTGAAATTCAAAAGACCGCATGGGCTTACGAACCAATAAGCCAACTCTTAGGAATACGACTCAAAAACTGGGAAAGTCGTTCGAACGAGTGGGGAAGTCCTTCGAACGACAGAGTTTCGCTGAAGTCGATCGAACGACTCAAGAAGTCATTCGAACGAATTGAGCTCTTGAGTCGAAATTCCAGGGAGTAAGAAAAAGTTCGTTCAAACGATTTAATGACTCGTTCGAACGAAAATGGCTCTATTTGTTTGTCTCTAAGTTTGTTTTGAAGGGGATTTGATCCAAAGCTATAGATTATCTCGTGATGCGTATTTCGAAGATGACCTAATGGAAAGCCTATAAATAAAGAGTGTATGTTAAAAGCCTCTGTACAAGAGAAAAAAATTAGAGAGAAAAAATAGATAAATCTAGGGTTTAGCTCTGGAGAGATTTCTTGGGTTTTCTTTCTAGGGCTTCTTACTGGGATTATCTGTAAGGGTAGAGGTCAGGTTTGAGTGATCATTATAACTTCTTGTAACCCTAGTGTGATAATATATTCGTCGTGTTTCTCGGGGGTAGTTTTGATCTTGTTTAGGGTTTTTACCAAATTTAAACATTGTGTATGTGTTTTATTGTCTTTGCTTGAATTTTCTTTGGTTAGAGTTGGTTCTTCTAGTTCTTGTTAATCGTATTGTGCTTCCGCGTTGCTATTTGCCCCCTTGGTTTCCCAATAATTTGTGTCAGAGCGAGGTTTGGGGTAAGTATAGTAGCAAGATGGGAAGATCTAAGTATTCCAACGCGATCAAGTTTGATGTGGAGAAGTTTGATGGGAAGATCAATTTTAGATTATGGCAAATACAAGTCCAAGATATCTTGACTCAAGGCGGGTTACGCAAGGCACTGAAAGGAAAGCCTATACCAAAAACTCTGATTAAAGATATAGCGGCCCAGAAAGCGGACGACGATGAAGAAGAGGACTAGGAAGATTTAGATTCAAGGGCTGCGAGCGAGATATGTCTTTGTCTCGCTAAGAATATTTTGGCAAACGTGATTGGAGAGAAGACCGTAAAGGGTCTTTGGGAAAAACTTGAAAGTTTACACCAAACGAAGAGTCTTTCGAATCGCTTATACCTCAAGGAGCGGCTTCATAAGCTTAAGATGAATGAGGGTACGAGCGTTAGTGATCACCTAGGTTCTTTGAACGGGATCGTTTCAGAATTAGAATCGGTCGGAGTTAAAGCTGAGGATGAAGATAAGACGCTTCAACTCATATGGTCTCTTCCGTCTTCCTTCAAGCATCTTCAACCTACGTTGATGTATGGGAAGGAAATCTTGAGTTTTGAGGAGGTTACAAGTATGCTTCTTTTCGAGGAGAGAAGGCTTAAGGGTAGCGAATCCTTTGAGGAAAACTCTGTAATGGTGGTTAAAGGGAAGAGAAGCTTTAATAGGTTCAGAAAAGGAACTTGTTGGAGTTGTGGTCTATCGGGTCATTATAGATCGGATTGCAAAACGGGGAAAGGTAATGGAGCAAATTCGGCAAGAGGCTCCAAAAGTGATCCTAACAAACTGGCAACGGTTACTAGTAATGATGGTGACGAGGCGCTTCTCGTGGTGGCCACTGATGGTTCTCGCCATGATAGAAGATAGGTATTTGATAGTGGGGCTATAATGCATGTATGCGCACACAAGGCATAGTTCGAAAATTATGCAAGATATGAGGGTAGCAAGTTTGTGTTGACGAGCGATGGCTCTCAAAGGCCAATTTTTGGGAGTGGGTGATATTCTCATGAGGATGTTTGATGGACGCATCGTAGTTCTTCATGATGTTCAACATGTACCGAGTACGACTCATAATCTAATTTCACTTTCCAAGTTTGATAATGAGGGTTTCAATTACTCCGGGCGAGGTGGAGTAATGAAAGTTTATCGAAAATCTTCTTTGACCATGAAGGGAGTTCTAAGTGGAATCTTGTATGCATTGGTTGGTAAATCAATGGGTGGAGATGTGAAGGCTGCGTGTACCAAGGGAACTATGAAGATTTCTCGAAAGGGGAATCTAGTTCAAGGTGGAGCAATGACACGGTCTATAAAGATGATCAGAAAGTGGGTTCCGATTGGTGGGTTTAGGAAAAGCCAAGACTCGAGTAATTCTCTTAATTGTGAAGCGACAAGGATACACGATGAATACAGTAGAATAAATAATTTTATCGCCGAGGTGGAGATTGTTAGGAATACGACTCAAAAACTGGGAAAGTCGTTCGAACAACAGAGTTTCGTTGAAGTCGTTTGAACGACTCAGGAAGTCGTTCGAACGAATTGAGCTCTTGGGCCAAAATTCCAGGGAGTAAGAAAAAGTTTGTTCGAACGAAAATGGTTTTGTTTGTTTGTTTCTAAGTTCGTTTTGAAGAGGATTTGGTCCAAAGCGATTGATTATCTCGTGATACGTATTTCAGAGATGACCTAACGGAAAGCCTATTAATAGAGAGTGTATGTTAAAGGTCAGGAGAAAAGAGTTAGAGATTGAGAAAATGGAGAAATCTAGGGTTTAGCTCTGGAGAGATTTCTTGGGTTTTTTTTCTATAATTTCTTGCTGGGATTATATGTAAGGGTAAATGTGAGGTTTGATTGATTTCTGTAACTTCTTGTAACCCTAATGTGATAATATATTCGTCGTGTTTTTCGGGGGTGGTTTTGATCCTGTTTAAGGTTTCCACCTAATTTAAACCTTGTGTATGTGTTTTATTGTTTGAATTCTCATTGGTTAGAGTTGGCTCTTCAAGTTCTTGTTAATCGTATTGTGCTTCTGCGTTGCGATTTGCCCCCTCGGTTCCCCAACACCAACTCTCTCTGTACTCAACGAAGAAACCTTCAAATCGTCTCCTCACACAAATCGCCTTTCACCTCAATCGCTCCGAAGTCCAAACACAACCGCATCTCTATCTAAAACCATTTTTAGATGATGTGATAAGAGATTTGGTCTTCTTCAACCCTCTCTCTAAAACCCATCTTTCTCTCTATCTAAAACCCCTCTTTTTTTAAGTTTTGATCTTCACTCCAATTTCATCTCACTCGTCATTTTTGAAGAATAACATGTGAAGAAGAAGTTGTTGCTATCTTCACCAATAATACCCTAAGCATTTCTCTTCTTACGGGTATAAAAAGACTTGGTTTTTGGTGATGTTTGCAACCTACTGTTGTAGATTTGATTCTTTGAGGAACCCAGATTTTGAAAGATCAAATTGTATTTATGAGAATTGCAAGTTTGGGTGTAGAGGAAGTTTATATTTGGTGATTTTTTTTTAGGGGATCAGAGGGTTTTTTTTTTTGGTGTTTCTTGCATGATTGTCGTGGCAAGAGATGTGAAGAGGGAGAAAGAAACTCAAACCCACCACATAAGCAACTGCTGGAAGGGTAGGGTGTGAGCTGGTTTTTTGGGGCCCGACAGGGTGGCCAACCCACACCCGCCTCCTTGAGATGAGCCACGGTGAAAGGAAAAAGACGAGTAGAACATAGAAGATTATTTAAGTTGTAGATACAAGCACTAAGGGCAACGCATTTTCCTCATCTGCATGTTTATGTCCTTAAGTTTTTTGGTTTTTTTTAGGCCTCCAAAACCCTAGCACCGGCCTTGATCAGTTGTCTATTAAAAATAGAATTTTAGGTGGAATTTTAGTGCCAAAAATAATAAACGGGTCAAAACAATTAGTCTATCTCACTGGGAGGCTCAATAAGAGCATAAAAAGCAGGATCTAACCATTCTCTTTCCTTTGAAATTCTATGTGGCAAAGAAAAGAAAGAAACATGCATTTTGTTGTTGGTTGGTGCTGCTCTTCTAGTTTCAGTTCTTAAATTATGTGTTTGCACAAGTTCCGAATCATGTAAAAAAAGTAATATCCGTTTCTCATTTCCATTTCTGGTATTGTTTACCGGATCCGTTTCACTTTCTATGTTAACAGAGTGGGTCACTTCAGAGTATCCTCCAGCCACAGTACAAAGGGGTATCGGAGAGTCAATGGTCACAGCGGAGTGCTTCCAAACTTGGTTAGCTTTCAAATTTTGCACAAGATTGTGGTTTAAGTTAGCAGTTGTGTGTGGAGTGTGTTGTACTCCTGTAGAAACTAGAAAGAGATTGCTATTCTCCAAAAAAAAAAAAATCCTTTTTTCCTTTGAAAGTCTGAGCGTGGCAAATAAAAGAAAGAAGAATGCAATTTCAGTTGTTGTTTTTGGTTGGTGCTACTCTTCTACTTTCACTTCTTCAACTATGTAATTCCAGCGGTGATTGCTCCGAGAGCTTTAAGTGTGTGAATGGTGTGTACTCGTATCCTTTTTGGGGAGGTGGACGTAGGTCTTATTGTGGAATAGCTGGGTTTGAACTCATTTGCCACCAAGATTCCTACACCGAGATTGAGATAAATTCACAAACTTACGTAGTTTGGAATATCAGTGAAGCCAATCAGATTATGACAATCGTAACATCTGACGTTTGGAATTTGCGTTCTGATTGTCCATCTGAATTCCTCAATGATACAGCAGTAGGTAATTCTTACGGTCGCTTTGAGTATGTTCCTGGTACTCTGAACTACACTCTGTTCTATGGTTGCCCATTCATTGTCTCATATCACTCAGGGGAATCTTATTGTAAAGATCAAATAAATGGCACCGGTAATAGTCTTTACCTTACGGCTGACTCATCTGCGCCAAATAAAAATACTTCTGAGTGCCAAGGTAGTATTCTTATCCCAGTTCATCCCTCATCTGTTCGTGGCAGCTCATTTTGGTATTGTATGGGATGGATTTGATGTCAAGTATGTTGGTAGTTATCATTCAGACTGTACCAACTGTACCAATTCTGGTGGGACTTGCGGATCCAGCTCTGGCGATTTTTTATGTTTTCTAGGTACGAAGCGTCAATATATTATTTAGTGTGCAAAGATAAATGTTTTTCCAGAATTAGGGCTGGCAATGGACCGGATTGGACTAGGATCTCGGTAGATCCTAGTCCGGTCCGTTATAAAAATCGTAAAACCCGACCTGATTCTAACTCTATAGATTCAAAACAGTATCCGATCCGTTAATGATAACTATGATCCTGACCCGAACCGATCCGGTCCGTTAGCGTTAAAGAGCGAAGAATCTTATAAACAAAATTAAAGAGTTGACTATTTTAAAAGACAAAAATAACATTCTTTGTTATAGATAATTACAATATTATGACAAGTAGTATGTATCTTAACGGATCGAGTTTTTAACGGATCGTGTTGAGGTGAATCTTTATCCAATCCGTTAGCTTATTGGATCGGACCTTAACGGATTGGGTTTCTTAATAGATCTAAAGAGCCGATTCTAAACCTTTACCAACAGGCGAGATAACGGGTTTAGTCTTTACCATTAACAGTCGTACATATAATTCTAATAGCCTTATACTAAATTAAGTACAGTATGTTACTTTTGTAGCACTCAATTGGCCCTTAATTTGTTAAAATAACTATGCAAAACCAATTTTGTCAGTTAAATGTTTGTAATTTTTGTATTTTTATGGTAATGGATTTTTGTAAAACTATGAAAAAAGAAGCCAGTTTTAGGTAGTTGTCGGATTTTAGAAGTTTGACCAACTCTCCCCGATATGGATTACCTAGCCCACTTTCTTATTGCTTACAAAAATAACATATAGATAGTGTGCAGTCTTTAACCATTACGAGTATAACTATGTCTTGTCTTTCAATTAAGCATGTCTAATCTGTCGATTGCAATGCAGGAAATTCAACCTTTGTCGATTACAATGCAGGAAAGTGAACTAACTCTGGAAATTCAACCAATACCGTCAACTTAACCAACCCTGAAAACTCAACCAACTTTGAAAATTCAACCAATTCTGGCAACTTAACCAACCCTGGAAACTCAACCAACATTTGAAATTCAACCAATTCCGGCAACTTAACCAACCCTGGAAACTCAACCAACTTGAGCAGGAGGAATATTGCATTAGGTATGTTATTCATTGACCTTCATATCTAAAGCCAAAGTCAAGTACAGACAGATATAATTTTAAATTAGAGAACAAGTAGGAAAAGTTCATAAACAACATTCTACTATTCCATAATCTTAAACTAAAGTACAGGCACCCCGCATTGGCTGCTTCAAGATGTTTGCATTCATTCTCTTTGAGCTATACTAGTACTTCATACTAATGGGGGTATTAAAGGACAAATTCATATTAAAGAATATAAAAAGGGGTTAGAGTTTCTTGGATTGCGATCTGTACCAATTTCAGGGTTCTATGGCATTCTGGGGGTACTCTAAGGTCTGAAGCTTTAATTTATTGTCCATAGTTTTTGTGGTGAAATATATAGGTCGTGTAACTTATCGTTCTTCTTTTTTGTTGCGTACAGTGATTGGATCTATTTTTGGATTTATCATAATTCTTGTGATTATACTTGCATGCGTATGTTGGAGAAGGAACTACTCATCAGTTAATTCAATTATGTTTTGGAAGAGATTAAATAATTCTGATAGAGGAATTTTTACGAAATAATGGATCCATGGCTCCTAAAAGGTACACCTACTCAGATATTATAAGAATGACATAATCGTTCAAAGAAAAATTGGGCCAAGGTGGCTTTGGTGGTGCCTTCAAAGGGAAACTTCTCGACGGCAGGCTAGTAGCTGTGAAGGTGATGAGAGAGTCCAAAGGTGACGGGGAAGATTTTATGAACGAGTTTGCAAGCATTAGCAGAACTTCACATGTGAACGTTGTGAGCTTGATAGGGTTTTGTTTTGATGGGTCTAAAAGAGCACTTATCTACTAATTCATGTCTAACAGTTCTCTCGAAAAGTTCATCTACAAGGATAAACCATTAGAAACAAGTTCAAGCCTTCATTGGCAAAAACTATACGAAATTGTGGTTGGAGTTAGTCGTGGACTTGAGTACTTGCATCGTGGTTGCAACATACACATTGTGCACTTCGACATAAAACCATATAATATCCTGTTAGACGAAGACTTATGCCCTAAGATATGACTTTGGGTTAGCAAAACTATGTTTTGCAAAAGAAAGTTATGTACCAATGTTGGATGCAAGAGGGACTGCTGCATGCATTGCTGTAATAAATAATCTGCATGAACAAAACAACACATCTTAAGGAGATGATCGATTCTAGTGTATACACACTATCTCCTTAAGACAGATTCGCCTCTACCACAGTGCTTTGTAGGAATGTAGGCCCCTTGTCTCCCAGGATACAACGATCAGTAGCAGAGAGAAGAAAATACTTCTATCTCTTTGTCAAACGAACCTTGATTGCGTCAGTTTTCTCTCTTGAAAATGACTCAAGAAAAACTCTGAAAAACTGATGAAAATAATTGAAAACGAATTTGGGTTATATAGAGCATTATGTGACTCTTCACCAAGGGTCGCACCTCAAGTCAATACTTTTTCATCAAGAGTCACACCTTAAGGTGCATCTGTTGGAGACACCCCAACTCACACCTCAAACCCAAAAAAATGATTAAGTGTTCCAAGAAATCCCCATGTGCCCATGGCTCCAAGGCCTAATCATAGACTTATAATTATAAGTGGTTTCCAAGTCAATGCCTCTTCACCAAGAGTCATTGACTCTTCACCAAGGGCATTAAGTGCCCAAAAATATGACTAAGTGTTCCAAGGAATCCTCATGAGCCCATGGCCCCAAGGCCTAATGATAGACTTATAATTATAAGTGGGTTCCTAGGTCGAGCAACCCCATGGGTAGCCCATGCACCCAAGCTAGTTTGTACATATGGGTCGCACATGCGCGCACGACCCACCAACTCTCACACACATCGTAATAAGTTAAGTGTTAAACTTACTTATGTAGTAGAGTTGAGCTTCCCTCATATCCAATGTAAGACTAAACACTTAGTTCTACCATTCAAACCAAAAAGAATACCAAATGATCTTTTATATTTTCCAACAATCGCCCTAAAAGTGTAATCTAGAAACTTTGAAGTAGTTTCACACAAGTCTGACGTATATAGTTTTTGGATGATGGTTCTTGAGATAGTTGGTGGAAGAAAGAACATTAACAGCCTAACGGACCGAACTAGCGAAATCTTTTTCCCACACTGGATCCATAATCATAACGAATCGAACGAGGATCTGGGCTTCATGGAATAACATCTGAAGAAGATACAAAAATTACGAAGAAGATGATTTTAGCCGGCATGTCGTGCATTCAAACAAACCCATTACACAAGCCTATGATGACTAAAGTTGTGGATATGTTGGAAGGAAGCCTTGATTCCTTGCAAATTCCACCCAAAGCTTCTCTATCTTCTTCTTCAGGATCACACAATGATTCTTCGAGCACGTAAGTTTGGCAAATTATGACACTTGGGCAAAAGATTCATTACATTTGTAACTCTATTGCAGCATAAAATTCTGAAATGAATTAAACGTAAGATGTGCCTGTAATATTTATGTAATGTAACTTATGTGTGCCTCTAATATTTAGGAAAATAGATTCACAAGTTTGTTTGAATATAAATAATGTGAGGGCTTATTTCCAATACTCGACCTAAACCCAGATATCGACCTTCAGCTCGATTAGATGTAAGGGTCAATTCCGAATCTCAAACTCAGGCCTCAGTATACGACCATCACACATTTACTCGACCTCGACAAGGTACACGTGGTGCATTTATGGCACATCATGGAGCGGTTACAAAGAAGAAGAGTTACTCAAGCCGTTACTCGACCATTATGAAGATTATTATGAAGACTCATCAAAACCAGATATTGTAACGTTCCTCATCAATGTAGCCAACGGTCATATTATAAGACCTATAAAAAGAGACCTGGAGATTATAATCAGGGACGGCTATTATCACCTACAGAACTCTTAGAGAAAGTAGTCTCTACCAAAACTCAGATATTCAATCTATTTCTCTTTGTAATAGCTAGCATCTATATAAACGCCATTTTTTTAGAAATTCTCAGGAGAGGTCATGGTTTTTTACCCATTCAAGGGTTTTCTACGTTAAATCTCGTGTTAATTACTTTCAATTCTTAACCAATATTCTACATTTCAAGGGTGTAAGACACTATCTTCATCCAATACAAAAATAGGTTATTACATTTGGCGCAGTCTGTGGGAAAACGTTCTCAAAACCCATTATCTCAAAATCCACTGATTATATTCTCTCTCGTCCGTCCCTAGTTGGTAGAACACACAGCTTTGTTCGCAACCCTGCTGCTCTTTCAGGGACAACCCCTTTATCCTCTACTTTTCTTACATTCTCATTCGGATCTGGCACCTCAGCGCCTATTGTTCCACCAAATCCAACTTCACACCATGAACAACTTTATCCCTCAACAAATTGGCACTCAAATTTTGGTTCCTATTTTTGTTGTTGGAATCACCTTCTCTCTGTTTCAATGGTGATCCGCCAAAGGTGATTGATGTCCATAAAGAGTTCGATTACAAAATCTACAATCAAACCAATCTCACCACCACAAATTTCATACCCAAACCTAACCAGATCACTAACAAGTCATGGTTTCATGCCTGCGAAGACCCTTCCCTCGACTCAGTTTTCGATCTCAGTACCCGATTCAATTGTATGGTGGTTTCCCCAACTTCGAGAGAAAAATCGATTCAATGCTTACAGGCGAACGATATCTCGAAGTTGTCGATTCAATCCAATGCCCTCTTGCCTCATCCACCATTGAAGATGGCGACGTTATCCAAATCGCCAAGACCAGACTAGAAGAATTGCGCTCTCTCTTGGTGCAAAAATGCAACGACGAAGACGATGATGATTCAGCGAAAGGTTTCGCAACAACCGTCTTAGCACTTACAGGCTCAAACAGGTCGAGGGCGTAATCTTAGTTTCAATTCCACCAGGAGTTCGTTGAACGCCGAACAAAGATTTACCAAATAGATGCGAACTCTCAGATTCATTATTAGGGGCTGATGATTTGCTTATGGTTGTACGAAGCAATAGTCGATCACATTCGGTTTCGAACTGGGGCAGTTTCTTTCGTGCAAAGGCAATCATGGGTGAATCTCAATACAGATTACAGAAGTTAGTTTCTTTCGGGAACTGGGGCAGTTTCTTTTGCTTAAAGCTGCACAAATGTTGGTTGTGGTGACTGTTATCTCGACCAGTACTTACAAAGCCAGCATTCTATCACAGTTTGGTGATAGAATGGTGTTGCTGCGGTTCCAATGAATATTCATGAGCGGAGGCCATACCAACAAAGCAGAATCTCATACTACGGTCACTGAAGTCGCCAAAGTCTACATATCACATTGGTTTCTCGATTTATATCGTGTTAATCAAAAATCTCCCCGCTTGTATTTTCAAAAAGTTATTCGCACTCTATCTCTCCGCAATCACCCATTTACGACGATTATCTTGTCGTGCTTAATAACGCCATCTGCCCTACTCAACATCAATGGTTTTAGCGTCAATCACAAACTGCTTCTCGCCCTTATCAAAGTCTTGAAAGAAAAGAAATGTTGGCTATTAGATTATCACGGTGAAGGTGCATATATTTGGTTCCCTCAAGAAGGAAACTGGTCCACAAAGGACATTATGTACGCCTACATTCTTGGAGTCGCCTGCTCTCCAAACAGACCTCACTGCTACTGCTGTTATCACATTACTACTCCTGTTACAGTTGCTGCTGCTGCTCCTGCCACCGTTCTGTTTAACAGTTGTTGTTATTGCTCCTATAATCGCATTGTTACTCCTGTTGCTGTGATGAAACAGACCTTAGTCATCACATTACTGTTGTTTACAAGTTGCTGCTATTTTCCAGCAAGGGAAAAGCAGAGCGCATTGTCAAATCCATCTAATACATACGGATCCGTCAAAACCGCCATAAGCTCAGCTTGGTTAAGCCTTGATATACAACAAACCACATCAACAATGAGAAGACGTTGCTCCTGTTTTCCAACAACAACAATACCAGTGATACATAAAAACATCTCAGATAAGTCTTGCTGCAACATGTCTAAACAAGATCGAATAAATTTCATTTCAATTTCTTCACCGTCTTAGCTCTACTGGTACTGCTTTATCTGGGACTTCGGTACCTCCGGTAAAGTTTGGACTCGGTTTTCAGACTGAGTTCTTCAACAACATTCTCTACGAATACAAGAATTGTTGCTTCGGCCAATCCGATCTCAGATTCAGACTCAGTAATCGAACTTATCAAACCACATTATGAAGGCGCTCGAGGTTGAGGTACTCGAGGTGATTACAACTTATTCAAGCTATACTCAGGGCGAGCCTGATCTTTTTCAAACAACATTATTAAGGCACTTGAGGTCAAGGTACTCGAGGCGATTACAACTTATTCAAACTCATACTCGGGGCGAGTTCGACCAATACATTCAATCATACTCGGGACGTGCCCGACTTCAGATTCAGACACAACGCTCGCCCTCAACTTCAGATACAACAGACTTAATATCAATCGATGTAACTCATATTCGGGGCAAGCCCGATCTCCGCTTCAGACATAATGTTCAACCTCAACTTCAGACTCGAGATCAATCAACTTAACTCATACTCGGGGCGAGCTCGACCAATATCTTACAGGTCGATTATTGGTACGTCCAATTCGATCAAACAGAATACATTATACAAGTTGGTTATTGGTTCAACCAGTCCAACCTACATTCAACATTCAACATTTAATATATCTCATTACGGTCGCTTATTGATACGCTCAATTCGACCTTTACATGAGATTTACTTCATAGCTCGTCGAATATACTTGTTCTCTGAGGGTCGCTTATTGAGTCAATCAATTCGATCTGGCAAAGATACAACTATTCAACATTTAATATATCTCATTACGGTCGCTTATTGATACGCTCAATTCGACTTTTACATGAGATCTACTATATAGCTCGTCGAATATACTCGCTCTCCGAGGGTCGCTTATTGAGTCAATCAATTCGATCTGGTAGAGATGCACCTGACAACCATTCAACATTCAATATATCTCATTATGGTCGCTTATTGATACGCTCAATTTGACCTTTCACTAAGATCTACAACATAGCTATTCAAATATACTCGTTCTCCGATGGTCGCTTATTGAATCAATCAATTCGATCTGGCAGAGACGCACTATACAACTATCCAATATTTAAGATATCTCATTACGATCGCTTATTGATACGCTCAATTCGACTTTTAACTGAGACCTACAACATAGTTCTTCCAGTATACACGCTCTCTCGATTATCGTTTACTGCTTTGCCCAATTCGACCTGGCCAAGACTTGTCAAACAGCTATTTCAAGATCAAGATCAAAATTCTCATTACAACTACTATAATTCTCCTCACAGTTGGTTATTTGATTCGTTCAATTTGACATGTGCTCGAGACATACTATCATATATTCTAATCATGCATACTATCATACATTCTACTACATTATCATACATTCGAACAATTGGTTATTGGTTCAACCAATACAACCATACAGTCTACATATTCAAAGATCAAAGATGTGTCTCAACCAACACCACTCGTTCCTGATGTTTCTCGTGCTATTGGCTGAGACGGGGCGATTGTGAGGGATTATTTCCAATATTCGACCTAAACACAAATATCGACCTTCAGCTCGATTGGATGTAAGGGCCAGTTCCGAATCTCAAACTCAGGCCTCAGTATACGACCATTACACATTTACTAGACCTCGACAAGGTACACGTGGTGCATTTATGGCACATCATTGAGCGGTTACAAGAAAGAAGAGTTACTCAAGCCGTTACTCGACCATTATGAAGATTATTATGAAGACTCATCAAAACCTGATATTATAACGTTCCTCATCAATGTAACCAACGGTCATATTATAAGACCTATAAAAAGAGACCTGGAGATTAGAATCAGGGACGGCTATTATCACCTACAAAACTCTTAGAGAAAGTGGTCCTACCAAAACTCAGATATTCAATCTCTTTCTCTTTGTAATAGCTAACATCTATATAAACACCATTTTTTCAGAAATCCTCAGGAGAGGTCGTAGTTTTTTACCCATTCAAGGGTTTTCCATGTTAAATCTCGTGTTAATTACTTTCAGTTCTTAACCAAAATTTTACATTTCAAGGGTGTAAGGCAATATCTTCATCCAATACGAAAATAGGCTATTACAAATAATTTATCTTAAAAATGTCTAAGGGGTTCTTTGAAATATAGGAAGAAAGGGTTACACCTTTTAGCTTGAGTTCAATGATTGATATTTCATATATCTATGTTAGTCTCTTTAATAATGGTCCAGAAGTTATAAGTACCAGTTTTTCAGACTGTTTTTTCTGGCTAGTCATATGCCAAGTCGTGGAAATTCAGTTCGAAGGAGATTTCCAAGGGGGATTTGTTGTTATGCATAGTTGTCGGAAGAGTATTCAAGTAATATCAATGCTCCAAATAGGCTGGGAGACAATGATACAAAATCACAGTTGCACTTTGCCCTTGTAGATCTGGTCAAGGGACTTGCTCTACTCCCAATCAAAATACCGAAGGCAATCCAGGTATGTATGCTGTGAGAAAAACGTCCAGATATAATACATTACATTTCAAGAGTCATATAGGGTTTTTTATTTTAGCAGTCAGAATTTGAAAGTATGTTTCGTTACATCATATAGGACACGCTGTGAGAAAAACGTCCTAGATGTTAATTGTCTAGGATATCAAGTTAATCCACCAGTACCATTTGAGAGTATATTTTTGTATGTGTTCACATAAATAACTATTTTGATGTTTTGCGAATTATTCAATAGTCAGTACTATTATAACGTGATAATGAGTATAATCTAATATGTACGTGATATGTTTATTATCTTAGGATATCGAGTTAATCCACCAGTTAATTGTCTCCTTGCTACCTGTGCTAAAGCTAGGCACTGAAGCTATTTTGTGGTCTACTTTTGGCGTGATTGCTTTTGGGAATACCTCAATGAACTTCATTGCCATCAAACTTTTCCAAAAAAAATAATACTGTCTAACTACAAATTAGTGTTGTTCCATCCTTGATAATTTTGAACTTTCTTTTAGTTTTTCCTTCTCAAGAGATCGCCTTAGGCCTCGAAATTCTAAGGACTGACCCCTGTTGTTAGCACCGTAAGAGTTTGGACTATCAGATTAAGTCATGAGACGAGTCTCTCTAGACTTACTTTAGTATGTAGAAAACGTAATTCAACATTTGGCATAACTCAGATTCTGAATACTGAAAATTTAAGGGTATTGCAGAAAGCATCTAGCCACATACTTTTATTGAGAGAATGTTATCCCAACCTTATAAGTTGTCGCAATTTGTAAGGTATGCAGTTGGGTTTAGTATTGAGGTCCCATGATCATGACTAGTACTCGATCCGTCCCTTTAAATCGTCTGCCATATCTGATCAAATCCACTTATAGATTGTCAAATTAACCTCATGTGTCACCCTGTAATTAGTCTTTACCCCCACATTTCACTGGTTGACCAACCGCAAAATCTCAAATCAGTGGTAAAATCAGTTATTTGCAAAATTTGGAGGCTAATCACACTATACTATGAGGTACCGGGCGATTAAGTCAAATTTTCGCAAGAAAGAGTAAGAATGCGATTTCATTTGTTGTTGGTTGCTTCTCTTCTAACAGTAATTGCATTTCCAGTAGTAGCCACAACACTTGAACTGGAGGGTGTCATGTATGATTTTTCGAGTTTGAGGCATTCAGCAGTAGCCTCAATACTTGAATTCCAAGCATTAGACTTGAATTTCAAACCTGATACTTTGTTTTAGAGTTTTAAGTTGGGTGTATAAGGCTAATGCACCCCAAACATTTTGTTCTAGTCGCATAAGCCTTAAGCCCACACTCTTTCTTTAAGAAGAAGTTAGACGCATAAGCCTTAGGGGCCTCATGTAATTTATTTATTTTTTAAAAACACGTCGGGTGCATAAGCCTTAGGAGCCTATCTCTTTCGTTTAATTAAAACCGTGGTATGTATCCTTTGTATACATCCACCAGCCACAGGTTTTACAACTATATGCTGGGTCCTTTGTGATTAGGTGTGTGGATTGTGTTGTAGAAAGTCATACACTGACTTTTTATAGTACTAATCCATCCTCTTTCCTTTGAATTCTGTATGTTGTTGTTTTTGGTTGGTGTTGCTCTTCTACTTTCACTTCTTCAACTGTGTAATTGCAGTAATATCATTGAATACACCAGATATTAATACAAAATCCATCCTCCTCCACAAATAAAAAACCAACCTTCTTTTCCTTTGAAATTCTGTGTGTGGCAAAGAAACGAAAGAAGAATGCATATTCAGTTGTTGTTATTGGTTGGTGTTGCTCTTCTACTTTCAGTTCTTCAACTGTGTAATTGCAGTAATATCTCTCAATACACTAAATGTTCCAAGAACTTTGAATGTGGGAATGAGGCCTACTCATATCCCTTTTGGGGAGGTGAACGTCCTTTTTATTGCGGAGAAAATGTGTTCGAACTCGGTTGCCGTAATTCCCACACTGAGATTAAGATGTATGATGCAACTTACATAGTTTTGAATATCAGTAAAGCCGATCAGATCATGACAATAGTAAGATCTGATGTTCGGGATATAGGTCTTGGTTCTTCCCAGTGTCCTTCTGCATTTCTTAATGATTCACTAGCAACTTCTTACAAGCATGATTATGTTCCTCAAGATACCTTTGCTTATGGTTCTGGGACACGGGAGCTCACTCTGTTCTACGGTTGCCCTTTCGTTGTCCTTTATAACTCAGGTGGATTTCGTTGTGAAGATCAAGTAAATAGCACTCGTATTAATCTTTACCTCCAGGCTGAGTCTGGGCCAAGGGAGGAAAATCTTAACACTTCTAAGTGCCAAGGTAGTATTCTCATTCCGGTTCGTCCTTCATCTGCTCATCGCAGCTCAATTGATATTTTGGCAGATGGATTTGATGTCAAGTATTATGATCGTTACTATTCACTCTGTGTGAACTGTACCGAATCTGGTGGGAGTTGCGGAGCCAGCGAAAACCGTGACAACAGTTTTCATTGTTATTGCCACGACGGGACTTCTCAAAGGACTTGTCCTCCACCAGGTACCTACATCCATTCTGTTAGCTAAATTGCACCTGGTGTTTTTAGAGCGATCGTGTGACTAAGGTTACATTACATGCTTTTAGAGTAATTAACTAAAATTTGATTGCTTTCATATGGAACTCGAGTGACTGATTTTTTGTTATTGATACACCCCTTGATGCATGAAGTTTGTAAGAGCTGTAGTAAGTAGGATATGCTTTACGAATTACAGCAAGAACAATGGTCTTTGAAGGCGTAGAGGAAAATATAAAAGCTCTCATCTTTGTGGTACTTAACTAGAGGAATATCTTAAAAAGTTAGCTCAATTGGTAAAGTGTAAAACACTAATCATGAAAGTCTAAGGTTTAATTCTTAACATTGAGCTCTTGGCTCAGCGGCTGTGTGACCCTTCACCCGATGAGAGGTCATGAATTCAAACCCTTATGGAATGAGAATTGTGGACATCCTTTGGGTTGTCGTGGGCCTTTGGGCTTTGAACCCTTCTGGGCTTGTGGCCTTCGGCCTTTGTACCCACTTCGGAGGCTTGTGGCTTGCCTTCGGGCTTTGGAAGCCCTTCGGGGACTTAACTAGAGGAAAACAATTCATCAAATAAGATATAGTTGTAAAGGCAGCTTAGTCTTACAAAAAAAATTACAAAAAAATTTCACTTAATTTCTTAGATAGTGTGCCTGCTGCAATAAGAACATCTTCTAACAGTACAATTTTGGGTTTTGGTTAGGTTTATTTTGTCACATCAAACCGAAACGTCTTCTAGCAGTTAAAATTTGGGTTTGAGTTGGCTGATGTGGGGCTATCAGAGCTCAACTGTGTGAGCTCCTCACACTCAAAAAAACGAGTTTGTCGTACTTATGATTACCGCGCAGACTAAAGAACACAACATAGACTATTTTTTTAATTGATGTCACACTCAAAAAAACGAGTTTGTCGTACTTATGATTACCGCGCAGACTAAAGAACACAACATAGACTATTTTTTTAATTGATGTGTGACAAAAGATAAATAGTTGTGCGGAGTAATGAATACCGCGCAGACTAAAGAATACCGCCGCGGACTAAATTAAAAAATAAAAAATAAATAGAAATCGCACCCACTGCTAGAAGGGATGAGTGTGGGTTGGGTGTGCTTGGCCTGACAAGGTGGGCCAGGTCTCCGAACTTGCACCCAATTGCTGGAGATGCTCTAACCGTGGATAAGTGGGGATTGGACTTAACTGCCAAGATGATTAAACTGAGATCAGAATCAGTGGTATCTGGCTCAAAGGGGCAAATTCATAAAGGTTCTCACCATTTACTAATGCGGTACTATTCTAGATGGTGTTGCTCTTTTAGCACTCGATAAAGTTCTTGGCCCCTTAATTGTTAAAATAACTATGCAAAAGCTGTAGAGCTATTCTGTTTTTTGTTCAAATAGACATTGTGTTTGTTCGAACAGAAGAGGCAGAACAACCATATGTTCGAACAGACACAAATTTTATTCGAACAGAGATTAGAAAACTCATTTTTGGGTATTGCTATAAAGCTATTGAGTTGCCTCGAGATACGTGTGATTGTAATAAGTCTTCTAATATATAAGGGAGACTTAGGGATTTTGTAAGCCACCCTTGGTGTGATCTTTTGGTAGATGAATTCTTGAGAGAAAAACCTCAATTGTTTGTAAGATTGTAACCTTGGATCATGGAATAAACTCTCTCTCTCTTTTGTGTGTAGATGTAGGTAATTGCCGAACCTCCCTACATACTTGTTATTAGTTTTGGTTGTGTATTCCTTTAGCTTGTTTGTGCTCTAATCGGATCGATAGGAGTTCGATTTCCGCAACGCGGCTCAACAATTGGTATCAGAGCGAGATTGTTTCCTCAGTGGTGCTCGAAATTAAGGTAACGTCGACTTATCTCGATTTTATTTGGGTTTTTGATTTGGTTAGTGTATGAAAATTGGGGGAACCATGGTAGAAGGAGATGAACCTAATTCCTCGACGCCTAAACGGAATACAACGGTGATGTTTAATAACGTAAAGATCGAAGTTAAAAAATTTAACGACACTAATAACTTTGACATGTGGTGATGCGTGGTTATTGATGTGTTAAGTCAACAATACTTATATGAGGCGTTGGAGGACAAACTAGAGGATATAGAGGAGAGTGTGTGGAAGAAGATGAACAAGAGGGCTTGTGGTCAAATCTGCTCATGTCTTGTACAAGATATAAAATTCCTTATAATGAATGAAACCTCAGTAAGGAAAATTTGAAGAATTTTTGAAGAGAAGTATTTGGTGAATTTTTTTTCCAAAATTGACTCATTTGAACAAGAACTTTACCACTTCACGATGAGACAAGGGATTTCTATGTCAGAGAACTAGAATGATTTTACCAAGTTATTAGCCGACTTGGGGAACCAAGAGGAGATTGTTGGCGATGAAGACAAAGTACTTTTATTGAATTTTCTTCCCAAGGAATACGAATATTTTGTTACGATGATAACGTACAGAAAAAGTTCATTGCAATACTTAGATGTGACTATGGCAGTGGTGAACCATGAGTACCGGAAGAAGGAAAAATATGAGTCCGATAAGTCGACGTCCGAGGTATTAACGGTTAGATGAAGGTCTTCGGACAAAAAGAAGTCAGGTGGTAACAACTCTCGATCGAAGTTAAGAGGCCACGGGTTAAATCGTAACAACTTGGGAAAAGACCAATGTGTGTTTTGTAAAGAAACGAGGGTCATTGGAAAAATGAATGTGTCGCGCTTCTTAAGAAGAAGAAAGGTGGGAAATCGGGCTCTTCGGTAAATGTTGCTCAAGACGCGACAAATGGAGGTAATAATTCTGGCTTTTCTTTAACTATATTATCGAGTACATATGTTGTTGATTCATAAGAATAAATCTTGGATTTGGGTGCTACTTATTACATTTGTCCTGAAAGGGGTTGTTTTACTGGTTTGAAAAAACTAGAAGGTGAAGCTGTGTTGATGGGAAATGATGATTCATGTTGTATAACGAGGATTAGTACTATTCATCTAAAGTTGCATAATGGGTTGGTTAAAAAAATAAGGAGGTTCGGTATATTTCTACAATAAAGAAGAACATTATCTCAACGGGTTTAATTGAAGCGAAAGGCTACAAGGTCGTGTTTGAGAATGACGTGAAAAAGGTTTTTAAGGAAGTCATGGTTATGTTGAAGTGTCAAAGAAGAAGTAACAATTTGTACTATTTGGATGGTACAACTGTTCTTGGTGAGGTTGCTACTGCAGAAATGTGAGGAGACCACTTCCTGAGATACCACTTGACTATAACATATGTGTTTAGCACATACGGGGGAGAAGTCCTTGAGAGTTCTTGCAAACCAAAGGCTATTGAAAGGTGTTAATGCATGCAAGTTAGACTTATGTAAACATTGTTCTAGGCAAACATACAAGGGTAAAGTTTGGCATGGCTATCCATCATACTCATGGAACCCTTGACTATGTTCATTAAGATGTTTGGGGACCCTCCAAGAATATATCACGTGGGGGTAAACATTACTTTGTGTCTTTTGTGGATAATTTTTCTAGGTGTGTATGGATATATACCATGAGGAGGAAGGATGAAGTCCTAGAGTTTTTTTTGAGGTGAAAGAAGTTGATAGAGACTCAAACTAGCAGAAAGATCAAGTTGCTTTATTCGGATATAGGTGAGGAGTATACAAGTGATCCGTTCTGGCAAGTATGTCAGGATGAGGGGATCATTCGAAATTTTACCGTTAAAGAGACACCGTAACAAAATGGGGTAGCGGAGCATATAAATCGTACTTTGTTGGAGAAGGTGCGATGTATGTTGTCGAATTCTTGGTTGGGCAAAGTGTTCTGGGCTGAGGCTTTAACATATGCATACTACCTCGTTAATAGGTTGCCTTCGGCTGTAATTGAGGGTAAGACATTAATGAAAGCTTGATCGGGAGAACCTGTTATAGATTATGATACTCTTCATATTTTTGGATGTCCCACATACTATCATGTCAAAAATGATAAGTTGGATCCTCAAGAAAGGAAGGCCATTTTTTTGGGTAAGAAGAAGGGTGTGAAAGATTATAAGTTATAGGATACGAGAGATCAGAAGATTATTTTGAGCAGAGATGTCACTTTTTATGAGGCTTCTATGATGAAGTCACATATCTTTAAGCACGGAGAGAAGACGATAATCGAGGTTTTGCAGTATATAGAAATTAATGTGTCTTTACATGGTCCAGAGAGTTCTGTACTAAAAGGGGTATCATCTACCGGGGTGATAATGGGTGATGAGCCATTAGTTCATATTCCAAATGATGAAGACACAAATAAAGGTAGAACATTTGGTAGTACGGACGAGGAGACTCCGGTGGCAGAGTCAATATCAACTTTCAAACCAAAGAGGAATGTGAGTAAGCCGGGATGTCTTACAAAGGACATGGTTCTTCCAAAGGCGAAGGTCATAGTAGCCTATGCACTATCGATCGTTGAAGATGATGTTCCTTCTACTTATAAGGGAGCCATTTACGGTTCTGAGGCTAAACATTAGAAGGGAGCGATGATGGAAGAGATGTATTCTCTTCGTAAGAATGAAACTCAGGAAATTTCAAAGTTGCCTACGGGAAAGAAGGAGATTTGTGGTAAATGGGTCTACGAAAGGAAACAAGGATCTCAAGATGATGTTATGCTTCAATGCAAGTTCAGTGGTAAAATACTTCTCCATTCGTATCCTATTGGCCTTGGTGGCGTATTTAAATTTGAGTTACAACAACTCGATGTTAAGACGGCGTTCTTACATGGGAAGTTGAAGGAATAGATCTATATGACTCAGCCGAGTGGGTTTAAAGTTGCTAGAAAGGAAGACTGTGTGTGTCAATTGCTGAAGAGATCGTTGTACAATTTAAAAAAATCTCCAAGAAAATGGTACGAACGGATTATTGGTATGGAGATTCATAGAGATAAAGAGAAGAGAACGGTGCATCTCTTTCTTATGGATTGATTTAGGCCCCCACGAGGATATGTGGGAACTGCGGACAACTTCATTCCAGGTACGTAGGCACCCATTGATTTGGTGCAGTCAATTTTGTTCTTTGGGGCGTTTGGTTCGATTTGGTCCTTTGGGACATTTGGTTTGATTTGGTCTTTTGGGATGTTTGGTTTGATTAGGTCTTTTGGGATGTTTGGTTCGATTTGGTCTTTTGTGACATTTGGTTTGATTTGGTCCTTTGGGACGCTTGGTTCCATTTGGTCCTTTGCGACGTTAGGTTTCAATTTTTGTCCTTCAGGATGTTTGTTTGTTTAGGTTCCTTGGGACATTGGTTTATTTGGGTCTTTGGGGACATTTGGTAAGAGAGGGTTTTGTTTTGGGTTCGAATTGGTTAGTGGCAAAGTTCGGCTCAGGTTTAAAGAAATATTCACCGAGGTGGAGAATCCTAGAGTTGTTATGCTTTCTGTTCGAATAGACATTGTGTCTGCTCAAGCAAAAACCAGTCTGTTCGAATAAATATAATGTTTATTCAAATAGAAGAGGCAGAACAACCCTCTGTTTGAATAGACATGGATGTCTGTTCGAACAAAGATCAGAAAACTCAATTTTGGGTATTGTTATGAAGCCATTGGTTTGCCTCAAGATATGTGTGATTGTAATAAGTCTCTCAAGTATATAAGGGAGACTTAGGGATTTTGTAAGCCACCCTTGGTGAGATCTTTTGGTAGAGGAATTCTTGAGATATAAACCTCAATTGTTTGTAAGATTGTAACCTTGGACCTTGGAATAAACTTTCTCACTCTTTCGTGTGTGGATGTAGGCAATTGCTGAACCACCATATATGTTTGTTATTGGTTTTGGTTATGTAATCCTTTAGCTTGTTTGTGCTATAATCGAATCGATAGGAGTTCGGCTTCCGCGACACGGTTCAACAAAAGTAGCAAAACCAATTTTACCACAAAGTGTACAAGTTGAGCATGTCTATGGTAGTAAATTTTTGCAACATTTTTTTTTCTTTTTTTGGAAGGTAAGCCAGGGTTAAAGCAGACCCCATGACCATGTAGGTATATTGCAAATGAAAAGTTACAGCCTAGAGTACATTATACAATTAGTATCATCCTTTGCTGAAATGCAAAGTTCATAGACATGCCACCTAGATCAATCACAGTTTCCTTATTACATTCCTATGGTTAGAAAGAAAGTTAACACACTGGTTAGCTTTTAATTTTTTTTAGAGATGTTGAAATCTTCAAGTCTTCCAATCATGTCAGATGTTGTATTTAGCATATGATAACCTCCTCAGTCTGCAACATTATTTCATGTATCATTCTGACCACTGAACTGGAGTTTGTAGCCACCCATATCTTATTAAGGCCTCTTTCTAAGGTTATTTCCACCCCTCTTCTAATTGCATTCAACTCATGGTAAGCTCTAAACTTAGGATCTTCAGCTCCAGCATAACTAAAAAGGGTAACTCCATTCCAGTCTTTGCAAATTTCCCTTGTCTGAACGAACTCCCCAATGCTTCCTTTAGTATTCAACATCACAATTTCTTCAGGTGGGGGGCTCCAATTACCCTCGTGAATCAAACTAGACATCTTAGCCTTGAGTGATAGGGTGGAGTCATACTGTATGTGAGCCTCCCTTTTATTTCCTAGAGGCACGATCCTCGTGATCAAGAATGCCCTTTATAGTAGTATGTCTAGTCGGAGCTTATTCAGCTTCAAGGATGTTCATTAAAATAGATATCACCATGAGATTTGGAATGATGGCAGAGGTCCTTTCCTGCGCATCATGTCTAAGGTAGATGGTTAGAAGCTAGTGTTGGAGTAATGCCCAATACACTCATCGCGCATGTATATGACCCATATTTAGAGGATAGAGACTTATGCCATTATGCATGTCTTTGTGTATAGCAAAAACCTTTTCCAACTGTGGCATGATCGTCTCGGTCATCCTAGATACGATATGATGACCAGAATAATCAAGAATTCTAGAGGCCATTCCTTAAAGGATCAGAGAATTCCAATTCTCAAGAACTAGCCGTGCCAAGCATGTGCCCAAGGGAAACTTGTTACGAGACCCAGTCATACCAAAGTGGAGTTGAAATTCCCTAGATTTTTCTAATGCATCAATGAAAACATATACGATTCTATCCATCTACCTTTAAGCCCAACTCATCAAGCGAATGGTCGCATGTATGCTTGCTCTCGACTAGGAACATGGCTTTCACACACTTGTTAGCACATATTATAAAATAAGGGATTAGTTTCCTGAGCACTCTATTGAGTCTATCAGACTCGATGGAGCTGGTGAGTTCACCTCCCAAACTTTTGATGATTATTGCTTATCCATGGGAATTGATGTTGAACATATTGTACCCCATATGCATACCCAAAACAAAATGGCCGCAAATCTAATCAAGAAGATCCAAATGATCGTTCAACCTTTGTTAATGCGAGCAAGACTTCCGGCAAACGCTTGGGGTCATGCAGTTTTGCACGGTGTTATGCTAATTAGATTATGACCGACATCATATCATCAATTTTCCTCATTGCAACTTATCATGTCTAGTAGTTCACCATCTGTGCACTTTTGGTTGTATGGTACAGGTGCCCATTGCACCACCTCAGCATACCAAGATGGGTCCCCAGAGGCGCCTTTGGATTTATGTGGTATATAATTCTCCATCTATTATTCAATATTTGAAACCCACGACATACGATCTTTTCACAGCAAGGTTTGTAAACTCTCATTTTGATGAGACAGTATTTCCGTCGTTAGGGGTAGATAGTAGCAGTTCTGCTTTGAGCGACTGGCTTGAAATAACTTGGAATACACCAATTATGTATCACTTGGACCCTCCAAATAGTCACCGTGATAGAGAAAATCAAAGGATCTTTTACTTTTAGCGTATTGCTCATGAGATGTCGAATGCATTCAATGACATAACTGCAAGTTGCATATCCCAGCAGCGAATGCGCTAGCTAGAATGGAGATCCTGAAAGGGAAAGTTGTAGTTGTACAAGCCAACGAGCCTTTAGCTCTAAGATCGTGAGGTTGTTCTAGAGGATTTAAAAGTAAAGCTCCTTGGCAAAGATCTATCAATCCTGCTCCTCGGGAAAGATCAAGGAAGGTCCAACCAACTCCCAATGTAGTCAAGACTTATGGTGAGTCACCACCCGATAACTTGGCAATAGTAGCTACAATGAAGCCTATTTAAATGTACCCCTTATAAATGCATAACCTCTCTGAACACAAACAAAATGTTGGTCCTGCTGTCGGGACATTGCAAATTAGTAATTTCCTTGCACACTGTGTAATGTGCAATTTTTTTTTCTAGTCCCAACTATATAGTTTTACCTATGTAATTGCACATAGCTCTACATATAATATCCCCACTTAGTTTCATATGCCATTTACATTACCCAAAAGAAAATACTTAAGATACTAAACTATTTCTTATAAATCTCTAATTAATTTTCAATGGACATTAGATTAGCTTAAGGGACTATAAATCTTACCTAATTTTATTTAAATGCATTTTCATGGAGACAACTTTGTAAATGCGCACTTTTAATTGGTCCTAAGAGAGTGCATTTAGACAAGTTTTACTATACTCGATCACTCATGCAGATTGTCTCTATGGAGACTAGGGGTAGAGCCAGGATTTGATATTTCGGGGGGGGGGGGGGGGGGGGGGGGGGGGGGGCGTAGGGCACAAAATTGTGAAGTATACTGTGGTTTGTGGCGCAACTCCAAAAAAAAGGGCATTTTACAGTATTTTAAGGTTAAAATTCAACCAAATATACCATTATATTTCACTAGCAAATTATTTGGATTTAGTTTTCCTTTCATCAATAAAATCTAAGTTTTTTACGAGAGCCACACACAAAATGATTAATAAGCTGAAAAAACCTTCAAAATAAAGCTAAATTTTGGTGATATCAAGAATTGAACCTTAGACTTTCATAATTAGTGCTTTACACTTTACTAGTTGAGCTAACTTTTTAAGATGTCAATGGAACAAAATATATATATATACAATTTATATAATTTTTTTAAATTTTATACCTATATAGGCATTTTATAGCAAAATTATTAGAAGGGGGGGCTAAATCTACCCCTGATGGAGACAAGCCCTAAAAAGGTAACCCCTGATGTAGCACTTGACTCGAATATTGAAATATCAATCAATTATCTATGCACTAGATCTAAGTTTGATCGTTTGAAAGTAGTTGTCGACGAAACCTTTATATTTACCTTCGCAATTGTCATCGTAGATAACGATTCTGACCCATTATCTGTTGACGACTATTGACGTAGACAGGATTGGCAAAAGTGGGAACATACAATTCAAGCGTGGCTAGATTCTCAAGTCAAGTGCGTGGTATTCGGACTGGTAGTCTGTTGGAATAATACCATAAGACCAGTTAGATACAAGTGGGTATTTGTACGCAAACATGATGAATCCGGGAATGGTATGAGGCTTAAAGAGAGGATAATCGCCCAAGGTTTTTCTTAGAGATCTGGCATCGATTACGATAAAACTTACTCTCTCGTGATGAACGCTATAACATTTTGCTTCTTAATCAGTTTGTCAGTCTCGGAAGGACTAGACACGCGTCTAATAGATATAGTCACAGCTTATCTATATAGGAAAGTAGATGCCGCGATATAAATGCAGATTCCTAAAGGATTTTGTTTGCCGCAAACAACCAATACTAAAAAGTTTGCTGGTACACGGGGTACCATTGATGCCGGTAGCATGAAGCAAACCAGAAGCATGTACGCAGTATGATTGAATAAATTGCTCTCTAGTACAATTAGGACTGATATGGCACAATCGGTTGACTGAATATTTGAAGAATGAAGGATTCTCAAATAGCTCGATTAGTCCATGCGTCTTCATTAATAATGGATTTACTATCATAGCTGTATATGTGGATGATTTAAATATCATCGAGACTCCTGAGGAGATTACCGCACCGTCAAATACTTAAAGAAGGAATTCGAGATAAAAGACTTTGCTAAAACTAAGTTTTGTCTTGGCCTGCAGATCGAATTCATCTTAGTGTTAGAATTCTAGCAAATCATGTCATATACACACACAGTGTTGAAACGCTTTTACATGGATGTTGATCCCCCATTGAGTAGCCCAATGGTCGTAAGACATTTGGATGTCTATGTTGATCATTTATGTCCTTCATATGAAGGCGAATAACTCCTCGGTCCAGAAGTACCATATTTAGGAGCTATTGGTGCTTTGTTATATCTTACTGATTATAGTAGAACTAACATTTCATTTGCAGTGAACTTGTTGGCTCGCCACAGTTCCCAGCTGACGATAAGACATTAGAATGAAGTTAAGCACATATTTTGCTTTATGCGTGGTATAACTGAATGGGATTGTTCTTTCCGAATAACGTCACAGGCAAGAAAAAAACTAGTTTATTACGCAGATGCAAGATTTCTATCAGATCCACACAAGGGCCATTTACAAAAGGGATATGTTTTACTTACGAAGGTACAATGATATTTTGCGTTCAGTCAAACAGACGATAGTTGCGACATCCTCGAACCACTCTGAGATCATTGTTTTACATTAAGCCGAAAGAGAATGTGTTTGTTTACGTGCCATGGCATATCAAATCAAAGTCATTTGCGGTCTACATTCTGTTTCTTCTACTCCGAAAACACTCTGTGAAGATAACGTTGCATGGGTCACTCAAATAAAAGGGTGGATGGCAACAGAACGAAACATATTTTACCCAAGTTTTGGCATAAACTTTAGCTCCAACAAGACAGAGAAGTTGATATCCAACAGATACCATCTTATGAGAATCTAAAAGATTTGTACACCAAGGCACAACCGAAATCAACTTTCTTGAAGTTAGTTCATGGCATTAGAATGCGGAAGATTCTTCTCCAAATGGAGATTCTTCTCCAAATGGAGATTCCCCATCATCAATTTAAGTGATCTGACATATGCGCTCTGTACTCTTTTTCCTGAGCACCAGATTTATTCCACTGGGTTTTATCGGGTGAAGTTTTAATGAGGTAGGCTTATGACTCGTCCAACACCGATATGAGACTTGTTTATATTGGCTGTCTTCTATTCACAGCATTTTTCCCACTTAGTTTTGCTGGATTAGATTGCGGATAACCCAAAGATGGAGTGTTATAGTCTATGGTTATTAGGTAAGCCCCCCACGGTGGAGTGGATTGGGCTACTACCAGGCTATACTCCCCTAGGTTCAATTAGGGGAGAGAGACCTAAGAGTCTCCTACATAAATCCTAATGATACTTTGGTTAAGATTTCAGAATATGTGATTACAATTTTGCAAAATATTCAGATATTTGAAATGTTCTTGGAAAGGTGATAAGGATATATTTTGTGGCCATTATTGAGTCAATAATATTGACCACTATAAAATTTGATTTGGTGAAAGAAACAGGAGTAGCTGCAGCCAGGTCTCTCCTCCAGAAAATTAAATAATCTTAGGACAAACTTCCAATTAATTTTATAATCTATCAGGATCGGTTGACTCCCCCAAATGCTTTAGAAAATTCAGCATTCAGCAAAATAAATTCAGGTCTAAGTTTTGGTTCATCTTCTTCTATCCTAGTCTTTGTAGGGTGTAGGACCACAAACCCCATAAGTCCAATGAGGATCAATTATTCAATTATGTACTGGGTCTGATGGTATATATATCCTCCAGCCACAGGACATATAAGTATATGCTGGGTCCTCTGTGATCAATTGTGTGGACTACGTTGTAGAGAGTCATACACTGACTTTTTATAGAACTAATCCATCCTCTTTCCTTCGAAATTCTGTGTGTGGCAAAGAAAAGAAAGAAAAATGCATTTTCAGTTGTTGTTTTTTGTTGGTGTTGCTCTTCTACTTTCACTTCTTCAAGTGTGTAATTGCAGTAATATCTCTGAATACACTAAATGCTCCAAGAAATTTGAATGTGGGGGTGATGCTTACTCGTATCCTTTTTGGGGAAATAATCGTTCAGCTTCTTGTGGAATAAAGGAGTTCAGACTCGAATGCCGAAATTCCCAGACCCAAATTGATATAAATTCGCGAACTTATAGAGTTTTTAATATCGATGTAGCCAATCAGATTATGACAATAGTAAGATCTGAAGTTTGGTATTTGCGTGATAGTAAACGTAATTCTTGTTCTTCTGGATTCCTCAGTGGTGTGGCAGTAGGTAGTGGTAGTCCTTTTGAGTATGCTCCTGGTACTCTGAATTACACTCTGTTCTATGGTTGCTCATTCAATGTCTCAGCAGTAGGTGGTGATTGTTATTACCTCGCGGCTGACTCAATTGCGCCAAATAAAAACACTTCTGAGTGCCAAGGTAGTATTCGTATCCCAGTTCGTCCCTCATCTGTTAATCTCAGCACATATGAGATTTTGCTGAATGGATTTGATGCCAAGTATGCTGGTAGTTATTATTCAGACTGTGTCAACTGTACCAATTCTGGTGGGAGTTGCGGAAGTTATAACATCACTTTTCAATGTTATTGCCGCGATGGAACTTCTCAAAGAAAGACTTGTCTTCCACCAGGTACCCTACATACATTGTCTTAAATAAACTCCACCTCTCAATGGTGTTTCTTAGGAAGGGAAACCCCAATAAATTGTTATTTCAGAAAATTAAGTTAAGCCTTGATTGCTTTCATGTGGAACTCAAGCAACAGTGATTATTTTGCTGTTACGCCCCCGAGGCGTGAAGTTTGTAACAGCCCTAATAGGAAGTGGTAGGCCCATTTTCTTTTTTGGGAAGTACAGGAGATGTACTTTACGAATTACAAGAAGAATAACGGTCAGTGATAAGACTATTATCGTGTTTTGTTCGGCTCAAAATGGAAAAACACATAAAGTTTCTCAAGGTAACAATCATATTATTATCCGGGTCCATCAGACATTCAATGATAAGGGAGGGGTTTGATGTGTGCTTACTTATTTTGGAGTGGAAATCTAATTAGGCTTGCAGCAGCTTTCTAGGGTAGCAGTGGATGTTTATGTCCACATATGATTGTTGAAGCTCCATAAAATCATTCTCTTAGTACCATGTATACTTTATATTTGCTATTTTCTTAGCTTTCTTCATATGGTCTTTAGGATATTACTTTCTAGTTAACCAAAAATGTTTATCTTGAAAATGCAGATAAAAAGAGGGATCCAAAGGTAATTATCATAATTATAGTCATTGTAGGGATCATTACCATCAGTGTCTGTGCATACTGGTGTTGGAGGAGAATGGCAAAACAAAGAGGTAACATGAGTTACTAGTAGCTTTACAATTATTCACTGTAAGAGAAAATTATTTATTAACTTCATACAGAAAATTTTAAATACTTGTCAGAAAAGAAGAGCAGGAATAAAAATATGATCTCATTCAATAAAAGCGAGACAGTTAAAGAATCTTCAATGACGGGCATGCTTGGAGATAACTTGGACCTTCCCCGTTTCAGTTTCGAAATGTTAGCAATTGCAACGAACGACTTCAGCTTTATTAATAGGCTTGGGCAAGGTGGTTTCGGTTCAGTTTATAAGGTAGCTGTTTACCTGCTTACACATTTATTTATTCTTATCTATATACATTAAGGGAAAATGGCAGTGGAAGAATACAGTACCCAAAACAAAATGAATCCTTGCTTTTCCAACACTGTTAAGTTCTTTCTCAAATACAAATTAAAGAATATTGAATACTCTCCACCAGTTATAATGTCATATCTGTTACTGCTCTTTAATTGAAAAAACTTTTTGACAGGGTATCCTTCCAGGCCCGGACGAACGAGAAGTGGCTGTGAAAAGGCTTTCCATGACCTCTGGACAGGGGTTCAAAGAGTTTAAAAATGAAGTCATAGTGATTTCAAAACTTCAACATAGAAATCTCGTAAGACTTTTGGGCTACTGCTTTGAAGGAGACGAAAAGATGTTGGTCTATGAATACATGCCCAACAAAAGCTTGGACTTTTTTCTTTTTGGTTTGATCTCTCAAAACTTCTTAAATTATGCACAAATATTTTCCAAACTTTAATTCAGAAGTTCATAATTTACGTCATTTTTCGGATTGTGGATCAGGTCCTGTAGAACAACGAATTCTAAAGTGGAAAGTTTGTTTCCAAATCATTGAGGGAATTGCTCGAGGGATGCTTTATTTGCATAGGGATTCCAGATTAAGAGTAATTCATAGAGATCTAAAGGCAAGTAACGTATTGTTGGATGAACAGCTGAATCCAAAGATTTCTGACTTTGGGATGGCAAGAATCTTCGGAGGCAATGACCTACAAGCAGATACTGTAAGGGTTGTTGGGACATAGTAAGTATCAATTATTTTAAAGGAATCTGCATCTATATTGTTATTTTTAACAGTTCTATTCATTCAATTTTCAATAATGAAAATGCAGCGGTTATATGTCCCCGGAGTATGCTATGCAAGGAAAATTCTCTGAAAAGTCCGATGTATTCAGTTTCGGAGTATTGCTATTAGAGATTGTCACTGGAAAAAAGAACACAAGCTCTCATGATTACGGAGAATCCTTGAGCCTTTTGGGATATGTAAGTGCATGCCAAATGTGTTCTACTATTTAATCTGGAGAACCTTCACTTTTACGCTCATTCCAACTAAGGTTGTTTTTTACTTAATTTCAGACATGGAAATTATGGAAAGAAGACAGAATGGAAGAGATAGTTCATCCACACCTGTCTGAACCGTGTTTTCTTACAGAAATCTTAAGATGTATCCAAGTGGGACTGTTGTGTGTGCAGGATTTTTCAGATGATAGACCAACCATGTCATCTGTTCTTTCCATGCTCACCAGTGAAACTGCTATTCTTCCTACCCCAAAGGAACCTGTATTTACCCAAACAAAATTTTCGTCAGATCCTGATTCATCTCAGAGTAGTCGCAATACATATTCTCGAAATAAACTCACAGCTTCACTTAGTCAAGGACGGTAACACAATATGTAATGATATGTACCTTGTCGTTTGATATTGGCGGAGCTCATCCTTCGGTTTACGTTTCCTGGTGCAAGTATGAGTTTTATTATTATTTGCATATTATCGATTGTATAATACAAGAATATATATCTGTAATTTTACTTTAACTTCTATGATTATCATCAGATTAAAGATTTTACCTTTTTCGTTTTGCTCTACATACATGGTCTCTTTTTTTGGCGAGTTGCTTTCGTAAAATTTATGGTCCTTTTATGGTCTGCTCGCTTGACTCATAATGTGATTTTTTTTGTGAAATGATGAACTATCATTAATAAGATTATTGTTTACGTACTATGGCCTTTTATTTTTCACGGCTCTCAAATTGTAAAAAAAAAAAAAATAACGTTATAAAATCCCTTTTAGTGTCATCATCATTGATCGTTGGAAGTAATTTTTTCTCCTAATTATTAAAGAATGAGAATTCACATAACAATCGATACATTGTATCTTTTGGATTTCGGGACGATATGTCTTTCTTGTTGCAACTAACAAGTTGAACAAAATAGCATTGAAGGTTGAGGGCTCCATTAGAGCATTTTCTAAAGTACCTCACTCACTTTGTTTTTGAGGTGCCGTGTAGGATTTTCGCAATCCAACAATACCTCACTCACTTGGTTTTCATCCTCAAAAATCAAGGTTGAGCCATACTTTCCAAGGGTCAACCTAGCTGTTTACGTCCCGATCGGGTGCCCAAGTGTTGGGCGTCTGTTTGGTCGGGTGCCCAATTGTTTTTTTTCAAAAAAAAATTAAAAGTTGGGCGTCTAATAGTTAGCAGCGTGATGAATATTTTTTTTCTTTCAAAAGAAGTAAAACTGGCGCCCAACATTTAGGCGCCTGTTTAAAAAGCCCAACTAAGGTACTGTTGGATGAAATATTAAGTTGAATTTTTGTTCACCCAACTGTGTGAGGTACTTGTGAGGTACTCTAGGAGATGCTTGTAGCAAGCCGCGAAGGGTAAAAAGCCCTTCAAAGTAAGCCAATTTTTGAGATCCATAACTATAGTAAGAGCATCTCCAAGAAGGTTTTAGTTTTGTTTTTGCTCAATCCTTGAGTTTTTCAAGCATTTGATCAACCTCTTCCAACAAGGCTCAATACTTGAATTTAACATCAGGAGCATAACTTTTAGGCCCTTATACGCCTCAGAACCTGAGTCTTTGGTTCTCCTATAACGACTAGTTTTTCATTGCATTTATTTTGATCATTTTTCACACAAAAATTATTACAACACTTCCAAAATCTCGCAATTCATCCTTGATCAATTTCTTCTTCTTCTTCTTCTTCTTCTTCTTCTTCTTCAAGTCATGGATGTCAAGACGATTTTCAAGTTCTTGGACGATTTTTCCACCGATGAAGATGCGACGTTGTCAGACTCTTCGTCCTCCGACAACGATATCCCTGATGCAATCAAAGATGAGACTATCCTCAATCAAATCGAAATCAACGACTTCGAAGCAGGAGAATCTTCTGGTGGCTGTAGGGGAGGCTCGATTGTTGGGCTTAGTGTTCTTGATCGCAAACGGGTACCTAGAAATCACCTACTCATGAGGGACTACTTCAACCAAAATACAATTTATCAACATCAACATTTCCGTTGGGGATATATACCGCTAGAGCCGAGGTATTTTCATCCGTATTATGGCTAAACTAGTTGCTAATGATAACCATTTCGTGGAAAAATGAAATTGCGCCAAACTACTTGGATGGACGAAGGATTTCAAAAAAAAAGCACGCAAAGTAGAGGTTCATAGAGAACCTAACACGCTACAACAATTTATATCGAAGTACCAAACAATAATGGATGAGGTGAAGTACGAGTCTCTTCGAAAGAACCTCGTTGCGCATTTATAGAATGCCCATGGAGGCACATGATTTCTACTTCACTGTAATTACAATTTTTTCTTCAATATAATTTCAAATTCATCTTTAATGTAATTTCAATTTCATGCTTAATAAATCAATTTCAATTTTTATGTTTTCAAAATACCAATTTGAAGTTTTGTAATACGTTTCTTAAACAAATTTATTTGATAAAATAATTAAACAATACAAAAGATGAAACATACACATTACATAATTAAGCATTACGGCCAACGCTCCCACTAAGGTGAAAGCTCCCAATATGGTCTTTCAATGGGACAAAAATATTCTCTAACGTCTTCTCACGGGTCAGAGTAAATTATATCGTACGGAGTCTATAAAGGGAACGGTTTGTTGTACATCTCGTACCATTTATCTCTTGCCGATTGAAGATCAATGAGGGTGGGATTAGAAATTTTGCATCTCAAAAACAACTTGCTTTCATGAATGGTGGAACTCATCGTATTTCTCTTCAATTATAAGTACAATTCCAAAGGGGAACGACTGCGTAAATTATATTACTTGAATTCATCGCTCACCCAGTTCCAAAAGTGGCCACAGACGACATCGAGACTCGACGGTTCATCAATGCATTTCTTTCATGCATTGGTTGAAACATCCATATTTGGTATTGGTTAGGTGTCAGCACTATCTCATTGTTATTCATCATCAAATAATGCATCTGGAGCGACTATAGTTGGACTGACACTGAACATGTACGCTGGTTTTGTACCTCTTCGCTCAAAGACTCTCTTGCCCATCAATTTTTTACAAAAGTTTAAAAAGAATAATGTTTTTTTTGAAGAAAATAGGTTTCTGTTGGAACAAACTTTTTATTATGTTCGAATAGACCAGACAAAACTCTGTTTATTTGAATCGACTCTTTATTCCGTTCGAATAAACCTGTTTGTTCGAATAGACTTTTGGTTCTGTTCGAATAGATTAGGCAGAACTCTGTTTATCCAAATAGAATCTTTGTTTGGTTCGAATAGACCTATATGTTCCAATAGACTTTTTGTTATGTTCGAATAGACTATGGCAGAACTCTGTTTGCCTGAATAAAATCTTTGTTTTATTCCAATAATACCCTGTCTTTTCAAATAGATTATTGCTCTATTTGAACAGAGTATGGGTTTTCAGTTTTTTTATAAAAGACATATTTTCTTTTTATGTTATTTACCTCTTCCAAAATCAACTTTTTTAGAGCTCGAGATTTTAAATATAAGAGAGATTTCAACGAATAATTCAATGCGAAGTAAAATTCAAATTAAATCAATCAAAAAATTTGTAAACCTAATCTTTATTTGAAAAGCATGTGAGTTTCAAGTTTATATACTTTGACGGGAGATTGAAGCACAATGTTGAGAGAACGAGGAATTGATTGAAAGAAGCTCGATTAGAATAGAGGTAACCACGAGATGTACTTATCGAGTCTGTAAGTAATTGAATTCTTATAATTTATTTTTAATAATGAATTTTTAACTGTCGAATGATTCGGCAGCAAACTCTGAATTTTTCTCCTGAGATATGTTTCCCACAGGGTTAAAATTACTTGTTATTGTGTTTGATTAACTATTATTTGTTATCACTAGATAATTGAATCAACTTGAATTAAGCTAGGGTTAGACAATTAATTTTAGAATTGTCGGACCTATTAAATTTAACCTAAATTAATTGAAATTGATTAATCTCAAGTAGTCAAACTTTTAATTGGTATCATAGTGGTCACACTCTAAGGTTTAACAACCTGAGCGTGCATCCTAACTCGATTACTTGGGAATAATGGATTATGAGAAGTTTGGAGGTCTTGTTAATTATCTTCCACTCTTTAATGGCAAAGATTATCCATACTAAAAAGTTCGAATGATTGCATTCTTACAATTAATCTGGGAAGATGTATCGATTGCCATTGAGGATGGATGGATGCATTCTACCATGATGCAAGATCTGGCAAGAAGTGCTATAAAGGTCCCTAAACCTAGAAATCAATGAACTCATGAAGACGATGCTATAGTCAAATAAAGCAAGCTACAAATACTTACTTCCCAATTTGAGAATATTCGAATGAGTGAAGATGAACTCTTTGATGAGCTTTATGTGAGACTAAGTGACATTGACAACACTAGTACCGCATTAGGAGCAGCCTATTATGATGTTCAAATTGTTTGCAAGGTCTTAAGATCCTTACCTAAGAACTTAAGATCCAGACATGATGCCATTAAGGAAGCTTAAGATCTTAAGAAAATAAAATCAGACATATTAGCTGGAAAACTGTGAACATTTGAACTCAAAATGAAAATGAAAAACCCTGTAAATAATTAAAGTGTTGCTTTTAAGTCTTCATTTTTCTCTTTATCTTCCAAGAGTACCAAAGATGTTGATTGCTCATATGTTTTTGATGATGACGAGGAGTTGGATATAGATTCATCAATTGCTTTTATTAGTCAACAATTTTAAAAAAATTTGAAAAAATGTTAATTCCAAAAATAAGGGCAATCGGTGAACTATAAGTTACGACCTCATGATCGGGTTAAATCTAATAATTGACAGACCAATAATGATACTGACTTAAGTCAAGTTAAATATTATAAGTATCACAAGTTTGGTCAATATGCACACAATTGTTCCAATAAGAAATCTGGAAATAATCACAAGGCTATGAATATTAGTGTTACATGGGATGATAGTGATGATGAAAATAATAATAATGATGATTATCCCCAAGTAGGTGAGAATGAACAATATTGCGCATATCCTATTTTTCTTCATTATAGTAATGATAACTCTGACGTTATTAAACTTGAAAATCTTATTAAAAGTCAAAGTGATCATGAAAATAATGAGTTTGAGGAGATGAATCTTGAAGATTTGTATACTCAGACATTTGTGAAGTATGTTAAACTTGGTAAACTTAACAAAGTCTTGAGAGATCGAATTAATACGCTCACGCTTGAACTTCAAGAAAAACTAAGAATGCAAGTTATGAGATAGAGATGCTTGAATATGAGAAGCAAGGTCTCCATGACAAGATTATGATTTTAAAAAAAGGAAGTTCATGATTTTAAGGAGAAAATGAAACCAACTTTGGACAAACTACATAAAGCCAAGTTTGATTTAGTTTCATCTCAGCAGAAACTTGAATTTTTTTGTCATGGAGCAAAAAATATTGATAAAATGTTATGTATGAGGAAAACGGATATTGACAAAAGGGGTCTAGGATATGAGGAACACCATTATAATGCCAAAAATCCTCAAGTCACAAAATTTGTTAAAGCAATTGCTACGACATCTTTGCCCAAACATAATGAAATATCTTCTACTCTTAATCAAGCCAAAAGGTTCCCTTACTCTCAGATTTATTATTGTGAAGCATGTGGCCAAAAGGGTCATATTACAGATTTGTTGAACCCTACCAACCATATGCTCGACCATCCAGCGATTAAAGATATAAGTCTAATATGATTTCTACTAATGTGAAAAGTGAGAATTTGTCTAGATGGCTTGCACAAAAAACCTCAACTTGAAGGATTATTCGAACCATTTGGGTGCGAAAGAATGATTTGGCACCTCATATAAGGTGCAATGTTGCACTAACTACTTTGAATGCCTTCAAGTCTGTTCAGTGGTATATGGACAGTAGATGTTCTCGTTATATGACTGGTGATAAGTCTAAGCTGAGTAACTTAGAGGATGATGATATTACTTTTGGTGATGGGAACATATCTCCTGTGGTGGGAAATGGAAAGCCTGAAGGACTTAGTACTCCGATGATTGATAATATTCTTATGGTTAAGGGGCTGAAAGCAAATCTTCTCAGTGTCAGTCAATTATGTTATACAGATCATATTATTATATTTTTTAAAGGAGGCTGCGATGTATTAAATTCCCAAGGACAACGTGTGATGTATGCTGCTAGAACTGCTGACAATTACTATATTGTTCAACAAGAAACTCTACTGTGTAATTAAGCTAAACTGAATGGTGTGGATTTATGATCAAAGGTTGGGATATATTAACTTTAATGATCTATTCAAGATTATGATCAAAGAGCTTATCAAGGGAGTTCCAAAGTTAGGAAGATTAACTAATGTTGTGTGTGATCCATGTCAAATTGGCAAGCAAATAAAGAGTTCTCACAAGAAGGCCAACAATATTGCTACTACAAACGGGTTCTTGAGCTGATACACATGGATTTGATGGGTCTAATGAGAATTGTATCTTTAGGTGGTAAGCGATACATTTTGGCAATGGTGGATGATATTTCTTGTTATACTTGGATAACACGTTTAAGAGAGAAGTTTAATATATTTGAAGAATTTCGTACTATATTGCTCCGAATTCAAAATTATAAAGATTGCTCTATCGGTAAAATTTGAAGTGAACATGGAGGTAAGTTTAATCAACAAAATTCAAAGTGATCGTGGAGGTGAGTTTAAGGATATTGAAGTGATCAAGTACTGTACCACAAACGGGATCAAACATGAATTTTATGCTTCAATCACGCCACAACAAAATGGTATTGCAGAACGAAAGAATAAAGTTCTTCAAGAAATGGGACGGGTCTTACTTCACAACAAAGATCTTTCTACACACTTTCTTTTGGGGGTGAGGGTGGGGGTGGGGGGTGGGGGGTGGGAGGTTATTCATACAGCGTGTTATATTAATAATAGGGTGTATCTTCGTCCACTCTAGTTAAACATTTCCTATGAACTTTGGTTTGGAAAGAAGCCAAATGTAAATTACTTTTGGGGTTTCGAGAGTAAATGCTTTTTCTTTCAAGATCGAGGAAGTATTGGAAAATTTGACTCTCAAAGTGATGAAGGCATTTTATTGGGCTATTCAACAAATAGTAGAGCTTTTTGGGTCTAAAATTCTATGACTAAAGTGATGACGGAGTCATATAATGTGGTTGTGGATGATACTTACATTATTGGCTCTGTTGATGTTGGAGAAAATGATATTACAACGAAAAATCTAGAGACTTCGACTAGTGAGATTCTTGACAAGAACCCTACATCCAATGTTACCTCTCCTTTATCTACTCCCCCACCTCCTCCAAGTCCTAGTGTACCACAACTAGGATGGCATCAAGTTCACATGGATCACTCACAGGCCGATATCATCGGGGATGCTAGTTCTGATGTTCAAACTAGAATCCAAACTCATGAGATGATAAATTGTGTTTGCTATGTTTCTATAATTGGACCCACAACTATGAATGAAGTTCTCACATATGAGTATTGGCTTCATGAACTACAGAATGAGCTTCGACAGTTTCAACGTCCATATGTGTGGGAATTGGTTCTACATTCTTCTAGTACGAATGCAATTAGAACTAAATAGATTTGCAAGAACAAGTTTGATGAACTTGGGAATGTCATTCGAAAGAAAGCTTGGTTGGTTGTCCAAGGGTATAATCAAGTCAAAGGGGTTGATGTTGTTAAAAAATTTGCTCCTACTGCAAGGCTTGAGTCTATTCGCATACATTTAGCCTTTGCTTATAATTAAAAGTTTAAGCTATATCAAATGGATGTGAAGTGTACTTTTCTAAATGAGCTTCTTGAGGAAGAAATGTATGTGACACAACCAAAAAGCTTTGAAGATCCTCATCATCCTGATTACATTTTCTACTTAAAAAAGGCACTTATGGATTGAGGCAAGCTCCTCGAGCATGGTATGAGTAACTTTCAAATTTTCTCTTGGGAAAGGGCACGGCAGGTAAGGATGTTGATTAGAAAATGTATAAGAGTATGATAGGTAGTTTACTTTATCTTACTACTAGTTGTCCTGATATTATGTTTAGTGTATGCATTTGTGCTCATTATCAAGCTAGTCATAAAGAGTCTCATTTATAGGTTGTTAAGCGTATTGTTTATTATGTATGTGGGACTTCTGAATTTAGTTTATGGTACTCACATGACACAGCATCCGAGGTTATTGGTTATTCAGATGTAGATTGGGCGGGTAATGCCGATGATAGGAAGAGTACTTCAGGAAGATGTTACTATATTGGGAATAATCTTATTGCCTGGCAAAGCAAGAAGCAAAATTACATTTCTCAGTCCACAGTGGAGGCGGAGTATATTGCTACAGGGAGTTATTGCACTCAACTCATTTGGATGAAGCATATTTTGCATGATTATGGAATAGTCCAGGGGATGATGTCAGTCTTTTGTGATAATACAAGAACCCTGAACAACATTTCAGAAGCAAACACATAGACATTTGCTTTCATTTTATCCATGATCTAGTTGAGCGAAAGATCGTCATTGTTATTATGTCGCCACCGAGAGTTAGTTGGCCATTTTTTCACAAAGCCGTTAGATGCTCTTAAGTTTGAACTCCTGAGATGGTCGATCGGTGTTTGTTCCATTGATAAGGTATGTTTTTTACTTCCGCTTTGCACTGCATTTTGTTTAGATAATCACATTGATATATGTTTATCAGATGGTCTTACTTAGTATGCAGCTTTGTTTTACGACAGTCGACTAATCTCATGTTTATATGGATAGACAATCATTGACAAAAACACTTGAGGATAATTGTAGAGACTTCGTACCTAATGCTATGTGAGGATCTGGCCTTTTTATAAGCTTCAAGTGTTATGACATTAATTATTTCCAAAAAATCTCTTCTTCTTTTATGATCTCATTTCGTTTGTTTTAATCTAGTGACATCAAATTTAAGTTATAATAATAGAACATTTCCTATATTTGATTCGAGGTAAAAAAGAGATTGTGTAAGACTGAAGACATGCCTATTTTTGGTCTTCGTTATCCATACCTAAAGTTTTATTTTTTTGTAGCCCCCTGTGCCTTAAAATATGTCATCCGTTTTTCACACAAAAATTATATGGTTGCTCTCCTGTCTTTAGTTTATTTTGTTTTCACTGAATAATCTCATAATAGACGAGTAAAAGTATTCCCAATGTTTTTGCTAGTACATCAATAAGAGTTTTGCTAGAATATTTTGATTTTTTTAATATATATATATATAGCATAAGTAATATTCTATTCGATATGTGCTCAATAATGAGAATAAATGACAGGAGGTGAACTCAACATGAAGAAAAAGAGGGAAAACATTTAATTAATAGTCTCAGAATGCCAACAAAAGGCCTACTCTGTCATGTGCCTACCGTTGCCTACATTATAACATTTTCAAGACATGTTTGATCTTGAGTTAAATACAGTCAGTTTAGTGAAGATGAGAGATAAGGATTCTATATTAATTAACTTAACACCATTAATTACAATTGATTTTTTGTTTATGAGATCTTCTAGTTCACAGTGCGCCACTTATCTAATAAAATATGATTTTTTTTGCATATTATTCATATTTATATTTTAGACAGAGTGTTTGCTAGTCAATTCTCAGTGACTTCAAGTGACCACCATGAGAGGCCTAAGTTGAAACAACTTTCCAACATAGTTATTTGCTTCTAATTGCTCATTTTGTTAACTGCATGTGTTTTTTTTTTTTTGAATTTGACTGTACATACAGACACACACCGAGTAAGATCTTATACTGACTTGGTATAACATCAAAAATATTTCTTATCTAACATTCTTATACACTGTGATTTTTCTATGCGATTCAGCAACGACTTGTGGGTTTTTCTCCTGAGAAAGGTTTCCCACAGGGTTAAAATTGTTTGTTCTTGTGCTTAATTTACTATTGCTTGTTGTCACAAGATAATTGAATCAACGGGAATTAGGCTAGGGTTACACCATTAATTCAAGGATTGTCAAACCTATTAAATTGGACCTAAATTAATCAAACATCCTTTGAGACATGTTAATATGTTAATTGAAAGGGGAATATGTCAATGGAGGGAAGATGGTGAAGTAATTGGCATTTTAAATTTTTGGTGAGAATATATGTGTTTTTATGGTGTTAGAGGGAAGATGATGAAGTAAGTTGAGCGAGAAAAGCAAAAGGAGCCGTTGGGGAGTAAGACCTTCAGGTGCATAAATATTATGCGCCTGATCTCAAACTCAAACATTCAAGTATGAGATTCAAGTATTGAGGTAATTCCGAAAGGCTGAAAAGTGGAATAATCATGCGTGGCATGTGTTTTTTCAAGTATTAAGGCAACTACTGATAATGCTCTAATAAGTCTCAAAGGGGTATTAAGCCCGAAGGCCAACAAGACAGCCCAATGACTATCCTACCAATTTTCTCACCCCGTGAGGGTTTTTAACTAATGACCTCTCACCTTTTTGATTTGCGCACCACCAATGAACAAGAGATCCAACTCAAGATGAGCCAAACCACATGCCGGGTAAGTCGGGATAAATCTTTGCAAGTGACCATCTTGGAACTTAATCGACCCCACGACCTCCAATCCTTGAGGCATGAATGGTTCCAAATTGCTATTATGGGACCATCTCGGTTCCGATTTCACACACACTTCTCCACATGTTGGTTCCAGTTCTACATCACTCAATCAGTCCAGGTCTATCCCAAATCCGTATTGGATCACCTCCCCTAAAACTGCAACAATGGTGAAACCCAAATTGGACAACTTACCGTTTGTAACGTTATATCCGATACTACCATAGTTCATCATTGATAGCAATGGATGATGCTTTGGATGTTGTTAATATGAGCTCCTCAGATTATCTTCTAAATGATACTGTTATATTGGTGTCTTTGATTGTTACAAAATTGCGTAAATGGTCATTTGTTTTTTTCTTTTGAGTTGATCTGAGTCCACTTAGAGGTGTTCACTTTCTGAATGGATGCCTTGGAATGTTTATTTTTTTGACTAACTAGATTTGACTAAAATAAAAAAATACTAAAATACCCCTCTCAAGTTATAAGCAAACACACAAACACCCCCACCTATTCATCACCAATACCACCACCACCACTACCACTCTTTCGTCACCAACGTCAACACCACATATACATAGCAAACGCAAATACATTGGTTCCTAACATTGCAGATGTTAATACAAATACATTGGTATACATAGAAAAGAACATGTATACATAGCAAACACAAATACATTGGTTCCTAACATTGTAAATGTTAATACAAATACATTGGTATACATAGAAAAGAACCTGTATACATAACAAACATAAATACATTGGTTCATAACATTGCAGATGTTAATACAAATACATTGGTATACATAGAAAATAACCTGTACATATAGCAAACACAAATACATTATTTCCTAACATTGGTTTGAAGTTAACACAAATAGGAATGCTCTCAAGTTTGCTTGCATATGTAGATGTACAAGGACTCCATTTTTGAACAACAAAATACCTTCCAGCTATATGCCATGGTTCACCTTCAACAGCTTTGTCCCTCTCTTGCTCATCTCCAAATCTTAAGTTATATATTGAGTTCTTTATAGACATTGTGATAATACCTTTGATCCCCCATAGCTCCCTTATTCTATCTCTAACCATGTAAAATAGCAGATTTGCTCCAACAAAGTACCCCATCAAAATTTGGGTATGAATTCTTTACTCCCATTAAAGCAGCTGCATAGTTTTGAGGTGAACAAGTAGAGCTGCATCAAGTTCCTCCACCGAGCCTTGATAATCAGGTGAACTATTTTTGCTCGCTAAAACATGCACATTAGTCAACATAATAGTCTTAAGTAATTATAAACTTAAGAATAGATTGAGAAATCAATGAAAAACTGAGCCTATGAATTGTATGCTAATGTTACATGAAGCATTAATGGTAGAATAGAATTCGTTCCAATGAAAAAGAAGAAGAGATAAACTAACACCACCAAGATACTTCAGAATTCAATTTTCTTACACTTATCCCTCAAGATCTCACACTTATCATAATGTTTTACAGTATTACGATGAACATAAAGGTACTTCTAAATTCAACTTAACTAGCATTGTATAGTCCACTAGTCAGTTTGATTAGTAAAAACGTGTCTTATCAAGATATCTGTGGTTTTACAAATGTGCAGCCTAGTCACTAAAGATTTAAATTGCCAATATGTTAGACCACCTTAAACTTCTTCGCAACCTTCAACGAATTGCTTTCCAATATTTAGGATCTTAAACTTCAATATATTCTCGAGTATTCGATAGGAAAAGTATTGAACAAGAGTTGGGATTCCAAAAAAATTGAACTGTATGCTAATGTAACATGAAACATTAATGGAGGAATAAAATTCGTTCCAATGAAAAATAAGAAGAGATAAACTAACATCACCAAGATACTTCAGAATTCAATTTTCTCACACTTATCCCTCAAGATCTCACACTTATCATAATGTTTTACAGTATTACGATGAACATAAAGGTACTTCTAAATTCAACTTAACTAGCATTGTATAGTCCACTAGTCACTTTGATAAGTAAAAACATGTCTTATCAAGATATCTATGGTTTTACAAATGTGCAGCCTAGTCACTAAAGATTTAAATTGCCAATATGTTAGACCACCTTAAACTTCTTCGCAACCTTCAACGAATCGCTTTCCAATATTTAGGATCTTAAACTTCAATATATTCTCGAGTATTCGATAGGAAAAGTATTGAATAAGAGTTGGGATTCCAAATAAATTGAACTATCAGCCAACAACTATCCCACATTGATCAAAACACTGCTTTATTATCTAGTGACAAACTATATACAATCTAGATTACAGGAAATGATAAAACACATGCATAATCAGTTCAATTAGCATCAAATAAACCAACCCAAATTTTAACAAAAATCTCTTATACTGGCTAAAAGGGGTTAACCAATTTACGACATATTTCATATATCAATAACTGAAAATATAAATCATAAAATAAAAATGAAAGATTGGAATGCTTACATTCTCAAAGAAAATACCCATTGTAAGGCTTTCTTGATATTGAGAGGAACCCAAGTTGCTTCAAGACCAGATGATTGATACCAGATGCTAAAATCATGATATCTACAAACCCTTTTATCATATTCATGAGATCTTCAAGAGAAATCTCTGGGTGAGACCAACCCATTATCTTCTTCTTCATAGAAGATTCTCTGCAATCTCTCCATCAAATCGAAATCACTCTTTTGGAATCTAAGGGGCAACTTTCTCTCCTTGAAGAACAAGGGTAGTCGGTGATCGAGGAGAGCTGCTGGAGGAGATTGGGCTTTCGTTTGGGGAGGAGATGGGGAGAAGAATTGTTTTTGGTATTGGGGTTTTTTTTTTTTTTTTTTTTGGTGAGGGCAATTTGAGGAGAAAAAATAGACTGAGACTCAGATCTCCCACTCAGCTGACTTATTGGATCTGAGTGGACAGATGAGTTTTAAGCGATTAAGTTTGAGTTGATCTGAGTGAAAAAAACAAACGCCTCTAAGAGCATCTCTAGCAGCAAGTGGGAGTTTGGGTGTGGGCTCTGATAAGAGGCCCACAAAAAACCCAACTCACACCCATTCTCATCCAGTAGCGAGTTTGAGTTTGTTGTTTTTTTATATTTTTTATTTAGTCCACGCGGTATTCATTTCTCTTCATGCACTATTCATCTCTCTCACACATTAAAAATATATATATATTTTTTAAATTGAGGCTGTAATCAAAACACCGCGCGGTAATCCAAACACCCCCACACTCAAATTTTTTGAGTGTGAGCTCCCCACACTCAGTTGAGTTCCTGTAGCGCCAAGTCATCAAACTCACACTCAAACAGTGCCTGCTGGGAGACGTTTGGGTATGGGTTGGCAAACCCAACTCAACCCACAACCTGCTGTGTTTGCTCTAAGTAGGGGGAACCACTCATCAGATCATGACTATCCTTCTGAATTCCTCAATGATTCAGCACTAGGTGATTCTTACTCTGAACTACACTCTTTTCTATGGCTGCCCATTCAATGTCCTAAACTAGTCATGGGGATCTTATTATTATTATGTAACTGGCACCCATAATAGTCATGGGGATCTTATTGGTATCAATCTTTACCTCACTGTTGACTCAGGGTCAATTGCGCCAAATAAAAACACTTTTGAGTACAAAGGTAGTATTCTCATCCCAATTCGTCCCTCATCTGTTCATCTCAGCACAAAAGAGATTTTACAAATGGATTTGATGTCAAGTATGCTGTTACTTACAGGGCGGAACTAGGAAGAGGGTAACCCGGGCTATAGCCCGGGGTAAAATTTGACAAAATATTTTTTTTTTTAGACCCACCTCTCTTCCTCTCTCTGCCTTCTCTTCCTGCCTTTCTTCCTCTCTTCTACAAAGCAACAGCGGCAGAACTTAATGGAACTATTTGTTTAGGGTTTCTATGTATTGTAGTTAAGGTTTCTCTGTTTTCAATTCTCAATTTATTTATTTAGGGTTTGTTTGTTTGTTGCTTCTCAAACAACAATTGAGTTTTTTCTTCTTCTTTGTTTTTGATTCTTCCTCCCTGTAGAGATGAGCAGCTCAGTGGCTTTCGACTCGACACCGTCTATGGATTCCACGATGCATGAGGTTTACTCTTAATCCCTTTTCTTACTACTAGTATTTTTAATTTAGAGTTATGTATGCAATTAAATGTGGTTCACCAGCTTAGACCAAATCATGAAATAGGGGATTGATTTGTGAAATAAGAAATGTGTGTTTTCTCGTATCTACTCTTGTTACTGTCCTTAGATTAATTGAACCCTTCAAAATTCCTTCAGGACTACAATTACTAAACACCCGCCTTCTTTTTATAGGATGCCGATTGTATACCTAATCCTTTTGCGAAAATTATCACCAAAACAATATCTCGTGAATCTCTTAGGTTGGGCATGATGTGAAGGACCCGAATTCAATCTTTGTGTTTAAGACTTTAAGTTCAGGACTCATTTTGGTAGAGGCAAATCGACTGGGTTTGGCTTGATTTATGACTCGGTTGATAATGCAAAGAAATTCGAGCTTAAATACAGGCTTATTAGGGTAACAATCTCAATCTCAATCTCGCACTTGCATTATACGTTGTATAGATTTAATTTTTTATGTTATGATGTGTTACTGTATTATTTTGCTTATTATGAGCATTTTTGTTGTAATGTCAAAGATATTCTGTTTTATCAAGACTTGTCTATCTATGACAACGAAAGGATTTGCGCTTAGGTAAATATATTTGTATATGTATTGAAATGCTAAGCCCTCTTAATTGTTATATCAACAATTTGCTGTGGCTCCCAGATTTGTTTAGTTGTTTGTTATAGAACGAGTTTCTATTTATGTACTGTGTTTTGATATCTCATGTAATTTTAGTAGTATCTTGTATATTGATATGTACAGATTATGTTTGAGATATGTCAATTACTTGTTTAGTTTACGTAAAGAAATTACGCAATTAATCAATAATATTAGTAAATATCCCTCTAAAATTACTAATATACCCTCATTTTTTTTTTCGGGGGCAGGCCCCCGAACCCCCGTAATATCTTAGCCCCCCCAACCTAAAATCTTGGTTCCACCCCTGGTTATTTACCAATTCTAAGTAGGAGTTGCAATACAATTGAATATGCTGGTTGTAAGGCCCTAATTTCGTAGCTTGAATGGCCTCTTATACCAAATATACATGCGATACAATAAATAATAAACAATATAAACTGACACAAGTGTTTAGTGTGAAAACCTTCTGAGTAGGTGAAAATCGCGACCTCAGTCTTGAGGATTTAGTGAAAACTGACTTTATTGATTTGAGATTGAGTTATCTTGATTACAATTTGTGATCTCTTGAGCCATAAAAAACTTGATCCTTTCTCCTCTCTTTCTCATCCTTTTATAGACCTCATCCTTAGTTCGTTTTACTATATTAGCACGTTCTCCTGGAATGGGGGGAAGTAAGAGTTACTCCTCTAACTGCCAGTTCGTGGGAGACAGGTGTCATTGACTTATTCTATTTTATTTGGAGTACTCGAGCCACGTTCGTCTTTAGTTTGTGATACAGGTGTCAGTGTTGACATGGTACGTGTATGTTGCGTGAGAGTGAGTCAGGCATGGTATTAGTTCGATGTTATTCCAGCTCGAGGGGCAGGTCCCTACACTGATAGTTATCATTCAACCATTTTTCACTCTTATTGCCACTGGGGGACTTGTCCACCAGGAAACTACATTCATTCTATTAGCTACATTCACCACCTCTTAATTATTATCAAACCCAGGTAACTCCATTCATTTTGTTAGCTAAATTCCATTGGGTGTTTCTCATGTATGGAAGCCCCAATAAATTATTATTTGACCAAAGCTAAATGTTTTCACAGAATTTAATTTAGCCTTGATTGCTTTCATACCAAACTCGAGTGACTGTAATATTCATTTAATTTTCATAGTCCATTAGAAACCCAATCAACACGAGCATTTCTTCAAACATTTAGTCAATCAACAATTTGCTGTTATATCGTACGATGCATGAAACTTTATAAGCCCTAGGAGGTGGGAGGTACTTTACAATAAGAGCATCGTTCTTGGAAGTTTTTGAAGGCACTTAATACGGTGCTTGGCCTCTCGATTATCAAAATATTAATTAGAAAAACTAAATTTTGCCACCAAATACAAGTTTAGGATTGTTATGGTAGTGGATTTTTTAAGTAGTAAGAAGATCATGCGAATTTCTAGGATTTTTTTTGTGTGGTGTCAATATTTGGAAGTAAGATAATTATCTTCTATTGATTACTTTAGCTCACAAAACATTACAATTATATTTTTTTCTTTCATTTTAAGCGTCTAATATGATGATTATATTACTGAAAATACAGCCAACACACCCAACTTGAGCAATAGGATTGCATTAGTTATGTTATTCATTGATCACCTTCTTTCCTTGTTCTATCCTGACCTTTACATCTCAAGCAATTCAAACAGGAGGATTGCATTAGGCACCTATTTTGTGGCTTCAAAATGTTTGTAGTCATGCTCTCAGATATTTTATCTTCAACTTATACTAGTTCTTGATACTAGTAGGGGTATTAGGTAACCGCTTATGGAGCAGGACAAAAGGAAAAAATCCTTAAAGAATAGAATAAGGGGTTAAAGTTTCTTGAAATACGATATGTATCAATTTCAGGGTTCTATGGCATTTGGGGTACTCTATACCCGATGCTTTAATTGTCCATTGACTTTGTGATGAAATATAATGGTTGTGTAATTAATCATTCTTCTTTTCTTTTGCTTACAGTGATAGGATCTATTTCTGGAGTTAGCATAATTTTTGTGATTATACTTATATGCGTATGTTGGAGAAGGAAGTTCTCATCACTCATCAGTTAATTCAATTATGTTTTGGAAGAGATCAGAAAATGCATAAAAGGTGGAGGAATTTTTACGGAATAATCAATCTATGGCTCCAAAAAGGTACAACTACTCAGATATTAGAAGAATGACAGACTCGTTCAAAAGTAAATTGGGCCAAGGTGGCTTTGGTGGTGTCTTCAAAAAGAAACTTCTCGACGGCAGGCTAGTAGCTGTGAAAATGATGAGAGAGTCCAAAGGTGACGGGGAAGATTTTATGAACGAGGTTGCAAGCATTAGCAGAACTTCACATGTGAACGTTGTGAGCTTGCTAGGATTTTGTTTTGATGGGTCTAAAAGAGCACTTATCTACGAATTCATGTCCAAAGGTTCTCTTGAAGAGTTCATCTACAAGGATAGACCTTTAGAAACAAGTTCAAGCCTTCCATGACAAAAACTATACAAAATTGTGGTTATAGTTAGTCGTGGACTTGAGTACTCGCATCGGGGATGCAATACGCGCATTGTGCAGTTCGACATAAAACCACTTAACATCCTGTTAAACGAAAGCTTCTGCCATAAGATATTCGATTTTGGGTTAGCAAAACTATGTTCTTCACAAGAGAGTTATATTTCACTGTTGGATGCAAGAGGGACTGCTGGGTACATTGCGCCAGAAGTGTTTTTTAGAAACATTGGGGTAGTTTTGTTGGAATATTATACAATTAGCTATGATCAATAATAGGATATGGAAGACAAATTATGCTAACCTTTTTGTTGGATTTTCCATCTATACCGGCACAACTTTTCCGGTTCACGAGCGCACATGTTAATAGGTTGTATAGGTGTTATTGGTTGTGCCCAATTGTTACACCAAGTTAAGGTACGTGGGACCTAGTATTACTCTTTATTTGGGTTTGAGGGTATAATGGGAAGACCACTCTAACCCTATCAGGTTAAATAGAGAGGAAATACCTTTTGGAGGCTACAGTACAGAAAACCATCCCATTGAGGTCTGCAGTCAATCCAAGGGAAGACTCCACTCAAGAACAAGTGATTTTTCAGAGAGCATGAGAAGAGGTTAGTATAATCTACTTTACAGATTCAGTTATTGATCAATACTCAATTGTATAATATTTCAACAATTGGTGTCAGAGCTAGGATACTAATTATTGTGGTTAAATAATTGTTTTTGTACTCGCTTTATTTTTTGTACCTAAGGTTGTTTATGTTGCCGTAGAAAAAAGAGTAGTGAAGATAGTACTTTATTCGTAAAATTGGTATCAGTCACTAGAGTACACATTAATTATTTTCCTCGTACTTTAATGATTTGTTCACTGTTCACTGTGTTTTACCGAGTATCTCTCTCCTTGATGCAGTAAAACAAATCACTTCTAAAGTTTTTTTTTTTTTTTTGGTTCCTCTCTCTCTCCTTTTACACCAAAATCAGACCTATAATCAGATTTGAAAGCCACATACACAAATCCAAACATTGATTCCTCAATGGTTTTTTTTTCTCCATTGCTTCTTCGTCTGAGATCAGACCCATTAGAGGTTCGAAGCGACGAGATCCTTTGATTTCTGCGAGGAGTCGCCTTTGGAGACTCGAGTTGAAGAGGGATGGTTAGATACCGCTGAATCTTATTCTCCTTCGCGATTTTCAGGCATTGGTGACAGTTTTCGTGATCCAATTTCGAGATTGGGGAAATCCAATTTTTTAGGGTTCTATTGCAGGTATTCTTTTGGTGTATGGTAATTGAGGAAATCCAATTTTAGGGCTCTAGAGGTGATTAGGTTTGTGATGTTGGGGGTATGATGAATCCCGGCGTTGGTTTATTATTATTCTTTTTGACATTTGTTTGTGATGTTTGGCAGATTTTGCCCTAGGGTTTTGCAAATTTGATCTATCACTCTTGTTCCTCTATAGTTTGATCACGGCTGGTGGACATTGCGAATGTTTGTTGAACTGAGTATTGGGGTTTTTGTGGTGGTTTTTTGAGCTTGCTTATTGCAGATTTTAGGGGGTTTTGTGCTTGATTGCTCTGTCCGGATGTCTGTGACATTTATTGTGGTTCTCTTTGTTGGGATAGTCTCTCTGTGATTTATTCACACGCTTAAGGCGCTTATGCCGATGGCTGTATATGCTTTGGGGTTGCAGTTATGAATTTGTGAGTTTTTTGATGAGTTTGAAGAGACCCTTTTAGAGGAATTCTGATAAATTTGTGAAACGGCCATTAGATAGTGGTTTTGGGGTTTGGCGTAAATCGCGATCCTTTTAGAGTTTCCTTCAATTCTTAGCTGAGATTGGGGAGTGTTGAGGTTTTATGTTGGCTGATTCAGTTTGGATTTGAAGGGAAATCACTACTGTTGTTGTTCTCAATGTGCTGTTTATATAGGTTTTGGTCTTATGTTCAAAATATGCAATATTTTTGTATTGAGTTTGGCTCTTACTTAATGTTATAGAAAAGATGAAACTTTATACATGTTTTACTTCTGATCATGTTGAATCTCTGGAATTTGCTTCTAATCATGTTGAATCTATGGAATTATTATTGTTATATGTTAGCTAGCTGGACATTAACATGAGTAAAAGTTACCAATAGAAACTCTAGCATTAGAATATCCAATGTATGGTAACCCTGTTAAGGAATTACAATAAATTATTCACATTTATTATTAATTGGATAATTCTATTCGGTATTAGTTATATATATATATATATATATATCATTCATGATATCAGGATTTCATGCCCAAGGATCTCTAATGGGGTTTAAATGAGATCAAGTAGTCTTTAGGAAGTTGGGATATAAAATGAGCAAATACACCCAAATGACTTTTGTCCATGGAGTTAAACGTTTCTCCTAATTTTGAGACTATCTTATAAATTCTCATTAAGACTACTTTGTACTAATTGAACTTGAAATAATTAGACTACCCAAAGGAGGCTAAGAAATTTTTAATTAATTAGTGGGTCAGGATAGGTTACACGGTACAGGAAGATAAGGATAACCCTCGGCCCAAAGGTGAGGAAGTGTCTTAAGTCAAACTGTACGTGGCCAGTCTAGTCTTGAGCGTGAGTGATCACCAACTAGGGGGCAATGTACATCAAATTACCACCCAAAGAAGGGATTTGATGATACATAGCCGTACCCGCAGAGTGAATAATCAATACCATAAATATCATATACACTCTGACTCGACCATCCTAACCCCAGGTAGGATTGAGATTATAGACATCAAGTTATAGAACTTTTACAGATCAAGTTAAACGTGTATACATTTTTTACACGTTCGAATATAAGTCTTTTGGTTCATGCAGCTATGGACCCTATGATCCAGAACCAACTGACTAATATTGAGACCTTGACGGACTCTTACTACTCCCAGGAACAGTCAGATGTCATTAAGAAAAAGTTTGAGAGTTTCGTCAAGGGAAGGCAGTACAGTAACTTATCTCAGCTTTTATCGCTGAAGTATGACAGCAGTGGAAATGTGCGCTCGCACGTTTATGTTTGTTTTGAATCAAATTTGGTTGATGTTCCCTCCAACTCTTGGTTGTCAAATTCTGGAGCAACTGTTCACATTTTGAATTCTCCATAAGGGTTCATCCAGAGGCGGCCGACAAGGCCTGATGTACATTTTTTTCTCGGGAGATGCAAGAAGCTTTCCCATTGAGTTTGTTGGCATTTTTTACTCGATTTTAGACATGGTGGTTTTGACATTATTCATCATGATTCCATATTGGTTCTGGTTTGCTAGTTGATGGGTTATATCGTCTATCTCTTAACCATTTATTTAAAACTTTCCCGTTACAGGTTGAGAAACAGTTAGATCGAAAGATCAAGGTTTTTCGGTCAGATCGAGGAGGCTAGTATTATGATAAGATCGATCAAGATGGTCAACTTTTGGGACCATTCTATCAATATTTGCTGGATCAGGGTATTGCAGCCACGTACACTACTCCTAGATCATCTATGGGCTAAGAAAAATCATAGTTTTAATCACTTACATGTTTGGGGTTGTCCAGTTGAGGCAAAATTGCTTAACCAGAATATCAGAATATTAGTTTGGAGGACCGTCAGTTATTTCTTTGTTGGTTTCCCAGAGAGATCGATATATTTTAGGTTTTATTATCCTTCTCGACGTGCTCAGGCTCATTTCATAGAGGAAGAAGATAACTTTACCAGTACTATTCATAGAGAGTTTATCTTTGAGGAGGGTTCTATAACTCGGAGTCCAACTGCTATTCCGATCAGTGTTGTTATGCTTCCGCGTTTATATGATATTGACACTATGATGAGTACGATTCCAGACCATGTTCCAGACTCCGTCATAGCACCAGTTCTCCCTCAAATTTTTTCCTCTACCCGCTCCTGTTCTGCTTCCTGTCGTTCCACCTCTAGCCTAGCCACTAGCTTATACTCAGAAATCTCCTAAAAAGATTTGTTCAGCCATTTCTTATGATTATCATCTTTATTCAGTTGAAGGGGAATTATTTAATTTTGAGGATCCAGTATTTTTAGTTCGGTTATGGCTAGTTGTTTTGCAGATCAGTGGCGTAATACCATAACGGGGAAGATGGATTCTATGTCTCACAACTCTGTATGGGAGTTTACACATTTACCTAAAGGATCTAAGGCAATTGAATGCAAATGAATCGTTGTATATATGTCAATCAGAGTGGGAGATATTTTACATTTATGGTATTGTATGTCAACGATATTTTACTCGCTAGCAGTGTCGTCCGATTTCTTCAGCAGACGAAAGCCTATGGCATGATATGTATGTGTCCCGATATTAGTTTTGTTGTTGGGATATTAGGAAGGTACCATCATAACCCTTCCATTATTCACTAGCAGGGAGCCAAGAAGGTTCTTCGCTATTTGAAGAGGACTGGATATTACAGGTTGGTTTATAGGAGATCAGATGAGCTCATGGTTTTGGGCTACTCTAACTCAAATTTTACAGGGGACAGAGATGACAAGAAGCCTACTTTTGGTTATGTTTTTATGCTTGCCCATGACGCTATCTCGTGGAGAAGTGTCAAACAGTCTCTTGTAGCTTCCTCGACTGTGGAAGCAGAGTATGTGGCTTGTTATGAGGCTTCCAGGCTGTATGGCTCAAGCAATTTATTTATGAGCTGAAGGTTGTTGATTCAATTTCTAGACCATTGCGAGTATTTTGCGACAATGAAGCAGTCGTCAAGTATGTTAAGAATGATAATGTGACTATGGATAACATGTATATTGAAATTAAGTATCATGTTGTCATTGATAAAGTGTAACAGCAGATTATCGAGATTCCTCATTTGTCGATATTGAAGATGATTGCTGATTCGCTTACTAAGGGACTTCCGATACCAGCCTTCAGGGGACATGCTATGCGTATGGGATTACTGGAGTCTCTTTGAGGATCATTCTTTTGTGTAGAAGTAGTTCTTCATTTATTTACTGTTATTGCATTAGGATTATTTATCCATGTGGAAGTTATTCTCGATTATTATTTAGTAGACATTCAGTTTTGATTTTGATTATTTAGTTGCTATTATATTTGGATCCGCTATTATATGTGCACATATTCAGTTTAAATTATGCAATTGCAATAAAGTTTTAGATACGAGTGATTTCATCACATGACTATTGTCTAAGTATCAAGTACCTATAGAGAATACTAAAAGGTTTCTCAAGTTTGTTTGGGCTGGATATGGGTAGGCTCCACATCCTTTGGCCTTAATTTTAGTATGAGCGATGGTCTTCACATGACGGTTTTTCTAAGTATTAAAATTACATGTGTCTGGTAAACACATGTTGCAGGACACTAATGGAAATGTACTAGTACATCATTAAGGTGTACATTTGCCATTCACACGCTAAACTCCACCATTAAAGAAATTACACTTGAAAGCTATTGAGGCTGCAAGCCTGATGCCCACGATATGAATTAGACATATGCCCAAAGGCTTGACCAATATTTGTCCGTGAACCGTGTTAGCCATCTTTATAGTCGTAGAGTGACAGTCAAGTTAGATGTAACATTGCTTTCAACAAATTATCATGTGTGGTTTTCTAAAACAAAGGATGGTCATCTACTTTTCATAAAAACCGTGAATCAGGCTAAAACTATTTTTCTTTAAAATTGAGTTAGCGCCGGGTGGGAGATTGTTGGATTTTCCATCTATATCGGTACTACTTTTCCGGTTCACGAGCACACATGTTAATAGGTTGTATAGGTGTTATTGGTTGTGCCCAATTGTTATACCAAGTTAAGGTAGGTAGGACCTAGTGTTACTCTTTATTAGGGTTTGAGGGTTTAATGGGAAGATCACTCCAACCCTATCATGTTAAATAGAGAGGAAGTACCTCTTGGAGGTTATAGTACAGAAAACCATCCCATTGAGGTCTGGGGCCAATCCAAGGAAAGACTCCACTCAAGAACAGGTAATTTTCCAAAGAGCAGGAGAACATATTAGTATAATTTACTTTACTGATTTAGTTATTGATCATAGTCAATTGTATAATATTTCAGCACTTTTCTCTTGCTATCTGAAATTCCTCTATTCTTGAGTAGAGTCTTCCCTTGGATTGGTTGCAGACCTCAATAGGATAATTTTTTGTGTTGCAGCCTCCAAGAGGGACTTCCTCTCTATTTAACCTAATAAAGTTAAAGTGGTCTTCCCATTATACTCTCAAACCTTAATAAAGAGTAACACTAGATCCCACCTACCTTAACTTGGTTTAACAATTGGGCACAGCCAATAACACCTATACGACATATTAACATGTGCGCTCGTGAACTGGAAGTGTAGCGTTGGTATGGATGGAAAATCCAACAATCTCCCACCCGACGCTAACTCGATTTTAAGAAAAATATTTTAGCCTGATTCACGATTTTTTTTATGAAAAGCGGATGGCTATCCTTTATTTTTTAAAACCATACATGATAATTTATCGAAGGCAATGTTACATCGAACTTGAATGTCACTCTACGACTACAAAGATGGTTAACACGGTTCACTAATAAATTTTTGTCAGGCCTTTGGGCACATGCCTAATTCATATCGTGGACATTAGGCTAGTAACCTCAATAACTTTCAAATGTAATTTCTTTACTGGCAAAGTTTAGCGTGTGAATGAAAAATGTACACCTTAATGATGTCCTGGTACATTTCTATTAGTATTATGTAACATATATTTACCAGACACGTGTCATTTCAATACTTAGACAAACCGTCATGGAAAGACCATCGCTCATACTAAAATGAAGGCCAAAGAATGTGGAGCCTACCCATATCCAGCCCAAACAAACTTGAGAAATTTTTTAGTAATCTCTATAGGCACTTGATACTTAGACAACCGTCATGTGATAAAATTACTCATATCTAAAACATTATTGCAATTGCATAATTTAAACTGAATATGTGCACATATAATAATTGATCCAAATATAATAGCAGCTAAACAATCAAAATCAAATCTGAATGTCGGCCAAAATAATAACCGGGAATAACTTCCACATGGATAACGAATCCTAGTGCAGTAACAATAAAAAAAAATAAAAATAACGACTCCCATGTAAAAGAGCGATCCTCAAAGAGTTGCCCAAAATCTGAAGATTATCTGATCTCCTATAAACAAATATGTAATCTCTTGTCCTCATTAATTAGCAAAGAACATTCTTAGCTACCTATCAGTGAATATTAGAAGGGTTCTATTGGTTCCTTAATTCATAACATCCCAATAACAAAACTGAAGTCGGGCCTCATACATATCATGCCATAAGCTTTCGTCTGCTGAAGAAACCGAACGTCACTGCTAACGAGTAAAATATTGTTGACGTACAAAACGATAAATGTAAAATGTCTCCCACTCTGGTTGACGTATATACAACGATTCATTTACATTTAGCTGCCTTAAATCCTTTAGAGAAAAGTGTCAACTCCCCCACAGAGTTGTGAGACATATAATCCATCTCATCTATCATGGCATTACACCACGGATCTGCAAAACAACTAGCCATAGCCAAACTAAAAGATACTAGATCCTAGAAATGAAATAATTCCCCTTCAACTAAATAAAGATGATAACCTGAAGAAAAGGCTGAATGCCTCTCTCTAGGGGATCTTCGAGTAGGAGCAAGAGGCTGGGCTGGACGTGAAACGATAGGAAATTGAACATGAGCGGGTGAAGGAAAAATCTTAGGGAGAACTGGTGCTACAACGGGTCTAGAACATGGTCTAAAATCAAACTCGTCACATTGTCAATATGAGATAAACGCGGAAGCATAGCAACACTGATAGGAATAACACTGGTAAAACGATCTTCCTCCTTTATAAAATGAGCCTGAGCACACTTAACAATCTCCATGGGGCGAGAAGGACAATAAAACCTGAAACCTATCGATCTCTCTGGGAAACCAATAAAGAAATAACTTACAGTCCACGAATCTAACTTTTTGATATACGGGTTAAACAATATTACCTCTGCATGACAACCCCAAACACGCAAGTGATTAAGACTATGATTTCTCCCAGTCCATAGATGATCTAAAAGTAGTGTACTGGGATACAATACCCTAATCTAATAAACACTGATAGAATGGTCCCAAAAGTTGACCGTCTTGATTGATTTTATCATAATACTCGCCTCCTTGATCTAATCGGACAACTTTGATATTTTGATCTAACTGTTTCTCAACCTCTAACGGGAAAGTTTTAAATACATCAAGTAATTCAGACTTCTAATGGATAAGAAAAATAAAGGTATAACGAGAAAAATCATCAATGAAAGTGAGAAAATATTGATGACCATCTCGGGATAGAATAGGAAAAAAAATTGTATATGTTTGTATGAATCTATTGTAAAAGGTTTATCCTACGAGTAAATTGCTCATAAACTCTATAATGAAAAGAGTTCAACCGAGAAACTGAAACCAGAGATTGTCTTATCGAAGGAACATAAAAAATGCATGTCAAATCTAAAGTAACACTTGTGTCTAAAACCAGGCAAAAAAATGCCAACGAACTCAATAAGAAGGCTTCTTGCATCTCCCAAGAAAACCTGCTCCTCAGGCCTTGCGCTGCCTGCTGATAAACCCTTGTGGAGAATTTAAAATGTGAACAGCTACCCCAGAATTTGACCACCAAGAGTGGGTGGGAACATCAACCAAATGGATTCAAAGCAAACGTAAATGTGTGAGCGCACATTTCTATTGTCGTCATGCTCCAGCGATAAAAACTGAGATAAGGTACTGTACTGCCTTCCATTGACGGAACCCTCAAACTATTTTTAATGACATCTAACAGTTCTAGTGAGAACAAAAACAAAATAGCAGAAGTAGTTAGAGTTCGTCAATATTTCAATATTAGTCATTTGGTTATGGATTATAAAGTCTATAGTTGCATGAACAAAAAACTTATATTATGACGTGCAAAAAATAAATTTTATGCACATTTAACTTGATTTGTAAAAGATTTATAACTTGATGTTTTTAATCTTGATCCTACCTGGGGTTATGATGGTCGAGTCAAAGTGTATATAATATTTAAGGTATTGAATTTTCATTCTGCGGGTACAACGATATATCATTAAATCCCTCCTTTGGGTGGTAATTTGACATACAATGCCCCCTAGTTGGTGTTCACTCACGCTCAATACTAGACTGACCACGTACTATTTGACTCAAGACGCTTCCTCACATTTGGGCTGAGGGTTATCCTCATCTTCCTGTACCGTGTAGCCTACCTTGACCCATTAATTAATTAGAAATTTCTTAGCTTCCTTTGGGTGGCCTAATTATTTCAAGTTTAATTAGTACAAAGTAGTCTTAATGAAACTTTTCAAGAAAGTCTCAAAATTAAGAGAAACGTTCAACTCCATGGACAAACTCCTTTGGGTGTATTTGCCCATTTTATATCCCGATTTCCTAACGACTACTTGATCTCTTTTAAACCCCATTAGAGATCCTTGGGCATTAAATCCCTATATCATGAATGATATATATATATATATATATATAGATATAGCTAATATCGAATATAATTATTCAATTAATAATAAATGTGAATAATTTATTGTAATCCCTTAACAATAATAATTCTAGAGATTCAGAATGATGATAAGTAAAACATATATAAAATTTCATCTCTTTATAACAGTAGGCAAGAGCCAAACTCAATGCAAAAATGGCATATTTCATGATATAAGACCAAAAACCCATATAAACAGCACATCAAGAACAAAAACAGTTGCGATTTCCTTTTAAATTCAAACTGAATCAGCCAACATAAAACCCAACAAAAACCCAATATCCAGTTGGATTTCCCTTGCCGACTTCTCTCTTAAAACCCCAATGAAGTAACATAACAAAGCTTAACATATACATGGAAAAGGTTTCGAGTGAAGGCCGAGAATGGCAAAAAATGACGAATCATGAATCTAAAATCTTTCTAAGAACCATCTCAATACCCATTTATAGATCATTAAAACTAACACTAAATACAACTTCTTATTCGAGACATCCCCATACATTATCATTCGAAAATGATAACTTCAACTTTGATTTCGATGTCGAACTCTGATGCTCCTTTCACCTCGAATTGCTAAAAACGTAGAACTTGACATAGTGTTTTGGGGTTCAAATGTTGGTGGAAGTGAATTGGGGTTTTGGATTGGGATACCCAAATCCAACTAGTCAAAACCTGCATGAATTGAATCGAAGTAGAAGCACAAGAGTTTACCCAAAACGCAGCCAACACCTCCTTAACTTTTGAAATCTTCAGCCAACGTGAAACCCCTCGCAATGGGTAACAAGATCGCCAACAAATCAACATCGAATAGAGGGGTTTTCTTCTCCAATTCATCAATTAAACCCTATAATAACAAATAACATAATTTGGGGAAGAACACCCATTAAACCCTAGAATCCCTTAACTCCACAAGATTAGAAAAACCCTAATAACCAAATTGGATTATAGAAAACCCAATCTTTGATTACAGAAACCCCAATCTCAGTAGCCGAACTAACAACAAATCAAGTGCAAAAAACAAAAACAAAAAATTGTTTCAAATCATGAAACCCTCATGAGTAAACCTGAATCAGATGGTGGTAATCGATGATCGAAAAGCTGAGTTTTAAACCCTTTTAATTCTTCTGAAATCGATATAAAAAACCCTCTACTTTACAGGATTGTAGAGGATGAATTTAGGTGGCATAATTTTGGGAAGAGAGAGAGGAACCCTAAAAAAGTTTTGGGGGAGTGATTGATGTGCAGTCAAAGAGAGAGGAGAGAGTCGGTAAAGATACATATAAAAAATAAAAAAATTATGAAATCTTATTTACGTTATCTCGCTTCTCAAAACGTAATATCAATGTCAGGTACTTAAAACAAAACCATTAAAGTACAGAGAAACAAATCACCCCATTAAGCACAAAATTAAAATTACAGAGAAACAAATCTCACATAATTATTGAACCATAGTAATTTGTATTCTAGCTCTGACACCAATTGTTGGAATATTATACAATTGGCTATGATCAATAATAGGATATTGAAGACAGATTATACTAACCTCTTCTCTTGCTCTATGAAATTCCTCTGTTTTTGAGTGGAGTCTTCCCTTGGATTGGCTGCAGACCTCAATGAAATGGTTTTCTACGTTTTAGCCTCCAAGAGGGACTTCCTCTCTATTTAACCTGATAGGGTTATAGTGGTCTTCCCATTATACCCTCAAACCTTAAAAAAGAGTAACACTAGGTCCTACCTACCTTAACTTGGTGTAACAATTGGGCACAACCAATAATACCTATACGACCTATTAACATGTATGCTCATGAGCCGGAAGAGTAGTGCCGGTATGGATGGAAAATCTAACAAGTTTCGCACAAGTCTGATGTATATTTTTTGGGATGATGGTTCTTGAGATAGTTGGTGGAAGAAAGAGCATTAACAGCCTAGCAGATTGTATTAGTGAAATCTTTTTCCCACACTAGATCTGAGGCTTCATGGAATAACATCTGAACAAGATGCGGAAATTACGAGGAAGATGATTTTAGTAGGTTTGTGGTGCATACAAACAAACCCATTAGACAGGCTTCCGAAGAGTAAAGTTGTGAATATGTTGGAAGGAAGCCTTGAATCCTTGTGTTGGGGTATGAACTCGAATTTATGTTCGAGGTCATTTCAGTTTGAGTTATTTCAGTTCAAGGATTGAAGACGGATTGAAACGGATTGAAAATGAGATTTTCAATGTTCAGATTCAAACTGCTTAAGATCGACAGAAGTTCGAGCTGGTTAAGTATTGGGAATCCGAGGGGGCAAATCGCAACGCGGAAACACAATATGATTTTGCAAGAACTTGAAGAACCAACTCTAACCAAAAGAGAATTCAAACAAAGACAATAATCACATACACAAGGTTTAATTTAGATGGAAACCTTTTAAAGGATCAAAACCACCCCCGACAAGCATGACAAATATATTATCATTTAGGGTTACAAGAAGTTACAGAGATCACTCAACCTCACCTCTACCCTTACAGATAATCCCCAGCAAGAAACCCTAGAAAGAAAATCTAAGAAATCTCTTCATAGCTAAACCCTAGATTTCTCTCTCTTCTCTCTCTGACTCTTTCTCCTATACAAAGGCCTTTAACATACACTCTATATTTATAAACTTTTCATTAGGTCATCTCTGAAATACGCATCACGAGATAATCTATCGCTTTGGATCAAATTCCCTTCAAAAAGAACTTAGAAACAAAAAAACAAAACTATTTTTGTTCGAACGAGTCATTAGGTCGTTCAAATGACCATTTGACAATCTTCTGGAATTTTAGCCCAAGAGCTCAATTCGTTTGAACGACTTTCCCCTATTTTGAGCTATAATTCCAAACAATAAGTATCCTGAAAATTTGAACTGGTTAAGTTACCTGGAGTTCGAACTGATTAAGTATCTTGAAGACTCAAGCTGGTTCTGTTCGAGTTGCTGAAGAAGATCTGAAAGTAGGTCGAAGTCACTCGAACGATAATGGAGCTGGTTCGAATGAGATTGTCTAATTTTATGTTTTTCATTCAAGGACCGAAGAAGTCGTTCGAACGAGATGGGATTTCGTTCGAACGACATGTATGTTTCTAGGGATGGAACCTCTTATCGCTAAAGTTGTTCGAACAACTTTGTACTTCGTTCGAATGAGTTTTGCCAGGTTACCTTTTGTGAGTTCTTATGAGATGTCGAGTTTTGCCTCGAGATCCGTTCTACTTGTATTTAGTTCTCTAGTATATAAAGAGGACTTAGGCTATTTTTATTAGTTGATCTAATCCTTCTGTGTGAGTTTAATTCTAGAGACCTAGAATTTAAGAGACTCCATTAAAACTTGGGAAGCTTGGAAATATCGTTGTAACCTGTTTAATTATGGTAGAATCTTCTCGGGGAATGGTTTTTTATCCACAAAGGGTTTTCCACTTCCCTCCTATGGGTAAATAATTGTGTTCTTGCTTTCGCATAATTTCTTATTAGCATTTTCGTTTATCATTATTGGGGCAAGGGATTGGGATTAGCTACCCTGATTCCTAACAACTTGTGTCAGAGCAAGGTTAGGGCTTGTGCAATTAGAGCGATGACCGATATGGAGAAATTAGAAATTGATGAATTCAATGGATTAAACTTTGGGATTTGGAAGATGCAAATAAATGATTTCTATATGCGGAGGATTGTAATTTTCTTCTAGGAGGGATTTCGACGAAGTCAACCAATATGGATTGTTTGAAGTGGAAGCTTTTAGATTAAAATATTCTTGGTAAAGTTCGTTCAACACTCTCAATATCTATTTCTTTTAAATTGCCTAAAGTGAGTACCATGTTAGAGATGATGGTCAATTTATCAAAGATGTTTGAATAAACTTCGATTGATTTAAATTCTCAGAAGTGTGTTACGAGTATTTCAAATTCTCGTAAGCGGGTTACTTTCAGCGACGTAGTAGAAGTCTTTGGTAAGGATTCTTGCGTAATACCTTTTGGATCTTCGTTGTTAACATCGGTTGATTACTCGGATGTTGAAGTTAAAGGAAAGAGAGTTTCACTTATTGAGAATGGAAGCAAAAGGCTCATAAAGGCATGAAATTGCAATCAGCAAAATATTTGTTAGAATTACGGTAAAGTTGGTCATAAGAAGAAAGATTGTAGATCGACAAAGAAGAGAAGATCTGTAAAGAGACGTTCGATGACTTTCTCTGGGGAAGGTAAAAACTTCGATAGTGCCTCCAATCTTATTTCTAATGATTTGTGTGATATGACTTGTAATATTCGGGACAAACCATGTAATGTGATTCATGGTACTCGGGATAAGTCATGTCGGTTGTCTTATGGAGTTCGTAAAAGGTCGAGGTTAGACTTGGATGCTCCATTGGAAATTACGTCAGGTAAAAACGAATTGTCTAGCAATGATGAGTGTTATCACATAGTAGATAATGGAGTTATTTAGATTGCATTAACGAATAAAAATTCGTTAAGTTCGGACACGATGCAATATGTGTCTAGTATGGCTAGAAATATATTTTTGAGCCAACTATTAAACTTGGGTCTTTTGGCTACCTTCGACGATGATGCTTTCGAGATCATGAAGGAGGCTATTACTTTAGTTTTGGCAAAAGACAAGATCCGTTCATAGGAGCGTGTAACGCTAATGATGAGATTATTGGTGTTGTTACTTCGATGGTAAACTCTAGAGCATGGTATGAAAAACTTTGTCACGTGAGCATTTGGATGAAAATATTGTTCTCGAGGAGAATACTTGACAAGTTAAAATTGAAAGATTTGTTCTTTTGTGAAGATGTTATCTTGGTAAAGCAAAAAAAAGTTGGGTTTCCTAGAAAGAGAAGAAAATGGAATATGGGATCGAACCACTTATACGATAATGTATGAGAACCGACTAGAGTTAGTTCCAACGGGGGATTTCATGGTTTTATTGTTTTCATTGGTGATTCTACACGAGAGCTTGATGTACATTTATTGAAGAATAAAATGGATTGGTTTGATGTCTTCGCTAGATGGAAAACTTGGGTTGAGATTGAGATTAGTTCAATGTTGAAGCGTTTTGGGTCTAACGATGATGGTGATCAATTTTGTTGTGATGAGTTTGTTTTAGATAAAGCATCTATTGGGATTGAAAGGCTTGAGAAGATTCTAATAATACCACAATAGTTTGGTGTGGCTGAAAGTGTGGTCCATGAGATTACTGAATGGGCGCGAAGTATGAAATGTTTCATCGAGTTGTCAAAGCAGTTTTGGGTGGATTCGGTAGTTTTGGTGGTTGATACATATTCTTGGTATGCATTAGATCTTGGACTATTAGAAGAGATCAATTGGACAAAAAAGGAGGTAATCATTTATACTTTTTATTATCTATTCTAGTAGTAGATCATTGCTAGATTATATGTCTAGGTTGTGCATGTTCATTGGATATGTTTGTAATGATTTTGGTGACCGATCTTGTGATACGAAGAATCAGAAAATTATCCAACCTATTGATGTGATATCCAATGATGATGTCTTTTGTGAAGATATGGATAAGTAAACCAAAAAAGAGGATTTATCGGGGTCATGTAAGTATGTAAAAATCTCTGCAGAGATAGTGTTGGAACCATTGGTTGAAAAGGTCCAACGAGAATCGTATACTCCTCCGATTGTAATGAAAAGAAGAACCAAGGTTTCGAGACCTACGGCCCGTTATCATTACTCTCGACATTGTTTGTGGCTAGCCGGTATTGGTGATGACTACCAGGTGGCTTTACAAGGTGAGGTCATGGGCAAGTGGGAACTTGTTATGGATGATGATGAGATAGGATCTCAATCGTCATATCAGGTATAAGATGTAATTCTATTACTGATGGTAAAACTCTTTACTTCACAAGTTGGTTTACAAGTTAAATGGGAACAAGTTTGTTCAAGCAGTTTAAGGTGAAACTTATGGTAAAGTGCTTTCATGAAGAAACAGATGGTTATGTCAAGATGTTTTGGTTCACCGATTGTTAAGCTAATTATTTTGTGGCGGTTTTTGTTTTTCGGATTGAGTGATTCTTGATACGAAATAAAAATTCTTCATGATTGATCTTATTGAAGATGGATATATGTAAGTCGGCTACATGGATACATAGTTACTGGGTGAAGTTGCATTATGGAGGCTCATACATGAGAGCTTCATATGCGTATTCGAGATATACACCAAAATGATGGGGTTCGATGTTGGATATATTCATATCATTGATAGTTTTTTTTTGGGAAACACCACAGAGACCATTGTTGATGTTATGAGTTTTAAGAACTTATGGATCATCCGTTCTTAGAGTATGGATGATATGCTAGTTGCGTATGCAAGTTCTAGCATGGGTGAGATTGAAGAGTCGTGGGAACGATTATCTCAATAAAGGGTTGGACCGATGGATTGGCTAATTCTTGGCATATGGTATAGTTCAACAAGAAGAACGTGAAACATAAGTTGTTATTGGCATAGTACATTAAGACTGGTAGAGTGTTGTTTGGTAGCGCACCATTTGTCGTTACTTCGGGCTTGAGACACGTATTTGTTTGACTATGGAATACGATGTGTGTAGATCGAGGTATGTCAAAACTCATTGATAATTTGTTTGCTAATGTATGTCATTGTTTACATGAGACCAAAGTTTTCTCATGAAGTGGGAGCTGTGAGACGTTGATGATAAATATTATGTATTCGAAGAAGACTTGGTTGTAGCTCATAGCTATGAAGTGTTTCTTGTTCAGCTTGCAGGATTATGTTTACTTGTAATGGCGAAGTACGTTAGTGACATGGAAAGGAATACAGTTTCGTGGTGTTATACTGAAACCTCTTGGCTATCGAGATGACAATGGTTAATTGCATCATTGATTGCAAAGGCATAAGTACAGTGCGGCTTTGAAAGTTTGTGTGGTACGGTAGCTTTTGGCATGAAGAGTTCGGTTTGACACGGTTACAAATGTGGTTACTTTGAAGATAGGTGTACTTACGGGAACCTTTCATTCTAAATTTCAAGTGGGAGATTTGTTGAAGATTATGAAATTTCGTAAGGGGGTCTTCATGGCATTGAAGGTCCTGGTAGTCTGGGTAGTGCGAACAATTCATTTGGAGATCTGGAGATAGGTTACAATAGATTCGATTTCAAGTGGGAGATTGTTGAGGTATGAACTTGAATTTATGTTCGAGGTCGTTTTAGTTCGAGTTATTTCAGTTCAAGGATTGAAGATGGATTGAAAATGAGTTTTCAATGTTCAGATTCGAACAGGTTAAGATCGACAGAAGTTCGAGCTGGTTAAGTATTTTGAAAATTCGAACTGGCTAAGTTACCTGGAGTTCGAACTGGTTAAGTATCCTGAAGACTCGAACTAGTTCTGTTCGAGTTGCTGAAGAAGAGCTGAAAGTAGGTCGAAGTCATTCGAACGAGAATGAAGCTCGTTCGAACGAGATTGTCTGATTTTACGTTTTTCATTCAAAGACCGAATAAGTCGTTCGAACGAGATGAGATTTAGTTCGAACGACATGTATGTTTCTAGGGTTGGAACCTCTTATCGTAAAAGTCGTTCGAACGACTTTGTGTTTCGTTCGAGCGAGTTTTGCCAGGGTGCCTTTTGTGAGTTCTTCTGAGACGTCGAGTTTTACCTTGAGATCCATTCCACTTGTATTTAGTCATCTAGTATATAAAGAGAACTTAGGTTATTTTTGTTAGCTGATCTAATTCTTTTGTGTGAGTTTAATTCTAGAGACCTAGAATTTGAGAAACTCCATTAAAGCTTGAGAAGATTAGAGAGATCGTTGTAACCTGTTTGATTATAGTGGATTGTTCTCGGGAAGTGGTTTTTTATCCGCAAGGGTTTTCCACTTCCCTCCTCCGTGTAAATCATTGTGTTCTTGCTTTCGTATAATTTCTTATTGGCGTTTTCGTTTATCGTTCTTGGGGCGAGGGATTGGGATTAGCTACCCTGATTCCTAACACCTTGCAAATTCCTCCCAAGGCTATTCTATCTTCTTCTTCATGATCACAACATGATTCTTCGAGAATGTAAGTTTGGCAAAGTATTTCACATTTCTAATATGGCATTTGTATTGTTTGGGGAGACGATTTGCTACATTTGCAACTATATGGCAGCATTAAATTCTGAAAGGAATTAAGCGTGAGATGGGCCTGTAATATTTATGTAATGTTAGCTACATGTTCCAATACCAAACGAGGGCATGAGTCAGTTTGAAAACGAATAATTTATCTTAAAATTGCCTCAGGGGTTCTTTCTGAATTTATCTGTACTTTTTCATTCTTTAAAACGACATCCGGTTCCAGTCCCTGTAACTAAGGTTTTGAAGTTGTATTTGCCACCTTTTCAGACTGTTGTAGCTGACCTAGAAAATATGCTGGAAGGAGATTTTCAAGGAGGGATTTATTGTTATGTATGGTGGTCCGTAAGAGTATTCAAGTAATGCTCAATGCTCCAAATAGGGTGGGAGACGACGATACATAATAGCAGTTGCACGATTTTGCCCTTGTAGATCTCATATGGTCAAGGGACATGTTCTACTCCCAATCAAGATACCGATAACAATCCAGGTATGTATGCCATACATTTGTACTTATCATGGTTATATAGAGAGTTCTTTTTGATCAGTCAAAATTGGAGAGTATGTTTTGTTACATCGTATAGGACATCTGGACATGTTGTGAGAGAAATATATATAGATTTATTATTTATGATATTTCGCTAATTACTCAATACTTATTGTAGCATTAGAATTAGTATAATTTAATATGTATGTAAAATGCGAATTGTCTACCTGTAGATTCAACATGTAGCTTTGATGGTAGATGTGTCTTCTATGGTACTACTTGTATAACATGTTTAGAAATGTATGAAGATATACCTCAAAGAACGTCATTGCCACAAGGTTTTTCCACAGAAAAAAATATGTTGATTTTAGTCGAAAGCATATGTAGTCTGAATTATCTTGTAGTACTAATCAGTGTCAATTCGTCCACTGATGATTTGAACTTTTAATTCTTCTTTTTTCATGTGGATATCGCCCCATGTATGTTTCTGTGGAAGACTCAACATAAAAAATTATGACAGCAAAATAAACTCTATATCATATGGTATTCTCAGAGTAGGTCATGAAATGATTCTCTATAGACTTAATAAGTACGTAACCCAACGTTTTGCATAATTCAAATTCTGAATACTGAAAATTTAAGGGTATTGCAGAAGGCATCTGGGCATATACTTTTATTGAGAGAATGCTATTCCAACCCTATTCCTTGTCGTACTTTGTAACGTATGTAGTTGGGTGTAGTAGTATTGAGGTCCCAAGAGTTATGATCATTATTAGTACTCAATCCATCCCTTTAAATCTGTCTGTCATATCTTATAAAACCCACTTATAAATTGTTAAACTAACTTCATGTTTCACCCTTCAATTAGTCTTTACCCCACACATTTCACTGGTTGACCATCCGTAAAACCTCAGATCAGTGGTAAAGTCTGCTTTTGCAAAATGTGGAGGCTAATCACACTATATTTTGAGGTATCTGGGGGTTAAGTTATATTTTCGCAAAGAAAGAGTAAAAATGAAATTTCATATGTTGTTGGTTGTTGCTCTTCTAATAGTAAGTCTTGGTTCATCCTCTTCTTCTCATATTCTTTGTAGTTTAGTCTTAATGACGTTAGCTTTCAAAATTTCCACCAAGTGTTTTTTTTTTTAAATGTTGGGTCCTTTCACCTTTGTAGTTAAGTATGCAGTTGTGTGTGGATTGTGTTGTAGTAGGTTGGTCCAATCAAAAGACACATTGACTTGGTATTAATCCATCCTCTTTGAAATTCTGTGTGTGGCAAAGAAAGAAGAATGCATTTTGAGTCGTTGTTGGTTGGTGCTGCTCTTCTACTTTCACTTCTTCAACTGTGTAATTGCAGTGGTATTTCTGCATACACTAATTGCTCCCAGCGCTTTGAATGTGGGGATGATGCCTTCTCGTATCCCTTTTGGGGAAATAAACGTCCGCAATATTGTGGGGTAATCAGGTTTGGACTTGATTGCCAAAATTTCTACACGGAGATTGAGATTAAGGAACAAACTTACAGAGTTTTGAGTATCAGTGATGCCAATTATATAATGACAGTCATAAGATCTGATGTTTTGAATTTAGGTTTGGGCTATTGTCCTTCTAATTTAATTTTTAGTAATTTAGCTTTCGACTTGCGTGATTGTTAGAATAAGGTATTTTTGCATCATTGTATTTTGTTCCCTATTCGATCACCTCTTAAATCAAGTGGCTAGAACGTTAGGAATTTCAGTTAGTGCCGCTCTTCTAGTTTCGGCACATTTTTCATTTTCCGAATCATGTAAAAGGAAATAATAGACATTTCTCATTTTCGTTTCTTGCATCGTTTGTTTACCGGTACCCTTTTCACTAATATAGTCAAAGAGGATCACTGGATCAATAATAGAGTAGGTCACTTGAGGGTATCCTCCAGCCACATGTTTTTTGTTGTTGCTATGTACTACAGTATAAAATTGTGGTTCAACTTTTCCACAAGATTGTGGTTTAAGTTTGCACTTCTGTGTGGACTCTGTTGTAGTAAGGGCTGGCAATTTGACCCGAACCCGTTAACTCGACCCGAATTTCGCGGGTTTGGGTTTAACATTTTTGGGTTTCATGTCAATTCGGGTCGACCCAACTAACCCGTTTAGATAACGGGTTGGGTTTCACTGTCCTGAGTTTGGGTTGACCCGCGAACCCGTTTATCCCAAATATAATTTAATGTTATACTCTAACCAATTCTTGCTGAAAAACACCGTTTGGACAAAGATGGTAACAATTACTTCATTTTCCTCTATTTGATTATACTTTTTTCAATAGATGTTTTTCACCAACGAGCTCTTGATTATTCAAATTACGAAGTTCTAGTTTTTATTTTAGTGTTTCTTCAAAAGTGTTTGATTATTAAATTTCTCTATATAGTTCTCTCTCTCTGTTTTGGAGTGAAGGATTCATTCGATCCCAATGGCTCCGATACTCTTTAACATTCTCATAGGTTAAACTTTTGTTTCACCATTCTCTCTTTCTCTCCCTCTCTGAAGAATGCTCTTTCTTTAAATCTCTTTTTCTAATTTGTGTGTTTCTTGTAGATTGTTATCATCTACTAGATGTCAGTTTTTGATCTCATTTCATTGTTGATTTTCAAATATTCTCACAATAACCCTCTAATCATCTGATTCTCACTTGCATTTTGTGATTTTTTTTTACTTATACGGGTTAATGGGTCGGGTCGGGTCAATCCGATTAAAAGCATGTCGGGTTTGGGTTCATGAATCTGACCTATTTAATAAATGGGCCGGGTTTGGGTTTGGTGTTTCTCAACCCGAACCCGAGATGACCTGTGACGGGTTGACCCGACCCGACCCAATTGCCACCTCCTACTTGTAGTTAGGGGTTCTCCCGTAGAAAGAAATATTTGTACTATACTACTAATCCATCCTCATTCTAAAAAAATATATAAAAAAAATTATCTTTTCCTTTGAAAGTCTGTGCATGGCAAAGAAAAGAAAAAAAGAATGCAATTTGAGTTATTGTTTTTGGTTGGTGCTGCTCTTCTACTTTCACTTCTTCAACTGTGTGTTTGCAATGATATATTTTTATTTTTTTTTGCTAGGCAAACCGGGGTTAGGCAAGGACCCTGCAGCCAGATATATTAAAAACAACAAAACAATTACAATCTATAGTACCTCTTGTCCTCAACATCCTCATTTAACATAATAACAAAAAGAACAGGCAAAGAGTTAGGGGAGAGGGTATAAAGACCAAAAATAGTGTAAAAGGAAGCCATTAAATCATCACATCTGTTGGCTTCTTTAAAGACATGATAGATGCTGAAGTAGTCCAGAGTGGAGATGATCTTTTTAATAACTTGGGCAGTAAGATAGCATTCCCAGGGAGGCTCAACCCCATCTCTAAACCATCAGTTTTGAGTCAGTAGCTACAATAATTCTAGGAAATCCATTTTCAACTCCCTTTAGCAACCCCCTCATGGATGGATTGCATCTCATGAAGTACAACAGAAACAGGAGCTACAACTCCCCCATAACCAGCCAAAAAATGACCAAGAGAATCCCTGAAGAGACTGCCAATACTCCCTCTTTCAGCAGTGAGAAACCCATCTGTACTTAGAAGAACACAATTTTGATCAAGAGGGGTCCAAGAGCAGTATGTGATACGAGGCAAAATAAAACTAGGATTGAGATCCCAGACATAACACAAGTCTCTAGCCTAATTAGGAGTATCTTTGGTACTTTTGACAAAATATCTGAGTCTCTGGGTAACATCAAAAGATATAAGCTTCAGCATCAGAGTTTCACTCCATCTCCCATTTCTAAAAATTTGACGGTAAGTCTGATGCAGATGCCTTTATTGATTGGTTAGATAAAGTCGAGAAGATTTTCAAGTATAAGTGTTATGGAGATCCAAAACAGGTAACAATTATTGAATCAAGGTTATCTGGTTATGCGCTTACTTGGTGAAATAATGTCCAGCAGACACGAAGAACGAAAAGCTCAGGGGTATTCCTATATTACTGAATGGTGGAAAATACGACGTGATATGAAGGAAATGTTTATCCCAATAAATTATAATCGGGTAGTCTTTGGCAAGCTTCAAACTTTGAAGATGGGTCTCTATACTATTGAGGAGTACACTGACCAATTTTATTTTCTTGAGTCTCGAGCTCATCTCTATGAAACCGAGCAATAGAGAGTTAGCAGGTATAAAGGTGGCCTAACCAAGAAACTTCAGGAACTAATTGTTCTTCAACCAGTTTACTGCCTCTCTGAAATTGTCCAATTAGCTAAACAAGCAAGTTACCATCTAGTTAAAGTCATCCAACAAATGTCACACCGACCGTGCAAGCCAATTCAACGTCATCAGTTCAACGTACCTTTGTTTTTGGCAATTGTTTCGGTTGTGGAAAACCGGGTCACAAAAAAAAGGATTGCCCACAATTTGCGAAATGGGTTGGTTTAGTTGTTGATGGTATGAGGGAACACATGATTGCCACGGTACAACGAGTCTTACAGGAAGAAGATGAAGATGAGTATGATGATCTTGAAGGTGTTACCAAAGTGGCACGAGCTTCATCAGGAGCACCCTCAATCTGATTTCGTGGTTAAAATCTTCCGTAAAGGGAAGGATTTGAAATGAATCACATGTCTTGATCGTTTCCCACACGACGTAGGAGTGCATATAATTTTAGTTTATTTATATATTTGTTAAATTAGCTTAGTTTCTATTTTGATTAGGAATAAGGTTTCTAAAATAAGGTCCCTTCTATATCTATAAAACTATAAAACGGAGAGTTTGGTCTTAAATTACTTAGTTGGTTAGTTTTAGAGATTGAACTTATAAAGTTTCTCTAAAATTAGTATTCTTATTGAAACACTAATTTCTTTCTATTGAATTATATTTAAGTGTTTTCCTTACTAGATTGCTTCCGCCTAGTAGTTTAGGCCACAACAATTGTATTGAATGCTTTTTCGAAGACTGGAGTCTCTCTCTGTTTGTGAGAAAAACATTATGTAATTGGTGGGGCTTGTTTAAGCTCTTCGTAGACTGAAGTCTCTGTTTGTGAGACTCTTAGGTGAAAAGAGTGAGATAATACATTTTCAGTTGTTATTGATTGGTGCTGCTCTTCTAGTTTCGGTTCTTCAAGTGTGTGTTTACAACAATATCTTTGCAAAATGTGGAGGCTAATCACACTATATTTAGAGGTATCGGGGGGTAAATTTAGATTTTTGCAAAAAGAATAAGAATGCAATTTCATTTTCTGTTGGTTGCTGCTCTTCTAACAACAAGTCTTCTTCTTCTGCTCCTAGCCTTTGTAGGTTGAGTATTACTGTATATAGGACCACAAACCCTAAGGAGGATCAATAATAGACTAGGTCTGATTGTATCCTCCTGCCACAATTATTTTTTGTATGTACAGTATAAAGGGCCAGCAGAGTGACTTTAGTCTTTGAATAAGGTGTTAAGGTATGAACTCGAAACTATGTTTTGTCAAGACTGGAAACTGGTTAGATTCGTTCGAACGAAATTGTCGTCCGTTCGAACGAAGAGTGAAGCTTGCTGGAATTTTGCCCAAAAGGACAAAGTCGTTCGAACGACTTTGTGACTCGTTCGAACGAGATTGGCGTTTAACGTTTTTAGAAGTTCCCTCCGGTTTTAGAAGTTTGATTATGAGACGTAGGAGTTTTCCTCGAGATCTGTACCCTAAATTAGAAGTTTCTAATCTTGGTGTAAGCTCCCTACTATATAAAGAGGTGCTAGGTTATTGTATTAACAATCTTGTGAGAGTTTAATCTTAGAGAAGCTTTAAGGTTTGAGAGACTCCATTATTAAGCTTTGAGAAAGCTTTGAGAGATCATTGTAACTTGTTTGATTTACATAGTGAATTGCTTAGGAGTGGTTTTTTATCCGAAAGGATTTTTCACTTCCATCCTCTAGAAATTTTGTGTGTCTTATTGTTCTTGCTTGATTCTTGTTTATTCTCTTATATTGGTATTTCCGCGTAATCGTTCTTAATGAGAGGAAGAGAGTAGCTAACTCGGATTCTCAACAATTGGTATCAGAGCTAGCGTTTAGGGCTTGTTGTGGTGAAGAATGATGGCCGATCAAGAGAAGTTAAAGATCACGAAGTTCAATGGTTCTAATTTTGGAGTGTGAAAGATGCAGATAGAAGATTACCTTTATCAGAAGGATCTTGATCTACCGCTGGGTAGAGCTGAGATGAAGCCAGTAGATTTCGATGAAGCTAAGTGGGCGCGATTGGATTGCAAAGCGCTTGGAACCGTTAGGTTAGCGCTATCATCTCAAATTCTATACATGATCTCCAAAGTTACGACGACGAAGGGATTGATGGAGACGTCGTCCGCTATATACTCGGAATCGTCCGGGGCAAATAAGGTTCACCTTTTACGGCGCTTGTTTACCTTGAAGATGAAGGATAATGGTAGTGTGCAAGCTCATATCAGTGAGTTCAATACCATACATGCTCAACTAGAATCCGTAAAAATTACTTTTACCGAGGAGGTGAGAGCGTGGGCTCTTCTTGGGCAGATGCCAGAAAGTTGGGAAGGATTTATTACAGCAGTGAGCAACTCATCTGGAAAGGAAGACATCAAATTTGACACTATAGTCTCGTTGATTATGAGTGAAGAGAATGGGCGTAAAACATCTGAACCCTCTTCGAGTTCAAACGGCAGTATGTTGAACGTCGAGGAAAGAGGGAGGTCTTACAGAAAAGGGCTGAAATTTGGAAGGGGTCGATCACAGTCAATAGGAAAGTCTAAGCCGTCCGGTGCGTGTTGGACTTGTGGAAAGAAGGGTCACTTCAGGCGAGATTGTAACTCTTCTTCTTCAAAGAAGATTGATGATGAAGAGAAAGACACAATGAACCTTACTGAGGAGATTAGTTATGACGAGGCTCTACTACTTTCTTGTGACGATGCTAACGAATCTTGGATTGCTGATTCATGCGCTTCCTTCCATGCTACTGCGAACGTAGGTTTTCTTACCAATATTGTTAAAGGTGACTTCGGTACGGTCTTTCTTACAGATAAGAGTACACGCAATATTACTAGAAAGGGAAATGCTAGGCTGTTGTTACCTTCAGAGGGAACATTGGTTTTACAGAATGTGCGACTTGTACCTAAACTGGGGCGTAACCTTATATCGGTTAGCAAATTGTCGGATGATGCCGGATACGAGTGTACCTTTGGCGCAACTTTCTGGAAGGTTACAAAGGGAGCTATGTTGGTAGCTCGAGGCTTACGACAAGGAATTCTGTATACAACGCAATAAATAATTTCCGCTATTTGTGCGACTACTCCGGGGATTGATACAAGTACGTGGCACAAATGGCTCGGTCACATGAGTGAGAAGGGGATGAAGATAATGGTAACAAAGGGAAAGCTAGAGGGTCTTGCTGAGATTGATCTCAAGTTTTGTGAAGAATGTGTTCTTGCGAAGCAGAAGAAGGTCAGTTTCAAATTATCTCGAAGATCAAGGAAACCCGAAAAGCTGGATCTTGTACATACAGATGTTTGGGGGCCAACCAAGGTGTCTTCTCTTGGTGGTTATCATTACTATAAGGTCAGTTTCAAATTATCTCGAAGATCAAGGAAACCCGAAAAGCTGGATCTTGTACATACAGATGTTTGGGGGCCAACCAAGGTGTCTTCTCTTGGTGGTTATCATTACTATGTTACTTTTATCGATGATGCTACTCGTAAACTATGGGTCTACTTCGTGAAGAACAAGTCAGATGTGTTCGATAAATTCAATAGGTGGAAGGCTCTAGTTGAAAATGAAACCGGGTTGAAACTGAAGTGTCTCAAATCGGATAACGGGGGCGAATACAGTAGTGACGAGTTTGAAGACTTTTGCGCATCAAACGGGATTAGGAGACAGAAAACTATTCCCGGAACACCGCAACAAAATGGTATTGCAGAATGTATGAACCGAACAATAAATGATAGAGCGAGGAGTATGAGACTCAACGCTGGATTACCAAAGTGTTTTTGGGCGAATGCGGTTAGTACGGTGATGTACTTGATTAATAGAGGGCCTTCGACGGCTTTGGACTTTGGAATTCCGAAAGAAGCATGGATCAGTAAAGAGGTAAACCTTAATTACTTGCGTATTTTCGGTTGTATCTCATATGTGCTTGATAATTCAGATACAAAGACCAAGTTAGATGCAAAGTCGACGAAGTGCATTTTCATTGGATACGGTGGTGATGAGTTTGGGTACTGGTTTTGGGATGCGAAGAATCGAAAAGTTATTCGGAGCCGTAATGTTACATTCAATAAGGAAGTCTTATATAAAGATTTCAAAGTACCTGTGAAAAGTATTCGAGGTGAAGAAGAGGAAAGTGTCGACATTGAAGATGATGAGCCCTCTCGAGAGGATAATGAAGAAGTCGTTGTTGAGTCCGATACACCGGATTAGAACGAGGAACCTAATGTTCTAGACATTCCAATAGCACTTCGAAAGGAGCCGAGAGTTACGAGAATTCCTGCAAGGTACGTAAATTCTTTAAATCACTTGTTACTTATAGATGGTGGTGAACCTGAAAGTTACAAGGAGACTTTAGATGTGGAAGCCAAGAGCAAGTGGGAGCTTTCTATGGATGATAAGATGCAGTCATTGTCAGTTAATCGAACTTGGGATTTAATTCGGTTACCAAAGGGGAAAAGAGCATTACACAACAAGTGGGTATACAAACTAAAGCAGGAATCTGATGGTTCAAGAAGATTTAAGGCTAGACTTGTGGTGAAGGGCTTTCAACAAAAAGAGGGTGTTGATTTCGGTGAAATTTTTGCTCTTGTGGTGAAGATGTCTACTATTCGGGTTGTGATGAATATAGTTGTTGTTGAAGACTTGCATCTTGAGCAATTAGATGTCAAGACAGCTTTTCTTCACGGCAATCTTCATGAAAATATATATGAAGCAGCCGGAAGGATATTCAGTCAAGGGGAAGGAAGATCACGTGTGTAGGCTCACGAAGAGCTTATATGGTTTGAAACAAGCACCGAGACAATGGTATTTGAAGTTTGAACAATTCATGTCCAGAAATGGTTATTCGAAGAGCAATGCGGATCACTGTTGTTTTATCAAGAAGGCGGGGAACTCATATGTCATTCTACTTCTGTATGTAGATGATATGTTGGTCGCAAGTGCTGACCTGAAAGAAATTGTTAAGTTGAAAGAATAATTATTCCAGGAGTTTTCTATGAAGGACTTGGGTGTTGCAAAGCAAGTTCTTGGTATGCGTATTACAAGGGACAGAAAACGGCGAGAGCTGAGGCTATCTCAAGCTGAGTACATCGATAAGGTACTCAAGCGATTTAACATGGATGGTGCTATTGTTGTTAGTACACCATTGGGAGGTCACTTCAAGTTATCAAAGGATTGTTGTCTGAAGACGCAGAAGGATCGTGATGATATGAGGAAGATTCCTTATCAGTTCGCGGTTGGTAGCCTAATGTACGCTATGATTTGTACGAGACCGGACATTGCCCAAGCAGTGGGAGTTGTGAGTAGGTATATGAGTAATCCAGGCCAAGAGCATTGGAGAGCTGTGAAATGGATACTTAGGTATCTAAAGCGGACTCAAGACATGGCATTGTGTTATGGGGGTTCTCAGATATGCTTACAAGGTTTTGTTGATTCTGATATGGCGGGAGACATTGATAGGCGGAAGAGTACTAGTGACTTCGTTTTTACATTGGGAAGCGGTGTGGTTAAATGGGTTTCTAGGTTACAGAAGATTGTAGCTTTGTCTACGACGGAGGCAGAATATGTTGCGGCTACAGAAGCGTGCAAGGATATGGTTTAGCTAAAAGGGTTGATGAAAGAGCTCGGTCAAGAACAACGTTCTCCTATGTTGTATAGTGATAGTCAAAGCGCTATACACTTAGCGAAGAACTTAGTTTTTCACTCTAGGACCAAGCATATTGATATTCGATATCACTATATTCGGTCGCTCCTCGAGGACAGTGTGCTGAAGCTTTTGAAGATTCATACTGATGTGAATCCGGCCGACATGTTTACGAAGGTGGTGACTTTTCAGAAGTTGACAACATGTACAACTTCTGTGGGCATTCAAGGTTGAAGATCCGGGTACTGGGCAATTCATTTTTGGAGATCTGGAGATGGGATACAATAGGTTCGATTTCAAGTGGGAGATTGTTAAGGTATGAACTCGAAGCTATGTTTTGTTAAAACTGGAAGCTGGTTAGATTCGTTCGAACGAAATTGTCGTTCGTTCGAACGAAGAGTGAAGCTTGCTGGAATTTGGCCCAGAAAGACAAAGTCGTTCGAACGACTTTGTGACTCGTTCGAACGAGATTGGCGTTTAACGTTTTTAGAAGTTCCCTCCGATTTTAGAAGTTTGATTATGAGACGTAGGAGTTTGCCTCGAGATCTGTACCCACATAAATTAGAAGTTTCTAATCTTGGTGTGAGCCCTCTACTATATAAAGAGGTGCTAGGTTATTGTATTAACTATCTTGTGAGAGTTTAATCTTAGAGAAGCTTTAAGGTTTGAGAGACTCCATCATTAAGCTTTGAGAGATCATTGTAACCTGTTTGATTTACATAGTGAATTGCTCGGGAGTGGTTTTTTATTCGAAAGGATTTTCCACTTCCATCCTCTGGAACTTTTGTGTCTTTTTGTTCTTGCTTGATTCTTGTTTGTTCTCTTATATTGGTGTTTCCGCGTAATCGTTCTTGACGAGAGGAAGAGAGTAGCTAACTCGGATTCTCAACATATGAAGTAAGGAGTGGCCGGTTCTCATTTTTCTTTTCGCTAAACTTCGTTAGCTTTCAAGAATTTCCGCAAGATTGTGGTTATGTGTGGACTCCTGTTGAAAGAGATACACTGCCTTAATACTAATCTCTTTGAAAGTCTGTGTAGCAAAGAGAGAAGAATGCATTTTCAGTTGTTGGTTGGTGCTGCTCTTCTAGTTTCAGTTCTTCAAGTATGTATTTGCAGAATTGCAGTAATATCTCTGCATACACTAGATGCTCCAAAAACTTCAAATGTGGAGATGATTCCTACTTGTATCCTTTTAGGGGAGGTGGACGTCCGTACGATTGTGGAGTTTATGGCTTTGAACTCAATTGTCACTGAAATTCCTACACCGATATAATTATGAAGCTTATAGAGTTTTGAATATAAGTGAAGCCAATCAGATTATGACAATAGTAAGATCTGATGTTTGGAGTTTGGTTTCTAGTTCTTGTCCGTCTGAGTATTAGTGAAGCCAATCAGATTATACCTGAGCCATCTTCACTCTTTCATCTACTCTAACCTTCGCATCTCAAGATCTAGTACACGCATGTATATTTTAAGCTTGACAACTAGTACGTACCCGAAGTAGGAAAAGTTCAAAAACATTAATCTACTCTGTAATTTAGGAAATAAAATGAATAATTGTGACACATAAGAAGCTGTTTTTACTTTTTGGTAAGTTAAAAAGGGGTCAAGGAGCTTTGAACAAAGATTTTGGATACTCTCACAGACTTTAGTAGCTAAGCTAGTTGTGATCTATCGATTGACTACTTAACATTCGGGTATGAAGAAGCAAATGCACAAATGTTTATGAACTATTGATTTAAAATTGCCACATGCAGGCTGATTAGCATTGTAAAACCGAGAGGAATGCATCACTGTTTTTTCATTCATCCCCATTTCTCGTTTGGCTTTCTCCAATTATTAATAGCATACGGTAATATGGAAAAGAAGAAGAAGAAGATGGTAGATAGTTGAAGAACTGTTTAGCATAGTATATTCGTTTGTTACTCATATAGGTTGTCTAACTTGGTGTGAAAATCTAATCAGGCATGCAGCAGTTTTCCAGGGTAGATGTGGATGTTTATGTCCATGTATAATTGTTGAAGCTCCATAAAATCATACTCTTAGTATCTTGTATTCTTCATATATGCTATGTGTGTAGCTTTCTTCATATGATATTTGGGATATCACTTCTTAGTTAAATTTACAAACCAAAGATGCTTATCTTGAAAATGTAGATAAAAAGAGGGATCCGAAGGTGATTATCATAATTATACTCGTTGTAGGGGTCGTTGCCATCGGTGTCTGTGCATACTGGTGTTGGAGGAGAATTGCAAAACAAAGAAGTAACATGAGTTACTAGTTGCTTCCAATTACTCGGTATAAGAGAAAAACATTTATTTACTTCTTACTGAAAATTTTAAATAATTGTCAGAAAAGAAGAACAGGAATAGATATATGGTTCCGTTCAATAACGGCAGTACAGTTGAAGAATCTTTAATGACGGGCATGCTTGGAGATAACTCGGACCTTCCCTGTTTCAGCTTCGAACTGTTAGCAATTGCAACGAACGACTTTAGCTTTTTAAATCGGCTTGGGCAAGGTGGTTTCGGTTCAGTTTATAAGGTAGTTGTTTACCTGCTTAAATACTTATTTATTTTTATTAATTTACAATAAATAAAAGGGCAGTGGCAGAACATTTAAACAAAAACGATATGGATCCCTGCTTTTCCAACACGGTAACAAAGAAAATTTATTCTCTGTTTCTTTTAGTAAGAGGTAAGCCTCTAAGTTGAATAAGAGCTCTACCTCAATTTAGAGGTTCTGTCATAGGGGTGTGTTTCAGTTCTTACTCAACCTCTAAGTCATGATTTATAGATGAAAATCTATTTGTTTTTTTAGCTAACTTAAAACACTAAAATCATAGATTACTAAATTACCCTTCAATACATATTAGTTATGGTTTGAAGCAAAAATAACCTTTGAAGATGAGTTATTCAGACTTGGTCCCTCATAAATCCATACCTTTTGTGTCAAAATATATTGCCTGTATTCTATCAAAGCATTTATCCAAATATAAACTGATCATACAAACTGAATCATGCAAGTTTTTTCTTCCTAGAGTAATCCCTTAAAGCAATATGCAGATAAGTAGGCACAGCAGTTCATAACAGTATAAAAAATCATCTAGACAGAGTAATCCCTTGAGTAATCCCTTGAGTATAAGCAGGCATATAACTTTAAGGCAGGCAAACATAATAGTCAGGCAGTCAAGCATAACAGTTCATAGGCAAGCATATATGCAAACTAACTTTATGGATATATTGGCATAACAATCAGGTAGTCAAGCATAACAGTTCATAGGCAGGCATATATACATAGATACTTTATGAATATAGACAGACATAACAGTCAGGCAGACAGACATAACAGTTCATAAGCAAGCATATATACAAACTAATTTTAAGGCAGTCAAGCATAATAATTCATAGGCAGGCATCTAGACAGAGTAATCCTTTGAGTATAACAGTCACCCATTCAGGCATAACAGTCAAGCATAACAGTTTATAAGCAGTCAAGCATAACACTTCATAAGCATAACAGTCAAGCATAATAGTTCATAGGCAGTTAAGCATAACAGATGAACTGCACTTCATTTGTTTATTACCTTCTCTTCCTCCAAACAGATTGCCCCTTAAAAAGATACAATATCCACATCTGATACTCTTCAATGTTCAGATCTTCAACTCACCTTAGAAAAACCAATCATGTATCTCACAATAGAAAACATTGTATAAGCATAACAGATGGACCATAACAGTATAAGCAGGCATAACAGCTACACAAAAAACATAACATCTACAGAAGTTGAGATATTTGGGAAACCAAATACAAGAACAAAAAATAAAAACTCTAACACACAATAGTTTCTTTATGAAGGCCATTTATTGAAATGCTAGAAGAATGATAAAAACTGAAACAGATATAGGCAGGCAGACAAGCATCTAGACCATAAGCATAAGAAAGAGTTTACATAACATCTATAAGAGTTCAAGGCCACATAACATAAAATAGTATCTTCAAGCATCTAGAAGTTTACATAACATAAAATAGTCTTTTACCACACAAGCTAAGAAAGGGTTCAAGGCCACATCTATAATACTCATCCAATAAGCATTTTCAGAAACCCAAGATGACGCCTTTCATCCATGTTCAAAAAAACAGTCCTGTAGTTAGACTGGTCTGCTCCTCCCAACAACTTCAGCACCAAGTAGTAAAAAGATTTCTCTATCTCATTAGTATCCAACATGTTGCCCAAAATATTCATTACCTCAGACATTGTATTGTCATTGTTGTTGGAACCAGAACCTGGGCCATTGCTACTAATAGCGAATATCAGCTCATTGATCAAAGAAGATGGTTCAACATTTCCAGCAGACCTCTTTCCTTTAGCAGATCCATTTCTAGATGCTGGTGTGCGTGGAGTAGTACTAGCAGGACTAGGCTGAGTTGTAGGACTGATAGGCACATCATCTATGGATATATTCATCCCATCCCATGGGTTATCAATTCTACTAGCCCCAAAATCAGCTGTGTCCATGGGGATGTCACCATCAACTATGTAAACAAACTCACTAATGGGTTGGGTAGTAGGGACATACTCTGAACCTGTTGCATAGGCATAGTCTCCTGTAGCAATTGTACCCTCAAACAGGCATTTCAACAACTCCTTATGTGCAAGTGGAGTTGTCATAAACTTCTTTGCTTTGGGATATGCCTGTTCAAATACAAGAGCAGAACATAAGTATATATATACTCAAAATATAGATAAACCAAAGTCACACAAGTAGAAAAGGCTGTGAAAAAAGAATTACCACCAAAATGTCAGCCTAATATTCCTTTGGCCAGTCAAACGTCCCTGAAGCCTCATCATATCCATGACCTATCTAGTGGTCAAGGACCTCCACAACATATAGCTCTTCCTCAAGTAGTCTCATTGGTTCTTAAGCTCCTTTTGAGTGAAAGCCTGATAAAATTCTGCGTTCATCTCATCCATCACTTCTTTCCAAGCAGCTGAACTTAAAGAATTCCCTTGCAATCGTTTCTTGTTGATCTATTTTTGACATTTCTCTATAAAAGCTATCTTCATAATTAGATGCTTCCTAAACACGTGTTTTGCCTTATTTTCTTTATCTTCTCCATCAACTTGTGGTGCTTTCTTTCGTCCCATAGCTTTACAACAAAAATAATTATAAACAACAAATATAGAGAATATATCACTAACTACACTTTAAAAACATTAGAAACAAGATAAATAATCGATAAACATGTCTAAGGCAAAATAACAATAATAAAAATATACTTAACATAGTTTAGGCATAACTATACTTTCTAGTTCATAACCAATTACATTTATCTAAAACATCCTAATCCTTTAAATTTAACTTCCTAATTTCTGTAAGAAAGCTTTCCAGCATTTCAGTCTTGGTCTTTAAAATAAGAAGGTCCATTTTGAGCCTGTTCTCCAACTCTCCAAAAGTTGCAGAGGTACTAGGGGTAGCACAAGTGGAAGATGATGCATCATCACCCTTGACATCATCAAACCAATTGAAAAATCCACAACCTTTCTCATGTTTGGACTTTGATTGGAGGCAACAATAGAATCTTCTTTTGCTAATTGATGCAGTAATAAGTTTGCATGGACCAACACCACATGGACATATCATATACTTATCCAACCAACACTGAAAGCCACAGTCCCTAGGCGTGTTCTGCATCATAGTATATATAGGTAATAGACATTTCAGATACCTATATATATGTCTAAGCATTACTTAATTATAATAAAAAAATTAAATATTATACCACATAAAGGCATTGACAATATGCCGATTTGGATTCCTTGTGGTTTTGGAAATCTTTGTTACCCCATTTTCACATATGCAAGTATAAATCACCATTTAACTGCAAAGTAGTTGTTCATAAAATAAGTTTATAAATATACAAGTCTTGTGATCTCAATATTACAAGTCCATAAAACATGTCCTAACTAACAAAACAAATTAAAGCATGTTCTAACATAAGATTACTAATTAATTTGGAGCATTATTAATATTTTGGGCATTATGAGCTAAAGCTAACTCGGCTGCAATCATGTCTCTCAGAACAATAGATGTTTCCCGCTCATCTTCTCCAAATAAGATTGCATTAGGAGGCAACTCCTCATCAACATCTTCATTGTTGTCCCCCCCTATATCTGCATTTTCGAACTGACGGAAGAGAACATCATTCCGAGCCACCCTTCTCAAATAGTTGTGGATTGTCATGTATGCTATAATAATGTCCCTCTGGGTTGGAAAGTCATAAGAATGCATTACTTTAAAAATTGGAAATCTTGCTTTCAATACTCCAAAGCTCCTTTCAATTACATTCTGCAGTTGAGCATGGGGATGATTAAAGTGTTCTTATGGGTTTTTTGGCCGACCTCCACACCTATAATCATTCAACCAATACCTTACACCCCTGAATGGGTACATAAAGCCTCTAGTTTGGGCGTATGCAGCATCACATGAGTAGTATAGATCTACAATACCCAAAATAGAATTTATAAGTTTTGTTATTCAAATCAAAACTAAAAACTAGAAGTATCTTTAAGATGAGAAAATGAGTTTACCACGTGAGGGAGGCATTGGGAAATTATTGGTTGGATTTACCAATGTTTCACTTAAAACCCTAGCATCATGAGCCACTCCTTCCCATCCAGCTACTGCATATGTGAACATCATGTTAAAATCACATATGGACATCACATTTTGGAAGCATTCCCCTCTACCTCTTCCCCTATAAGGAGTTTTGTCATTCTCTAAAATGCTTGCACTAATAAGTGTACCATCAATTACCCCTATAGCTCCTTTGAAAGACCCCTCCCTCAATGCTTTATGATGTGTAATAGGTCCAGGTAGTTGATCAAATTTAGGAGGTACTATCATATCCTTTTGGAATATCATCATAGCATCAAGAACTTTATGAAATATCTTGCTCGTAGTAGCAGCTGAATGCTGAAACCTAGAATTTGTAGCTCGGTTTGACATCTTGTGAGCAATGATATGCATGAAAATAGCTAGCTTCTCCTCAACATCTATCCTCATCATATTGTACATATTGGTGACAGGACCCTGAATCAATTCATGGACATATTATTTTCCAGTCAGTGCAAAAGTGCAAAGTTTCTGACGAACCCTCCTATTCATCTTGACCAGCTCCATGTACAAGATAATGGTTGCAATAATGGCTAATATATACTGATAATTATTCATCTTCCCCTAATAAGAGTTTAACAAATAAGTACTGCAAAATACATCAACCATCATATATAATATATTACTATTAAGTACCAAATAATATATTATTAACATTTACAACAATAATATCAAATTATCATCTACAAAAAATAAATTTATCATACATTTTCAAAGTCTAGAGATGAGATAGAGAGAGTTCACAACCTATCAAGAACCACCACAAATCAAATTAATAACTCTTTAATACACAAGCAATACAAAAACAATTTATAGAGAGGTTGAAATACTAGGAATAGGGAAAAGCATATGCAATTACAGAATGAAATCCAAATTTAACTCAATTACAAAATCCAAATACAAGCAAATCCAACCAATTACATAATCAAATCCAATTTTCTTCCCAAATATGCAAGTACATAATGATACAAAGGTGACTATGTCCCTCACAGGCTCACACTGCTAGTAATATTAATACCCTTAGTCTTACAAGAATCATTAGATTTAAATAGTTTTAGATTTACACACAAGAAATCATAACATCAGGTGAGGATAACTACTTCCTCCTTAAGTTGCTTTAGTTGGTACCAACTTAAGGCATCAAAAACAATGGTAGGTGAAGAAGATAGATACATCTGCAGTAAAATGCTCTCCATGATAAAGATCTTCACATAGGTTTAACAAGAGAAGCCAACAGCAATTACAAAATTTGCAACAATTCACAAGATTTTTACTGTGTCTACCCTTCAGAGAATTAAAGTTAAAACATAGATTGTTCTCTACATACACCCCTATCAAGGTCAAAACAGAGATTGTTCTCTACATACACCCCTATCTTCTCTGTCAACAATGACCAAAAATTAGGTGGAAACAAAGCTCCTTTGAAGTGGTAACTAATATCAAGGTTTGCTTCTCTTTGTTTCGCTAATTAGTTTCAATAATCACAGTAATTCATATCAATAATTGTTTCAATAACCCCCTAATTGCTACAATTTGGCATAATCACAGTCACAGCAATTCACAAGCAATTTGGCATAATTACAGTAAATTCACAGCAAATTACATATTGATTTAGCAAATCCTCAAATCAAATCCTCAAATCACAGTAAATTATAGTAAACCCTAGAACAATTCATAAAAATTACCTTGAATGAGAGAGAGAGAGAGAGAGAGATGCAGCCAGTGAGAGAGAGACGCACAACCAGTAAAGGATGTGGAGTGGAGTAGAGTGGAGAGGGAGGGATTGGAGCTCTGCTGTGGAGTGGTCGGTGGTGGGAAGAAAGAAAAAAAACTTGGGTTTTGGTTGTGGGGAGAAGAAGGACTAAGGGTAGGGAATAATTGTTTTGAGAGGGGTAAAAAGGAGATAAAAACCAAGTAAGTGCCTCTTACACCAAAACCAGCCAATTCTCAAAGCAAACTAGAGTAAGAGATTATTAGCTTGAGTAAGAGATTTTATTTAAGTAAGAGCAAAAAACAAACGGCTCTAAGTCGAGAGTAAGAGATTTTAAGTTGAGTAAGAGCTCTAAGTTAAGTAAGGGCAAAAAACAAACACCCCCTCAAACACAAATGGAGGAGGGTTACATACTCTTCACCATGAACATTTAGGGAGTACTTAGAACCATCTCCTTTTATATTTCATAATCAAAAGAACCCAGTCATATCTGTCACCACTTTTTATCCATATAACTCTTTTGACTTTTTTTGTCAAAGTATCTTTCCAATCCCAGACGGACGAGTAATAGTTGTCAAAAGACTTTATGTGACCTCTAGACAAGGGTTCCAAGAGTTTAAGAATGAAGTCATAGTGATTTCTAAACTTCAACATAGAAATCTCGTAAGACTTTTAGGCTATTTCTTTGAAGAAGACGAATGTTGGGAAACCGAGGGGCCAAATAGCTCGCGGAAGCACAATACGATCAACAAGAACTCGAAGAACCAACCCTAATAAAAGAGAATTCAAATAAAGGCAATAAAAACACAACACAAGGTTTAATTAGGTGGAAACCCTAAACAGGATCAAAACGACCCCCGACAAGCACGACGAATATATTATAACACTAAGGGTTACAAAAGGTTACAAAGATCACTCAAACCTTACCTCTACCCTTACAGATAATCCAAGCAAGAAACCCAAGAAAGAAAAACCCAAGAAACCTCTCTAGAGCTAAACCCTAGATTTCTCCTTTTTCTCTCTCTAACTCTTTCTCACAGTACAGAGGCCTTTAACATACACTCTCTATTTATAGGCTTTCCATTAGGTCATCTTTGAAATATGCATCACGAGATAATCCATCATTTTGGATCAAATCCCCTTTAAATGAATTTAGAAGCAATCAAACAGAGCCAAAGTCGTTCGAACGAGTCATGAGGTTGTTCGAACGAATTAGACAATCCCCTAGAATTTTGGCCCAAGCGTTATTTTCGTTCGAACGACTTTCTCAGTTTTGAGCCGTATTCATAACAATCTCCACCTCGGCGATAAAACCGTTTCTTCTGTTGTATTTGTTGTGTATCCTTGTCCCTTCTCAATTAAGAAAATTATATGAGTCTAGGTTTTTCCTAGACCCACCAATCGGAACCCACTTTCTGATCATCTTTGTAGACCGTGCCATTGCTCTACCTTGAACTAAATTCCCCTTTTGAGAAATCAACATAGCTCCCTTGGTACATGCAACCTTCACATCTCCACCCACTAATTTACCAACCAATGCATATAAGTTCCCGCTTAGAACTCCTTTCATGATCAAAGAAGATTTTCGATAGACTTTCATTACTCCACCTCGCCCAGAGTAATTGTAACCCTCAGTATCTAACTTGGAAAGTGAAATTAGATTATGAGTCATACTTGGCACATGTTGAACATCATGAAGAACTACGAAGTGTCCATCGAACATCCTCACACGAATATCACCATCTCCCAAAATCGGCCTTTGAGAGCCATCGCTCATCAACACAAACTTGCTACCCTTACACCTTGCATAATTGTCGAACCATGCCTTGTGTGCGCATTCATACATTATAGCCCCACTATCAAATACCCATCCTCTATCGTGGCGAGAACCATCAGCGGTCACCACGAGGAGTGCCTCGTTACCATCATTGCTAGTAACCGTTGCCAGTTTGTTAGTGTCACTTTCGGGGCCTCTTGCCGAACTTGCCCCATTACCTTTCCCCACTTTGCCATCCAATCTATAATGACCTGATTGACCACAACTCCAACAAGGTCTTTTTCTAAGCTTATTAAAGCTTCTCTTTCCACTAACCGCCATTGCAGAGTTTTCCCCAAAGGATTCGCTACCCTTAAGTCTTCTCTCCTCAGAAAGAAGCGTACTTGTAACCTCCTTAAAACTCAAGATTTCCTTTCCATACATTAACGTAGGTTGAAGATGCTTGAAGGAAGACGGAAGAGACCATATGAGTTGAAACGCCTTATCTTCATCCTCAACTTTAACTCCGATCGATTTCAATTCTGAAACGATCCCATTCAAAGAACCTAGATGATTACCAACGCTCGTACCCTCATTCATCTTAAGCGTATGAAGTCCCTCCTTGAGGTATAAGCGATTCGAAAGACTCTTTGTTTGGTACAAACTTTTAAGCTTTTCCTAAATACCCTTTGCGGTCTTCTCTCCACACACGTTTGCCAAAATGTTCTTAGCGAGACAAAGGCATATCCCGCTCGTATCCCTTGAATCCAGATCTTCCCAGTCCTCTTCTTCATCGTTGTCCGCTTTCTGGGCTGCTATACCTTCAACCAGAGTTTTAGGTATAGGCTTCCCTTTCAGTGCCTTGCATAACCCGTCTTGAGTCAAGATATCTTGGACTTGTATTTGCCACAAACCAAAATTTAACTTTCTATTGAATTTCTCCACATCAAGCTTGATCGCGTTAGAATACTTAGATCTTCCCATCTTGCTACTCTACTTGCCTCAAACCTCGCTCTGATACCAATTGTTGGGTAACCGAGGGGGCAAATCGCACGCGGAAGAACAATACGATCAACAAGAACTCGAAGAACCAACCCTAACCAAAGGGAATTCAAATAAAGGCAATAAAAACACAATACAAGGTTTAATTAGGTGGAAACCCTAAATAAGATGAAAACCGCCCCCGACAAGCACAACGAATATATTATCACACTAAGGGTTACAAAAGGTTACAGAGATCACTCAAACCTCACCTCTACCCTTACAGATAATCCTAGCATGAACTAGAAAGAAAAACCCAAGAAACCTCTCCCGAGCTAAACCTTAGATTTTCCTTTTTCTCTCTCTAACTTTTTCTCACAGTACAAAGGCCTTTAACATACACTCTCTATTTATAGGCTTTCCATTAGGTCATCTTCGAAATACGCATCATGTGATAATCCATCGCTTTGGATCAAATCCCCTTCAAACAAATTTAAAAACAATCAAACAGAGCCAAAGTCGTTCGAACGAGTCATGAGGTCGTCGAACGAATTAGACAATCCCCTAGAATTTTGGCCCAAGCGTTATTTTTGTTCGAACGACTTCCCACTCGTTCGAATGACTTTCTTAGTTTTGAGCCGTATTCCTAATAATGAGATGATGTTAGTCTATGAATACATGCCCAACAAAAGCTTAAACTTTTTCCTTTTTGGTTTGATCTCTCTTAGAACTTCCTTAACCATGCACAAATACTCTCCATACTTATATTCATAAAATTCATCACTTGGTTAATTTACGATATTTATTCGATTGTAAATTAGGACCTGTAGAACAAAGAATTCTAAACTGGAAAGTTTGTTTCCAAATTAGTGAGGGGATTGCTCGTGGGATGCTTTATCTTCATAGGGATTTAAGATTAAGAGTAATTCATAGAGATCTTAAGGCAAGTAATGTTTTGTTAGACGAATAGCTCATTCTAAAGATTTTAGACTTTGGGATGGCAATAATTTGTGGAGGCAATGAACTGCAAGCAAATACTGTAAAGGTTGTTGGGACATAGTAAGTATTGATTACTTTAGTTAATATGTTTATGTATATTTTTCTTTCTAACACTTCCATTCATTATATTGAATAATGAAAATGCAGTAGTTATATGTCCCCTGAGTATGCAATGCAAGGGAATTTTTTGGAGAAGTCTGATGTATTCAGTTTTGGAGTGTTACTATTAGAGGTTGTCACTGGAAAGAAGAATACAAGCTTTTATGATTATGAAGAATCCTTAAGCCTCTTAGGATATGTAAGTGTATGCACATCATTACTATACCTAAATCTGTAGCACCTTTAATTTCACACTCATTCTAACTAAGATTTTTCTTTACTTATTTCAGACTTGGAAATTATGGAAGGATGACAGAGTGGAGGAGATAGTTCATCCTGACCTGTCTGAACCTTGTTTTCGCATAGAAATCTTGATATGTATCCATGTAGGATTGTTGTGTGTGCAAGATTTTTCAAATGATAGACCGACCATGTCATGAAATATCCATTTTGTAGTTTGTTACATTTAGTATCTAGAGTAGGTGTCAGCACGATCTCGTGGTTATCTGACGTCAGTGAGTGCATGTGGAGAGACTACAGCTGGACTGGCACTGAACAGGTAAGTGGGTTTCTAACTCCTTGTTTCTAAATATCAAGCCCAAGTAATAAGTATGTTTTTTTTAAGATAACAGAAATTCTATTCGAATAGAACTGAGAACATTTCTATTCGAATAGATTTTATTTTATTGGAATAAAATGCTTCAGTCTGTTTTTTATTCGAATTGATTTCTTTGTTATTCGAATAGATTGGCTCAGCCTAATTTCTATTCGAATACATATATTTCTATTCGAACAGAGACCATGATTTATGTTTTCTAATAAAAGACAAACTTTCGTTTTTTTTCAAAATTTACTTCTTCAAAAATCAATTTTTCCATGGGCTTATTTTTAGAGTGAGAAGAGATTACTCTTGAGAGATTCAAGAGAAAATTAAAATACTCATATCTTGAATTAATCATCATTGATCAAGAAACCCCTATTATGGATTGAAGAATTTGAGTAATTCAAGCTTTGAAGCTTTAGTGCGTATCCGAGGCGAGGCGTTGCGAGAACGATGAATTGGTTGCTAGGAGCTTGATTAGAAGAGAGATAACCACGGGATGTGCTTATCGAGTATGTAAGTAGTCATATTCTTATAATTCTTTTTCATAGTGAATTATTTAGCTGTCGAGTGATTCGATAGCGACCTGTAGGTTTTTCTCCTGAGAAAGGTTTCCCACATGGTTAAAAATCTTTGCCAGTATTTTTATGTTTCCAACTGCTTGCTTGACATTAATTAATTGAATCAACTTGATTTAGGTTAAGTACAAACCATTAATTTAAAGGAATTAGGACCTTTCGATTTAGACCTAAAACAATCGAAATTGGTTAGTCTCAAGCGACCTAGAACTTTCAATTTATATCAGGGCGGTCACATTTCGAGGTTTAACAACCTAAGCTTGCATCCCAGATAGTTTGCTTGAGAATAATGAGTTTCGAGAAGTTTGGAGGTCCTATAAATCGCCCTCTACTCTTTGATGACAAAGAATGCCTATACTGGAAAGTCTGAATGATTGCATACTTACAATCTATCAGAGAAGATGTATGGATTGTTGTTGAAGATGGATGGACACCCCATACTGTGATGCAAGGTTCACCAAGGAGTGCTATTGAGGTTCTTAAACCTAGGAACCAATGGTCAAGAGAAGAAAAGGATACTGTTGGTTATAATTTTAAAGGCCTCAATGCTATTTTTATGGCTGTGAGTCAAAGTAAGTTTTGACATATCTCTGCATGTACCACTTCTAAAGAAGCTTGGGACATCCTAGTTCGAACTCATGAAGGCGATGATACAGTCAAACAAAGTATGCTTCAAATGCTTACTTCACAATTTGAGAATATCAGAATGAGTAAAAACGAACCCTTTGAGGAGTTCTATGCGAGACTAAGTGATATTGTAAAAACTAGTACCGCATTAGGAGCAGCGTACTTCGATGTTTAAATAATTCGTAAAGTTCTAAAATCTCTTCCTGAGAGCTTTAGACCCAGATGTGATGCTATCGTGAAGGCACAAGATCTTAAGAAAATGAAACCCGATACATTGGCTGGAAAATTATGAACGTTTAAACTCGAGATGAGAATGGAAAACCCCGAGAAGAACAAGAGTGTTGCTTTCAAGTCTTCATCTCACTCCTCTTCTTCTAAGGTTCCAAAGAGGTTGATCACTCATATATCTCCGATGATGATGAAGGTTCGGATATAGATTCATCAATTGCCCTTATTAGTCAACAATTTCAAAAAATATTGAAAAAACATTAATTTTAGAAATAATGGCAATCTATGAACTATAAACCAAGACCTCATGATCCGGACATATCTTATAATCGGCAGACCAATAATGATATTAACCTTAGTCAAGTTGAATGTTACAAATGTCACAAGTTTGGTCACTATACCCATAACTGTCCTAATAAGAAATTTGGAACAACTCATAAAACTATGAATATCAGTGTTACTTGGGATGACAGTGATGATGAACATGATAACAATAAGAGTAATCCCCAAATAGTTGATAATGGACCATATTGTGCATATCCTGTAATTTTTAATTATGGCAATAATAACTTTGACGCTTTTGAACTTGAAAATTCTGATGAAAATCAAAGTAATCAAGAACAAAATGAGTTTGAGGAGTTTGAGGACTCGCATCTTGAGGACCTGTATGCTCAGACTCTCGCAAAATGTATGAAACTCAGTAAACTTAATAAAGTCTTGGAAGACCAAGTTAATACACTTATGTACGAACTTTAAGGTTAAACTTAGAGTACAAGTCACGAGATAGAGGTTCTTGAGAATGAGAAACAAAGCCTACATGACAAAGTTGTATTTTTAGAAAAAGAAGTTAATGATGTAAAGGAGAAAATAAAATCAACTTTGGACAAACTTCGTTCGACCAAGCTTGATGTAGTTCTATCTCAGCAGAAACTTGAGAAGTTATGTCATGGGGCCAAAAATATTGATATAATATTATGTATAGGAAAAATGGATAGTGACAAAAGGGGTCTAGGATATGAGGAACCACTTCCTAATGCTAAGACTCCTTAAATCATAAAGTTTGTGAAAGCAACTATGTCTACTTCGGTACCCAAACATAGCATGATATCCACTACTCATAATCAGCTCAAACGGGTCTCTTACTCTCAAATTTATTATTGTAGTATATGTGGCCGAAAAGAACATATTGCATCTTACTATAGATTTGTTGGACCCTATCAGCCATATGCTCGCCCAGTCAATAGATATAGATATAATTTTAATGTGATTACTAATAATGTGAAAAGTGAGAATATGTTTAGATGGTTTGCACAGGAAACTACAGGTCGAAGAACTTTTAGAAGCATTTGGGTCCAAAAGATTGATTTGGCACCACAGATATGGTATAATGTTGCTCAAATAAGGTAATGAATATCAACTGAGAAGGGTTATCAGTATACTTTAATGATTAAGTACATTTCTTACCCTGTTTCAGTTTGTTTTTAGTTTTATTTTATGTTTCTTTTTAGGACAGTAGGGTACTGTTTTGATTTTATTTTGCACTTTTCACGTTAGGGGGCACGATACTCGTTGCACAGATATATGTAAATTATATTATGTTTAGTGTATGTATTTGTGCTCGGAATCAAGGTAATCCTAAAGAATCCCATTTACAGGCTGTTAAGCGCATTATTCGTTATGTATGTGGGACTTCTGATTTTGGTTTATGGTACTCACATGACACAACTTCCGAGGTAATTGGGTATTCCGATACAGATTGGGCGGGCAATGTAGATGATAGGAAGAGTACTTCGGGTGAATGCTATTATATTGGGAATAATCTTGTGGCTTGGCAAAATAAGAAGTAGAATTGCATTTTTCAATCCGCAGCAGAGGCAGAATATATTGCTGCGGGTAGTTATTGCACTCAATTGATCTGGATGAAACATATGGTGCATGACTATGGAATAGTCCAGGGGACGATGTCAGTTTTTTGTGATAATACAAGTGCAATCAACATTTCCAAGAATCCTGAACAACATTCTAGAACCAAGCACATCGACATTCGCTTCTACTTCATCCGTGATCTTGTTGAGCGCAAGATAGTCAGTGTTGAGTATGTTCCTACAGAGATTCAGTTAACCAATTTTTTTTACCAAGCCGTTAGATGTTATGAGGCTTGAGCTTCTGAGATGATCAATTGGTGTCTGCTCTATTGATTAGGTATGTATCTTACTTCCTCTTTATACTCTTTTGGTTAGATTATCACGGTGATATATGCTTAGTCAGGTATGTTTTATAATTATATGTTAGGATAGTTCAGTATAGTGTTTACTTAAATTTGTTTTCTTTCATGGTAGTTAACTATCGCATGCTTAGATGGATAAAGACTCATTGATATTATACTTTAGGATACATGTATAGACTTCGTACCTAATGTTATGTGAGAATCTGGATTTCTTTATGAGCTTCGAGTGTTATGACATTTATTATTCTTTTTGATCTTGTTGTTTGTGATCTCGTTTCGTTTCCTTACCCATTTTTCAAATGGTACCATAAAAGTCAAGTTATACTAGTGAAACCTTCCTATTTTTATTCGAGGCAAAAAAGTAAATATGTCCAACCGAAGATATGATAATATGCATTTTTTTTCCTCACCCATTTTTGGCCTTCGTTATTTATAACCTTATTTTATCTAATTGTAGCTCGTTGAGCCATAAAATATGCCCTTTCATTTCTTTTCCAAATTTTTTTTACCCAATTTTTCTGAGACTTTTCAGTGAAAAGAAAAGAAGAAGGAAAACTATGTATAATTTTTCGGGGAAGATGTAGAGAAGAATACAATGAATCCTAAAATAAAGGGGATGCGAAGATGTATGTTTATGTGTGTATTTCATAAGAAAGAGGATAACAGAAGGTGAATTTGGTTTCAAGAGAAACATAGCAATAGTATAACTAGAGTCTCATAATGCCAGCAGAAATACATACGCCATCATATGCCTACCCGTGCCTATATTATAACCTATATAAAGACCTATTTGATCTTGAGTTTTGCATATTCAATATAAGTGGAGATTAGAAATAGAGAATCTAACTTACTATAAACTTGACACCATTAGTGACAAATGAGTTACTTTTTCATGAGATCTTCCAGCTCACAGTGCTTCGCTTTTCTGATGAAATATGATTTTTTTACGTTATACTCATATTCATATTTCACACAGAGTGCTAGCAAGTCAATTCTCAGTGATTTCTAGTGACCACCATGAGAGGCCTAAGTTGAAACAACTTTCCTTATAGTATCTTATTTCTGGATGTTAGGTTTGTTGAATGTTTGGTATTGTTTTACGTTGATTGCGCACATACACACTATGAGTAAATACTTATTATGACTGGCTTTTCTATGGAATGATTTCCTATATAATATTCATATAGCTTGTGATTAGTCTCTCGTGTAGAGTAGACTGTGGGAGTATTGATTCTTTTTTGTTGTTTTCTTCCTTTTGTTTCTTATTGAAAAAATAAATAAAAAATGTTCGAATAAAAAAATTATCTATTCGAATATTTTGCCTCAGCGCAATTTTTATTCGAATAGAATTTTGTTTTATTCGAATATTTTTCCCAGCTTGTTTTTTTTATAAGTACACAACTTTTATTCGAATATAAATTTTTTTATTCGAATACATTTCGCAGAGTTTGTTTTTTATATATCCAATTTTTTTCTTTTTTCACTCTCTTTTTGTTCGAATACAACTAGCACTGCCTCTCCCTTTCACTCTGGAATCCTACCAAGTTTTGAATTCCATACTCGTATTTCATTGCGTTTTCTTACCACGTTTTAATAGTTGTGTTTGGAATTTCATGATTCGAAGCTTGGCGGTCTAATTAGTGGTTTGATCTCGGCAGTTTTTACCCTAATTTTGTGATTGGACTCATCTTCCACTTTGGTAAGCTTGATCTACTCTCTCCCCTTCAAGTTTGTTGATCAATTTATCAATTTGTGCTTTGGGTTTGGATTTGTTGTTTTGAATTGGAACTGTAATTTGGTTTTGGAGTTAGAATTTCGAATTGGAATTGCCAAATTGGAGTTAGATTTGTTCTTTAGTAATTAAATTTGTTCTTTGGAGTTTGGATTTGTAAGTGGAAGTGGCATCTGTTTTTGTGACGAACTGGGATATTGGAGTGTGGTTTGGTTTCTTGCAGTGATTGGGTTATTTGTTTGGTGATTGTGTGCTTGCAGTGGTGAAGAGTTGTTTGTGTAATTTATTGGGTTCCCCTGCTTAACCGTGTTGGTTAGGTTTGGGGAAGTTGTGGTAATTTTCTTGCAGGTTAAGTGAGTACTTTGGGCATTGGTTGCCATGGCAAGGGAGAAACGCCCTAAGGCTGCATCCCCCATTCCCACTCCGAGCGGTCCGATTAAATAGTGTCGGATGAGGCGAGGAACTAGGACGGGCTTTAGTAATGTTGCTCATCAAGCCACTGGACGAGGAGGATCTAGTGGTGCTGGGGGGTCTCGATGAACATTCACGAGACAATGACGGGGGGAACATGGTATGCATACTAACCTCCCCATCCCATTGGTCTACCCCGCGCTCCGGTTTTAAGTTTTGGAACTATCAAAAGGAAGTATCCCTTGATAAGGAGGATTTCCGCGTGTAATACCCCACTATTGTGCAGGTTTTTAATGCTTTTGCTGAACTTGGTTGGACTGAGATTATTCATCCCCAGATGCCGTGTTATTCCCGTTTGGTATGACTTTTTTATGCTTCTCTCCTCGATGTGCAGGGCACAGGAGATGACAAGAGTTTCCGAGTTTCTATTGATGGGTTCGAGTATCATATTGGGTCGGATGACATCCAGCACGCTTTTGATTTGGGTGAGCCTGAATATGAAGATGAGGAACTTTCGGAGTGGCCTTCGGTTCATAGTGAGTTTCCTTCTAAGGACATGGAGGAGGAGCTTCGTATTACAGGGAAGATAAAAGGCCCATATATCAGGCATAAGAATCTGAGCGAAGCACATTGCCTCTTTCATATGATTGCTCATAGGAACATTATTCCCCAACTTGGGAATAAGAATGTTCTGGTTGGTAATATGCTTTATTTGGTATATATGTACCATAAGGGGCACACTGTCGATTTGGTGCATATTATTATGCAAGAGATGATTCTTACGTCTAACCCAGACTATCTGGCATAGGCTTTTCCATACAGCAGGTTTATTTCTCAGCTTCTGACTGGGTTGGGTTATGTTATCCTTGCGGATGAGGAGGCGGACGAGAAGAACGAAGGGATTAATTCTAATTACTGGAAAAAAAAGCATAAAGCATATGATGCCTTCTAATTTGGAGTATGAGTTCGAGGGGGATGTAGAGGACTCAGAGACTGAGGCTGCACCTGCTGCAGCTAGGCGAGAAGCTAGGCCCTCTACTTCTAGGTCTACTGCTACGTTCATGCCTGATGTCTCTGCAGCTGCCCATACTAGAGTGGTCCCGCATGATTTTTCTTCTATGTTCACCTATATGGAGTCCAATTTTGGTAGGCTAAACACTCAGATGGAAACTCGTTTTGTTAGCCTGAACACTCAAATGGAGACTCATTTTGTTAACCTGGACACTCAGATACAGTCTCAGTTTCAGCTCTTCAGGGCTAATTTAGGTCGGTTCCAGACTTCTATGGACGGATTGAGCCGTATAGTGCAAGGCTCATCGAGTGGTCCTCCCGCCGCAGATACAGATGAAGGATCTTAGGTCGTATGTGACTTTGGTTTTATCTTCTGCACTTGAAACTGCTAGATCTGTGTTTTGTCTTTTAAGTGACTACTTTTACGTCTGTTATCATTATTGCATGTATATTCTATGTAGATGCTCTATCTGACTTTACTATGTATTAACAATTTTTTTTTTTGCTATATGATTCTTCTATTCCATGATATCTACTCTTCTATAACTGTTATACATTTTGCTATTTATGATTTAATTTCACTTTCCTTTATCTTTTTTATCTGTTTACCCTTTGTTCTTCTGTGTCAAAAAGGGGGAGAGATGGTTCTTCAGGTAAGTCAGGTAAGTACTATGTGTCCTCTGAATTTCTTATTTTAAATATGAACGGTTACGTGATATATCTTGTTTCATGTGCAGGGTTCCAGAGGATATGCTTTTATGAATGGATGTTCAGTGAGTAAGTCCATCAAGTTTGTAATTTTTTGTTTCTTACATAGTTCTAGTTTTGACACAAAATGAACCAAAGGGGGAGATTAAAATATCCATTTTGTAGTTTGCTTCATTTAGTGTCTAGAGTAGGTGTCAGCACGATCTCATAGTTATCCGACGTCAGTGAGTACACGCAGAAAGACTACAGCTGGAGTAGCATTGAATAGGAAAGTGGGTTTTTAACTCCTTATTTCTAAATATCAAGCCCAGGTAATAAGTATGTCATTTTTAAGATAACAGAAATTCTATTCAAATTGAATTTTTTCTATTCTAATAGAACTGGAAACATTTATATTCGAATAGATTTTATTTTATTCGAATAAAATGCTTTAGTTTATTTTTTATTCGAATAGATTTCTTTGTTATTCGAATTGATTGGCTCAGCCTAATTTTATTCGAATACATTTATTTCTATTCGAATAGAGACCGTGATTTATATTTTCTAATAAAGGACAACTTTCATTTTTTTTTCAAAATTCGCTTGTTCAAAAATAAATTTTTCCAAGGGCTTGTTTTTAGAGTGAGGAGAGATTACTCTTGAGAGATTCAAGAGAGTATTAAAACACTCATATCTTGAATCAATCATCACTGATCAAGAAACCCTTATTATGGATTAAAGAACTTGAGCAATTCAAGCTTTGAAGCTTTGGTGCGTCATCCGAGGCTAGGCGTTGCAAGAACGAGGAATTGGTTGCTGGAAGCTTGGTTAGAGGAGAGATAACCATGGGATGTGTTTACCGAGTCTGTAAGTAGTCATACTCTTGTAATTGCTTTTCATAGTAGATTGTTTAGCTGTCAAGTGATTCGATAGCGACATGTAGGTTTTTCTCCTGAGAAAGGTCTCCTACAGGGATAAAAATCTTTGCCTGTGTCTTTATGTTTCCAACTGCTTACTTAACATTAGTTAATTGAATCAACTTGATTTAGGTTAAGTACAGACCATTAATTCAAAGGAATTAGGACCATTCGATTTAGACCTAAAACAATCGAAATTGGTTAGTCTTAAGCAACCTAGAACTTTCATGTTATCTGTAATTTCTATGCTTACTATTAAAACTGCGACTCTTCCTACCCCAAAGGAATCTGTATTTACCCAAACTAAAATTTTATCAGATCCTGATTCATCTCAGAGTAGTTGCAAGACATGTTCTGGAAATAAACTCACAGCTTCACTTAGTCAAGGACAATAAAACAAAAATATAATGATACATATTTTCTCTTTTGATTTAAGCAGACCTTGTCTTTTTGCTCAGGTTTACTAGTGTATGTTACTCTTTCCTTTACCTTGGTCTCAATTGTATAGTAGATGAGTTTTTTTTTGTAAATTATTGTATGTTCTATGATTATATTCAGACGAAAGGTTTCTTTTTTCAAATTTGGCTCTTGTGTGAGTTGCTTTCATGCCATTTATGGTTGCTTTATGCTTTGCTTGTATATCTTAATTTGTACTGTTAATTGTAGAAATGAAATGAATGTGTTGTAAAATATGATGTGTATTTAAGCATGATGTGGATACATGCTTGATATGAGCTTATCTATATAAGCATGATGTGGATTACAAGTATGATGTTGATGTGGCTCCATATGTCACACATGCTTTAATGGATGACCAATGTTATTATATGCATCATCCCATTGTAATAACATGTCATGATAACTAAATAACAAGTCATACTTCTTAACATCTATATATAGGCATCATCCCATTGTAATAGATAATCACAGAAAATGAAATAAAATCTCCTCTCTTATACTATCAAAGCTGGTTCTTTACTTGTTTCTTCTGCCTACTTGCTTCCTTTTTATTTAACACATTATTAGCACGACGCTGCCGAAAATCTGAGCAAAATAAATCTCAACAAGCACGACGCTACCAAAACTCTGCCCAAAATTCTCAATAAGGTTTAGAAAACCAACTCTAGTAAAGCGTTCGATATCAAAATCGGTTCATCTTCTCTTATCTTTATTTTTAAATATATATTTGCTTAAATATATTATAACTAGAAACTATTTCTTATTATAGTCCATGAAATTTTGAATTTCTCAAAGCTCGAGTTTGTTGCACTCGACTTATCTGAAAAAAAAATCTTTTATGGATTCTGGACACAGAAATCCATCTTGAAACAAAAAATCTCGTTAATACAATATAGGCGGGAAATCAATAATCCTTACAGGATCGCGTGAAAGCGCTAATATTTATACGCCATCATCTTCACGAGAGTTTGAAATCATAGTACCTCACAGTGAAAAATTCATTTATCATTTGGACTAATTTAAAGGAGAGGTACGACCATTTGAAAATGACCATTCTTCCTAAAGCACACCATGACTGGCTTAACCTATGACTGTAGGATTTTTAATCTATTACAGAGTATAACTCCATTATGTTCACGATAAGCTCACAACACTTACTGTGCGGAGAGACAATTACTGAAGTAGATATGTTAGAGAAAATATTTTCTACATTTCACGCCTCGAATGTGCTTTTACAGCAACAATATCTAGACCGTCACTTTGCCAAGTATTCGGCATTGATATAATGTCTCATAGCTGCCAAACAAAATAATGAGCTTTTATTAAAAAATTATGAATCTCGCCTGACTGGTTCCACGCCAGTGCTTTAAGCACGTACAAGTTCATTTTTCAATCGTGAATGCGGATATGGACGTGGTCGTGGATGTGGCCGTGGTCATGGTCGAGGATAACAAAATCATGATGAATTTGTTGATCCAGAGATCTTGAGTGATAATCTTTTTTATGACAGCCATGACCACATCAATTAGAGTTTTACATTTTATGTTCTTTTACTATTCATCATTTTTGTAAACCTTTATCTTGGTAAGTATTATTTATGTACATATGCTATGTTGTTCACATTTAGTAGTTCTTATATAAGCTTAAATGACTCATTCCAACTCAGGATGGATGTTGAATATGTGTGCCTAGTTGATAGTGTAGCATCGTATACGATCCTTCGAGAAAAAAAGTATTTCTCCACCTTAACATTATTTGTAGCCATGGTCAATACTATTTCAGGCATATCTGATCTTATTGAAGGCTTAATTGATAGAGCTGATATTATATTACCAGGCTTAATTGATAGGCTTTATACACAACAAGATCGAAGAAAAATCTATTTAGCTTTAAAGATATACGTCGTAATGGTTATCATATTAAGACCATATCAGAAGATAATATAGAGTATCTCTATATTACTTAATTTGCCTCAAACCAGAAGTATATTTTTGAAAATCTTTAAGCCCTTTCTTCTGGATTATATTATGCCACAATAAGAATTATTTGGTCAAATGCTGCAAGAAACCAAAATTTTAATGATCCACAATTTTTCATACTTTGGCATGACCGTCTAGGTCATCCTAGATCTACTTTGATGCACCGAATTATTGAAAATTCGCATGGACATCATTTGGAGAACCAGAAGATTCTCCTTTATAATGATTATGCTTGTATAGCTTGTTCCCAATGCAAGTTAATTTAAAGACCATCCCCATCTAAAATTATTATAGAATCTCCAAAATTCTTATGCAACAAATTCAAGGGGATATTTGTAGACCTATTCACCCTCAGTGTGAACCGTTTAAATACTTTATGGTCATAATTGATGTATCCATGAGGTGGTCACATGCATGTCTCTTATCTATGAGAAACGATGCTTTTGCGCGTCTCCTTGCCCAAATCATTAGATTGCATGAACATTTTTTAGAATTTCCAATAAAATCTATTAGGTTGGATGATGCCGGTGAATTTACATTAAAAATATTTAATGATTACTGTATGTCAATTGAAATTGACATTGAGCATCCTGTTGCTCATGTCCATACCCAAAATGGGTTAGTTGAGTCATTTATTAAATGCCTTCAACTGATGGTGCAACCCATGCTTATGAGGACAAAATTACTGGTATCCGCGTGGAGACATGCAATTTTACATACTGCTAACAGCATTGGTCCAACTTCGCCTCACAGCCTATCACAAGTATTCACCATTACAACTTGTTCTTGGCCACCAACCAAATATTTTACATATACATATTTTTGGGTGTGCGGTAGAGTTTCTAATTGCACCGTCATAACGTAGAAAATGGGACCTCAACGTAGATTGGGAATTTCTATTGGTTTTGACTCACTATTTATTATATGGTACCTGGAACCCGTAATAGGTGATATTTTTACTATAGGTTTTACGGATTATCATTTTGATGAGATAATCTTCCCACCATTAGGGGGAGGAATTAAGCCTATTGAATGGTGTGACATATGCTGGAATGCAATAATTGTCTCATTTTGATCCACAAACCAATCAATGTGAAACTGAAGTACAAATGATCACTCATCTTTAGAAAGTTGCTTATCAAATGCTTGATGCATTTACAAATATAACACGAGTGACCAAATCGCATATACTAGATGTTCCAGAATGACAGCTATCAAATGTGATAGAAAATTAATCATCTAAAGTATGTTTAAAGCGTGGACGACCAATTGGTTCGAAAGATTTAGTTCCTCGAAAAAGGAAACATAAAGGGAAAATTAATCCTACGGATAGTAGCACTTAAGAAATAATTCTCGACAATATATTTGCGTTTACAGTAGCTATTGAGATCAAGATTAATGATAGTATTGAACCACTCAGTCTTGATGAATGTCAAAAATGACATGATTGGCCAAAATAGAAATATGCAATACAAACAAAATTAGATTCACTTGCAAAATGCAAGGTATTTAGACATGTGGTCCTAACACCCAAAGATGTAAACAATGTTGGTTACAAATGGGTATTTGCATGAAAACACGATGAGAAAAATGAGATCGTTCACTATAAAGCATGACTCATAGCACAAGGTTTCTAACATAGACCATGGATTGATCATTATGAAGAAACAAATATCTACATGAAAGTCTCGGATGGACTCCAATTGCCTACAGCAAAACCACGTGACATGTACTTAATTAAGCTTAAACATACCTTATATGGATTAAAGCAATCCAGCTGTATTTGGTTCAATCAGCTTAATGAGTACTTGATTAAAGATGGATATATCAATAATCCCATTTGCCTATGCATATTCATTAAGATAACATAATACGAATTTGTTATCATTGTAGTGTATGTTGATGATATCAATCTAATTAGAACTTTTGAAGAACTTACAAAAGCTGCAGAATATTTAAAGAAAATGTTTGAGATGAAAGATTTCAGAAAAACTAAATATTGCCTCGGCTTACAGATCGAACATAGTTCAAATGAAATTATTGTCCATCAAGTTGCATATACTGAAAAGGTGTTAAAGCGCTTTAAGATGGACAAAAGTTATCAGTTAAGTTCTCCAATAGTGGTCAGATCCGTTGAGCCAAAGAAAGATCCATTTCGTCCTAAAGAGGACAATGTAATACTTTTTAAATCTGAAGTACCATATCTTAGGGCTATTGGTGCCTTATTATACTTAGTTCAATGCACTATACCTAACATTGCATTTTCAGTTAATATGTTAGCTAGGTTTAGCTCAGTACTTACTCGACGATATTGGAATGGCATCAAACACATTTTGTATTATCTTTGCGGAACAACTTATATGGGTCTATTCTACTCAAATAAATCACCAAATGTTAATCAATTAAAGGGATATGCAGACGTTGGGTATCTCCTTGATCCATACAAAGCTTACTCACAAACAGGATATGTATTCATATGTAGAGACACCGTAATTTCCTGGAGATTTACAAAGCAAATCACGATAGCTACTTCCTCCAATCACTCAGTGATACTTGCACTTTATGAAGCAAGTCGCGAATGCGCACATTTGGTTAAGATCTGCGGTACATCATATCTGTAATACGTGCAGATTACCTTTTGTTACAAGCCTCCCGATAGTTATATGTGAAGACAATACCGCTTGTATTGCACAAATAAAAGAAGGATACACCAAGGGTGATAGAACCAAACACATCCCACCTAAGTTCTTTTTATACACACATAAGCTGAAGAAAAGTCATGACGTCAAAGTTCAACAGATATGCTCAAGATAAAATCTAGTTGATCTATTTACAAAAGCTCTATGAATGTCAGTATTCAACAAAATGGTATACAACATCGGCATGAGACAGATATATAACTGATCTAAATGACATAAGGGGGAGAATATTTCTAGGGGGAGTATTCTCATCGTCGTATTACAGGACAACAAACACATTGCACTCTTTTTCCTTTGCCAAGGTTTTATCCTACTGGGTTTTCCTCATAAGGTTTTAACGAGACAGTATTGGCGCGTCCATACCAGTCCTAATATTCAATTTTTCTTTCGCCAAGGTTTTTTCCCGCTGGGTTTTCTTGGCAAAGTTTTCATTTAGATACATATTGGACATCCAAGGGGGAGTGTTGTAAAACATGATGTGTATTTAGCATGATGTGGATACATGCTTGTCATGCTTGATATGAGCTTATCTATATAAGTTTGATGTGGATTACAAGTATGATGCGGCTCCACATGTTACACATGCTTTAATGGATGGCCTATGTAATGACATGTCATGCTTCCTAACATCTATATATTGGCATCATCCCATTGAAATAGATAATCAGAGAAAATAAAATAAAATCTCCTCTCTTATACTATCAAAGCCTATTTTTTACTTGCTTCTTCTGCCCACTTGCTTCCTTTTTATTTAATAGAATGTTAATTTTTTTATGCTCTCATTTTGTTAACTCCTACATTTTGAGGAAAAAATTATGAAATTCTCTCGTTTTGTTAGCATGAGCTCCTCGATTACGCTTCAGTTGTCCAAAGAGGTATATCAGAATATCTTCTAAATAAAACTAATATATTGGTATTGCCTCATTAGTTATATCAGATTACAAAGAGGTATTGTCTTTGATTACAAATAAATCACGTAAAATCATTCTTGTAGTATCAGTATCAGTTTATATTAATCTTTAGTTTTAGAGATGTACATGCATTTCATTTCAGCGATTGACATTGCCCTTAGGTAATATTGACTCATTAGTTGTTACGAGAGAGTGATTTTGAAGTTCTTATAAACTGTGACCACATTGATTATTAGTGAAGGACAACTAAGGGTGGCAGTTTGGGAAAAAGCCTGTAGCCCGACCTTAATCGCCCAATAAGAAACGCAGCCCAACCCAGCCTGATATGCTAAACGAGCTAGCCCGGTCCAGCCCGATGTATTAGATGGGTGGACATTGGGCTATGATATATATTAGCTACCCAGCTCGTAGCCCGGGCTAAGCCCAAGCCAAGCCTGACCCAAAGTACCCCGACCCAAAATGATGTTTAAATCAATAGTTTAAATCAACTAGTCAGTGCAATTAAGAGTTCAAAACTCTTATTGTTATAACAAAATATCAATGTAATATATTATATTGGTATTATATATTAATATATATTAACATATTAATATATTATATACATCATAAAATATATAATAATTATAGTCCCGTGATTCCTCTCGGGGATGACAATAAGTGTATAATCGTTTTGGGCTTGACACATTCTGCTGGAGGATGACACTACTCGACTCTCTCTGGGTTTCTCTCAAACTCTATCTCTTTAAAGGAAGAGGAAGTGTTCAAGAAGGAAGAAGAAGAAGATTCATTTAGGTTAACTTCCCCCCTCTATTTATAAGGGGTTTTGACCTAAGAGTGCTTATGCTCACGTGCCTTGTGCAATTCCTAAGGTATCCCTTCAGAGTCGTAGGCTCTGCATCTCCACGTGGACATGGGCTAACTTCTGTTGCCATCAGTTATGTTTATCGTGCCTCTGGGTCATAAGGCGGATTCCCACCCGAGACGTTCTCGTCGCTAGCAGGGAGCTCGTATGATGACATGAACGGTCGATGCTAGCTGAAGTGCTTCTACTTTTGGTGGAGAGGTCGTCCATCGACCTTCCACCTTGCGACTAGCGGGAGCGTGCTCCTACAATAACATATACTATGTAATATTTATTATATTATATAATTAATTTTAATAATGTTTTTTATGTGTTGATCAATCTTTCCCTTTCTGTTTACAAAAATGCTAAAACATGGCCCGAACCCGACCCGAATCTGCCTGATGAATCCCAGCCCAAACTCGCCCTATTAGACTATGGTCGGGCTGTGGGCTGAAATATTTTTGTGGTGGGTCAGGCTGGCCCAGGCCAAAGATTGTCTTAAGCCCAGCCCCGCCCAGTACAGACTTTTACAAGACTCGTAAAAGCCTGACCCAAACTGGCCCGCCCACCCATATACTGTCACCCCTAAGGACAACCTACATTTTGAATGCCATTTTAAAAATGATAGTGGAAAGACAGACGAGTAGGCAGGGGCGGAGCCAGAGATTTAGATTGAGTGGTGCCGGGTTCAGAGATTTTTTATTTTTTTTTGTTATTTAAGTGGTATTTTGGTAACAAATTTAATCTTTTAAGAGTTATATGTCTAAAAGGTAAAAAAAAAATGGACTTCTAGGATTGTGTTCTCTAATCTTGCAAAACACGACCTTTTCGATATATCAAAATGTTATCACTACAGTCTACAAAGTTATAGGGAAAAATTTAGCTCTCTCCGGAGCCATCATTTAGTTGGTCTCTCACCCTCCATATTCTGCCACATGGCCTAGAATTGAAAATCTCAATAACATCAAATTGCTCAGTTAAAATGGGGTTAGAAGAGAAAGAAAACCCATTTTCTTCAACAATTCTTTGTTTCTTTCCCTTCAGTCACTCGGCATTAAGCGAATCAAGTTATAATTTTCTTTTAACTAAGGGGGTGTTTTTTTATTTCCACTTAAAATGTCTTAATCTAACTAGACCAACAAGATCTAGTTCAAAGTGAACAAGTGGCAAGTGTTCCACCTCTAGATCAGTCTATTGTTAAGATGTTTTAAGTAAACAAGTGTTTTTTTTTGTCTAGTTAGACATTATCAGTAAACAAGTGGACAAGGGGTAATAATTTTGTAAATAATTAGGGGCAGTTTAGGTAGAAAATCACCCAAAAGTGGCTTATGAGCCATCTAGAAGGAGGCCTTACATCTGGTTGGAACCAGAGGATTAAGAAGCAACAGGCTCTAGATAGAGGTAAAAAACCAAAAATGTTCTCTCGAACTAGATGTTTTATGAGCAACAAGAGCTCTTAATCTAACTAGAAGCAAAAACAAACGCCCCCTAAAAGAGCATAGTTCCAATCCATTGATTCATTCGTCAATTTTTTATACCCAAACACAACACAATTAAAGAGAGAAAATTTATCTTTATACAGACTTACTTTTTTTCTCTTTCTTTTCTCTCTTTCTACAATTTCACTTTCATCAATATATCTCATTTAGCAAATCAAATCATGTTTTTAAAATAGAAGGTAATTTTTCTTAATAATCGTTAACCATTTTACCCAATTGAAGCAAAAAATGCAAATTGATATTCTTTTAATGCATTATTCTAGTATCAAAACCCTTTGTAACCGACACGTACAAGTCTGTTGGAAAATACAAAGAGAGTTTGGTTTTCTATTATTTGAATGGTGGGACTAAGTTTTTTTTAGTCCCATATTGGTTATGAGAGATGCTCAACTCTACTATATAAGTAAGTTTAATACTTAACATGTTATAGTGTGTGTGAGAGTTGATGGGTCACACGCGCATGTGTGACCCATGTATGCAAACTAGCTTGGGTGCACGGGCTACCCATGGGCTTGATCGACCTAGGAAACCCGCTTATTATCATAAGTCTATAATTTAGTCTTGGGGCCTTGGGCCATGGGGACTCCTTGGAATACTTAGTCAAATTTTTGGGTTTGAGGTGTGAGTTGGGTTGTTTCCAATAGACATAACTTAAGGTGTGACCTTTGGTAAAGATGCAGTAACTTAAGATGTGACCCTAGGTGAAAAGTCACTTATGCTTTATATAACCTAACTTCGTTTTCATTTTTTTATCAGTTTTCTTGATTTATTAATTCAAGAGAGAAAATAGATGCAATTAATATTCATTTTGGCAGAGAGATAGAAGTATTTTCTTCTCTCTATGACTGATCGTTGTATCCTAGGAGGCAGGGCCCTACATTCCTGTAAAATACTGTGGCAGTGGCGAATCTGTCTAAAGGAGATAGTGTGCATACACTAGACTCGATCATCTCCTTAAGAGGTGTTTCTTCATGCAGATTGTATAACAAATTCAAACCCATACAAATTGTATAACAAAAAGAGGGTGGGTTGCCTCTACCTTAACAACCTACCCTACTGCTGCATATGTTCTAAAGTTTAAACGTAGTTGTAAATTTCTTTCTTTTTATTGACATGTGACATAATTTGGAGGGTGAGAGACCAACTAAATGATGGCTTTGGAAAGAGCTAATTTTTTTCCCAAATTTATTACAAATGGAGAAAAGAGTAGAGTGTTAGTAATAATCTAGAAGATTAACAGTTCTATATCTTAGAGCAATTGAGAAAGAGAGAATTTTTTATTGATAATTTGGAGAACTGTACGTGATACAAAAGAGATAACCCTATTAAATAGGTTACCTAACCTACTCAAACTCACCCCATAACCTTAAAGGGCCTATGGGCTTGTTAGGAGTCTTGTAGGATACCCCAACCTTGTTGGTTCCTAACTTGAGCTTGGATCCAACTCCTAACACTCCCCCTTAGAGTGTTCTATACCAGGATGACTTGCCTCATCAAAACCTCTGCCTAGCAAAACCTCTTTGGGTAAAAAGTTTTATCGAGAAATAGTACAATCCTATTCCTTGCATGGGTTATGGACGCGTATACGTTACCTCATCAAAACCTCCTAGGATAAAAACTACACTATCAAAAGATGAGTACAACACGCATATGTTCACGTCAGGCTGAGACTACTCCCCCTGACGTCAATCTCTCTAAGATCTACCTCCCTGAGATGTATCTTCCTGAGATATTGATAAATGAATCTTCTACATGCCGATTCTGTGTACTAACTGCTTGAACGTAAGTGGTGCAAGAGTCTTTGTGCATGGATTTGCAAAGATGTTTTCTGAAATATCTTCAACAACATCAATCTCAATAGCCTTTAGTAATTCATAAGGATTGAATGGCTCCTGTGAAATGTGTCTCGTTTTGTACCATTTATAAATCATCATTGACTTGAATGATGCAAGCTAAATTGTCTTCATACATAGTCGATGCTTTATCTTGGATAGAACACGCCACAACTTCAGTTGATGAGATGTGTCTTGGAATGCAACCATCATTCTCTACCAGCTTCATGAAGTCTAAGAATCTTCGTGGTTCGAGGTGTGGCTACTGCTGTCTGCTTCATCGATCTCCAAGAATCTTTATGTATCTCCGTACATAAACATATAATCCATTTGACAATGGCCTCTATGTGGGTTTGAGAAGTATTTTGTATCGGTATACTCTATAATTTATCATTTACTATTTCGAGTAGAACATACCCCAGCCTTTCATACCGGTAAGATACCTAAAAATATGCCTGATCTTAATCTAGTGCCTTTGGGTTGGAACAGAACTATGGCAAGCCAAACAGTTCACTGCAAATGAGTCATTGGGTCTAGTATACCTAGCTAACTATAACAAAATACCTCCTAGCTATGGTACCATGGCTTTAGGAGTTTCTCCCCCTATTAGGATGGTAGAATATGTCGTTGTCCAGACCCAAGTGATGGATGCGCAATAAATGACTTAGCACTGAGTGTTACATCCATATCGAAGTATTAGATAACTCTTCCAATATATATTGTTTGGTGTATGAGTATGCCACTGTCAATATGTTCAATCTGCAAATCGAGACACTACTTGATTTCCCAAGGTCTTGTATTTTGAATTCCTTCCCAAGGTATTCGACTGCACTCATAAACTCTCATGGAGGTCTAATAATATCCAAATCATTTAGTACACTATTATGATAAGTGAAGCTAATATATGTGTTCTAAATAAGAACGCATGGACAAATAAGGATATTTGCATAGTCCCTGACCTTTAAATACTCAGTTAACTTATTATGTCTCATGGGCTCTGATTGCTTCAAGTTAACAATAACTTTTCTAGTTTTATTACGTACACACCTCGTCTGTCGGGCTTAGTTGCTTCCAGAAGCTTATACCTTCCCAAGGTAGCTTCATGTAGATATCCGTATCTAGTTTCTCATATAGATATGCGGTATTTGCATCAGACGCATGTCATGCTTATCATCGATAACTTGACAGACTGATTAGTACTGAAATGTTATAGCGTCTATAACCGGGTAATAGAACACATTACAATCGATGCCAGATTTCTTAAAGATTCTATGGGCAACTAGTCTTGCCTTAACCAAATTATTTCTCCGAGTTAATCATGTTTTCGTACTTTTCCCATTTATAACCGACAGGCTCTATTGTATCATTTCGTATTATACTAGCAAGCTGAGTTCTGCTTAGATTCCAGATGCCCACTTTGGCTAATGTATAACAATACACAGTTATTTAGAATAACTGGTTTTGAATCCTCATCCTTGATGGCGAGCACAACAGCGAATAAGAATACCTTGTTGAAAAATCTCTACTGAACGACACTGCAACAAAAAGGTTAAAAAGCGAGGGCAGTAGTCCGTCATTTTATCTTAAAAACGAAGGGAATTGCCGTCGCCGTTTGTTAGCCGCATTTTTTTGCGTCGCTATTGGCCGTCGTTTTTTTAGGGCAATTTGACTGCTCACACCCGTCGCTAAATTATGACAACACGAACCGTCATTTTTTCCCTAGCCAAACAAAGCGTTAACGACTAAACCAGTCCGTTGCTTAAATGCGACTATAGTATGCTATCGTTTTTTTCCCCTCCAAAACCATGTCACTTTCATAATTAGCGACGGAGTACTACCCTCGATTATCTAGCAACGTCAGCCCTAACGGTTGCCAAAATATGAGTAAGCGAACTCGTCGTTTTTGTGGCTAACATTAAAAGAGAGAAACGACGGACAAAGCCGTAGTAAATATCAAAAATAATATCAAAAAAATATCCATGTTTTGATTTATTACAAAAATGCAATATTATACTGAAATAAAAATTTGCATTCATAAAAAATTATTAAATATTATTATTCAAAATATATTAGTCATCAGTATTCTAAAAGTTGTTAACAATATATAAGATTGGAATCAGTACTAAAGCAACTATCTCCATCCATAACCACAATCTCGGAGAAGGCAGAGTCTTCTTTGATGAGCTTGTTTCTCATGAAAAATAGAGACATTTTGTATCTGCATGCTTGAAGTTTAAAATGCCTAAGAAATCTTGGCATATTATATACTCGTGGAATATCAACATATCAGTCACCCTCACCATCAATAGATAACCTGGGATAAGTACAAACAATATATGAGGAACCACAAACATAAAATGTGAATAATGTGAAAGATAATTGATTTCAATTAAATTCAGCAAGGAGGGGCTTAAAGTTTAAGTTCTATACCTGGTCAACTAATCATGTTCATGGAAAGCATTATAGACTGGTGATATTCTATATAAGCAAAATCAATGAATCAAGTATTAGTCTTTTCTTCATCCAAACATAGACATGAAAATAAAAGGAAACATGAAACTTACAATTTGGAGCTGAAGAATGAAGACTAACAATATTATCCAGTGTCCAATGTCCATTGTTATATATAGGACTAATTATCCTCTTATGGGAGTAATTAACAAACATTATCCATTGTCATATACAGGTAGTTGAAAAGACGAAACTGAGAAAAATAAAAACCTTGTGTAAGTTTTGATCATTAAATCCCTCCAAGTAATCTGGAATGCCTGAATAAAAGAAAATGGAAGAATTATATAGCTCCAGATTGATTGAATCCAAAAGTTGAAAAGGAACAAAAAAGTGAAGAAAACTATCATTTATATAAGTAGACATGCGGATACTTTCCTGAGAGTATTTTGTAGCCAATAGAATCATTGTCTCTAGAGCAGAACTTACTTCATAACAAACTCCAGAACCTACATGAATAACTGAAGTTCCAAGAATCTACAAAAAAGCAAAAACAAGATAATGGTGCTCAAAATGCAATACTTTAAATAGAGAAGTTTACTAATACAATAATTATGTAATTAGGTTAACTTCAAATAAGCTTACTTCCTGTCTTGAATAAGTTTCACAAAACATTATAGCATTGTATATTCTACCGATGATACTACAAGTACTGAAGTCTAGAGTACCTTTATAACTTTGGTTCCCATTAATACAATACTTGGTACGTTTCACAATAATTTTAGTAGGGAATACAACATCCTCTAGCATGACACTGGTGAGTATGCAATTGCAGGGCCTTTCCTAACTCAAAGAACTATATATAGATTCAAATATGACTCCTGGTGAGTATGCGGTTACAACTTCATATCCTTTCTACTATAGTAACCTCAAAATAAATCATGAGTCATATTAGTGGTCTGGATGTACGTCACATCGTCAATAATAACATTGTACATGGTAGAATGTATATCTCCTATAGCTCTCCTACTTGCAATGATTTTACTAGTAAAGGATAGTAGCTCGCAAGGGCGTTCTTTGCATGATAAAGCAATCAGTGATGATGGGCGCATGCTTGAAGGAGACAATGTAACCTTTCATTTTTAGAAGAGTAAATGTACTTGCCATGCATAATATATATATTTATGCCGATATATCCAAGTGGCCAACCACCCATCAATTGTATAACATGTACCTTGCATTGAGATATTTTTAGCAATCTTTTCACGAGTTCCCACACTCTTAAAATAATTATCTTGCTCCAGTATTTTTGCAATTGTCGTAGCATATTTTGAAGCTTTTGTTAAAGATCGCACAACTGAGTAACCTGTTTGATGCAGAAAAAGATAAAACAAGCATTTTAGCACAAGAAAATATAGAACAAAGTGAATAAGCTTATTGTTTTCTTACTTGTGATTGGATGCACCATGCTTGCTGCAGTACCAAATGCAAGGTTCTTTTGTTCTGTATTTCGTAAGGAACCACTAACAGGAATATAGACCACTCATAACAAAGAAGATAATAACTTTTACCCATCAGTAATATAAAGCATGAAATACAAAGAAGGGATCTGTAATCAAAATTTGAGCAACAAAGTAGAGTGAACATATGATCAAAGAACGAAAAAATTGTGATTTATTCTCATTTATGTAATTTTGATCCTTTACACCAAACCTGGATTTTAGACCCCTAGTGTCAAGGTTATGAATTGATGTAAGCACAACACAATAGTTGGATTTCATCCGCAATTGAAGTCAACTTCTCATCATTTAGACTATTTAGTTCTCTGTGAAATGCATATATATTTTTGCCAAATTGGAGTTAAGACTCAGTTTGGGGTTCTTGTAACTGCCTCCTTACAAGTACAGTATAAATGTCGTCCTGGTTGTGGAGCCCCTCATGAGAACCGCTTTTGACTATCTGACCCTTTGATATGACTACAACCATGTCTGCACTTTTAACAGTTGAAAGCCTGTGAGCGATAACTAGAACTGTTCTCCTTTTCATAAGAGAATCCATAGCATCTTGAACTAGATATTCACCCTCAGCATCTAGAGTGCTTGTAGCTTCATCCAGAAGCAGAATTCTATGGTTCATTAGTAGTTCTCTTGCAATTTCTATTCTCTGCTTCTGGCCTCCTGATAACCTCAATCCACGTTCTCCAACAAATGTTTGATACTTTTTAGGAAATTTTGATATGAATTTGTGAGCATTAGCCATTTTGGCTACATTTTCTACATCGGCACTGGTAGCTTTGCCTTCGAGCCTGTACGCAATATACTCTTCCACATAACAGTTGAAAAGAGTAGGCTCTTAGCTTACTATACTAATATTTTGGTGTAGATGTTCATGCGATATATCTACCAAAGGAATAACATTGACCAAAATATTTCCCTTCAGAGGGTCATCAAAACTCTCCATCAAGTTTGCTATTGTGATCTTTCCACCTCCACTTGGACCAAGAAGACCAACGCCCCTTCATGCTTGCCCATAAGTCAGTTGGCTCAACCACTTTGAGGTATTAAGTCTTCAGGTCATCCTGAATATGATGATAAAGGATAAACAAAGCCAATGCTTTATCTATGGGATCTTCCTTGTTGCCAATGACGATGGTCTTCTGCAGACCAAAAGACTTCAAGAACAAGTCAACGTCAATGCACCAAGTGAGGTAATTGGCTTCAATGAGCAGCAATGGTAGAAATTTGATATTTTTGAGTTTTACAGACATCTATAATGCAAAATATAGATTTTAATCAGTGAGAATTCTTGATAAACATTTCATATGCATTAAAGACAGATCATAGTACTTTGAATCATGAAAAATAAATGATTCCTAATCATATTATAGTTGAATCATGTTCATATTCTTAAACTCATGAAATTTATTTCTAATAATTAAATCCCAAATTTGCCTCGTAAAATGACAATCTTAATGTTAGATGTGCGTTTTAATAGAATCTTAGCCAAGATTGATATTCAAAACCACCAGATGTGTGCATTCCTTATGAAATCTTATTTAAGTACATGATTTCCAATAATTACTAAAGGCAATTCATAGTATTCAAGTCAGTGATTCTCAATCATTACTTATAGGTGAACCTTATTCATATCCTATTAAGCGTCAAATCTCAATTTTACCCCGTAAAATGATGATCTTAACCTGAAAGTGCGTTTTAATAAAATTTTAACCAAGACAGTTATTCAAAATTATTAGATGTTACAAAACAACTAGGGTATTCTAAGCCCTAAAGTTTTATAAAAGTCGGCATATTCTAGCCAAATGACCCATTTGCTACGAATATGAGGTATTTGCTACGAATATGAGGGGTATTAGATGTTTAGTTGTCAAGTGGTCTCACCCCGAAGTCTGCTGGGTTTACATGATAGGTTGATTATGCCTGCCTTTGAACTAACATTCTATAGTACTATAGGTTGCTATCAGCGCCTATATACCTTCATATGTTATCATGTAATTTCTAATTGTACCTGGATACAAAAAATTAGTTCCTTAGACACCAAGATTTTAGAAATAAGACTAAGTCAATTCCCAATTGAGCTCTAATTATTTGTCATTGACAATTAACTATGATTTAGATATGATTCCTAGTTGTATCCTAAATTAGTCTTGGTTTCGTATTATCTGTAATCCCTGATCATGATAATTAGTATCCTAGGGGCATACCATTAATATCATATTAGCTATCGTAGGATACTTAATAGGTATTAATACAATTGCTTATATCTAATATAAGTGAGTCAATTTTTCTATACAAGGCACCTCTTCCCACAAATATTTAAAAAATATTTTTCATAAAAATAAAAAAAAAAAATTGGCCACCCACGGGGTAGGTCCAGTCAATAAGATTTTTTTTTAAAAAAATTAGACCCAATTTGACCAAGAATTGGGCTTTAAATGGCAAATTCAGTGTTTGAGTCGGCCCTGGATCGGTCTCGGTCAACGCCTGGACCGAGTTAAGTGGCTCACACGTGCCCCACATGTGCATATAACACGTGTCATGCACATGTGCTACATGGGCCTCGCACGTGTCTGCCACGCGTCACTCCGGCTACTGTTCTGGTGGCCGGTCCGATAACTTTTTCGGTGACTTTTCTAGCGGCCGTCGGTGATTGCCACGTGTCATAGTGCATGCCATGTCGCATCTTACTGCTGACGTCAGCAATAAATAACGATGACGTCATCAATAGATAATTATTAAAAAAAAAAAAAAAAAACTGACGTCGTCACATTTTTTGCCGTGAAACTGCATAGTTTCATCGTTCATTTTTCGGCGATTGGGACATCTCTCTGAGACGTGTCATATGTCGTTGAAAAGCTCTCGGGAATGGCTTTCTAACCAAAGTAGTCTCGCCTCTATCCGATCTTTATAGACAAACTAATTTTGGTTTGAAAGCAACCCTATTTCTAGGGTAAAAATCACCAAAAATGCATATTTTTAATAATAATAAAAAATAGTAAAAATTACATTTAATCTATATTAAGATATCATACAACATATATATATATTAAGAGGTAATCGAAACAAAATTGTAAAATACCTCTTGATTGTAAAGTTTTCCTGAATATTGCTGATAGGAGAGTAATTTTTCTTTATCTTCTTACGTGTTGATAACGTGTTAGTAGTAATCTACTATCGAAGATTAACAGTTCTATATCTTAGGGCAATTGAGAGAGAGAGAGGATTCTTTATTGATAATCTGGAGAACTGTATAAATATAACCTGCTCAAACTCTCCCCATAACCCTAAAGGGCATATGGGCTTGTTAGAGTCCTGTAGGAGACCCCAACAAGGTTGGGTTCCTAACTTGGGCTTGGACCCAACTCCTAACACAATTATTTACGGGAAAAAAAACACTTGTTTTTGGGATTGAATGATGAAACCACCCCGAATGACAGAGAGAAAGAGAGAGAGATTATCAATGACTGATTATTGATGAACCATGGACTCATGGAGAAGCCGAGTGGGAGAGAAGTTACATTGAGTTGAAGAGAGTTAAAAGTGGAATTGAGAGAGGAGACAAAAAGGCTTTAGGTTGGGCTTTTTCTTTTTCTTTTTTTAATCATGTGTATTGGGCTTTGAGGAGGGGAACTTCAATCATGAGCTGGGTTTTTTGGGCTTGACTGCAGACTTTTTTAAAACATATGTAAAAACCCAAAAATTTCACAAATAAGTGGTGGGCTAGCACCACCCAGCCCTACCCTGGATCCGCCCCTGCAAGTAGGGGAGACCCTCTAGAAGAAAAATGCAATTGATTAGGTCTATTTTGGTGTCTTTGATTACCAAAAAAAAAAAAGCGTAGTATCAGTATTAGATATATTATGTGTTAGTGTTTGTAGAGTATATTAGATATCATCGACATCAACTTTTCAATGGCAACCATCATTCTTCTCTTCCTTCTCCTCTCTGCATTATCAGCAATAACAGCTCAACAAAAATACTCAAACATAATCCTTGGTTCTTCCCTCTCTGCTAAAACTAGCCAGTCCTCATGGCTCTCACCTTATTAGTGAAGGACAGCATACATTTTGAATACCATTTTAAAAATGATAGTAGAAATACAGACAAGTCGGGGAGAGCCTCTAGAAGAAAAATGCAATTGATTAGGTCTATTTTGGTGTCTTTGATTACAAAAAAATTGCTTAGTATCTATGTGTTAGTGTTTGATAGAGACTGATATTGAAATTTGCAGAGTATATTAGATATATTTTGGGGTGATTTGTTGAGTCACTCATTTCTTTAATTCCTTTTAATAACTAGTAATATTATTACCCAGATATGTTGATAGTCACCAAAACAATCTTATTGAATAGTCTCACTACTATAAAACAGTTAACATTGCCTCACATAAAATAGAAATCTTATCTGCTGACTAATTCTCATCGGGAAAAACTGGTCTAAACTGGGAATTGCATGTACCTAGAGAATTAGCTGCTCTTCGACTTTCAGTTCTTCAAGTGTGTAATTGCAGTATGATTGCTCTGGCTCCTTGATTGCGCTTCGGTTGCCAAAGAGGTATATCAGATTATCTTCTAAATGAAACTGTTATATTGGCGTCTTTGATTGCAAATAAATTGCGTAAAATCATTCTTGTAGTATCAGTATCAGTATCAGTTTATATTAATCTTTAGTTTCAGAGATGTGACGAGGTGCGTAATTGGGATGAATGATCAGACCGACCAATAGGGAGGTCTCTCTGAACCCGGCTTCCATGCATCTATCTCTACGTGAGTCCCCTCTGAAAATATGACGTGTATTCTTTCAACTCATAGGATACAAATCTAATCTAATTATTAGTTGTATTCTTCTCTACCAAATCTACCCCTATCAACAGCACCGATTAAAGCAATTTTATAGCACAAAATAGGGTACACTTAGACAAAATAATCAATCGCGTTTCAAATTAGAATTTGTCTAAACTTCTCAAAAAGCATAAAACTACTCAAGCATGTGTAAAAATTAAGTTCAACGAAGACGATTGAATTTGCAAATTTTGGCTTTCAGTCGGCACAATAGTTTTGATCATCTTAAGTTCACTTTCAAGGTACATTTCTACAAACGCCATATCGATTATGTAACAACCACATGACTATTATTTTTAATTTTCCATTAATGCTTGGATGGTTCTGTGAAAAGAAAAGGGTATAAATGGGTTATTATTATGCATTTAATGGCGAGATTAAATTTGCTGTTTATGAGTTGTTAATAGACGTATGCAAGCCCGGGTTCAATATCTTTTACTTCAACTTGGATGCAAAATGTAAGTTAAATAGTTATGAGTGTTGACTGAAGCTTTTTCCTATCTCAAAATTACCCTTTTATTTTTTATCTATTCTCAATTTAGTTTTGTCTAACAAACGGCAATTTAAGTAAGAAACATATGCTACTTTTGTCATTTAAAAGTAAAAGTCTCTCTACCTCTTGTACTTGGAGAGTCTCCGTACTCCAACTTTCCCCTCTTCTTTCTCCTCATTTTATGGTAACTGAGTATGTATCTATTTTTCCCTCTCCATCAACTTTAATGGCTTCCTTCGCCCAAAACTGTAAGATCGGGTACCACTAAATCTCTCTCTTTACAAGTCCCCAACACATAAGAAGTGGTTAGATTTTAGAAATCCCCGTCTCAACGTGCCAACAACGACCGAGTACCACATGACGTTAAACAACGGAGCACCGCACTTAGACTGAGGCGTTTTGCTGTGTGTACGAATGTGTATGATAATTTAGCCTTCAAGAAGTGTTGAGGAAGAATAAATGTAGAGAAATAAATTTATATGAAGAAAAAAAAATACAAAAAGTTATCGATGGTCGGTCCAAACCGCATTGCGGTATACTAGTTTGTGTAATGCATTTCATTTCAGTGATTGACACTGCCCTCAGGTAATATTGACTCATTAGTTGTTGCGAGAGAGTGATTGTGAAGTTCTTAGAAACTGGGACCATATTGATTATTATTGAAGGACAGCCTAGATTTAGAACGCCATTTTAAAAATGATAATGGAAAGACAGACAAGTAGGGGAGACCCTCTAGAAGAAAAATGCAGTTGATTAGGTCCCTCACATACTTTAGTAGCTAAGCTAGTTAAGATCTATTAGAACTGGCGGTTCATCTCAATACTAATTCTCAATTAGAGATGTAGCCCCAGGACTTTATATTTTAAATGCAAGACTCTATCTGTCCAATGTTGGACTATATATCTCAACACGCCCCTTCAGGTGTGAGACGTAATTTTTGAGCTTAACACGTGGACGAATATATGGATAAGGCAGAGTAGCATGTAGGTCGTTGGGCTCGACACATAGAATAAATGCGCGTTTTGATACCATATTAGAACTGGAGGTTACATCTCAAAACCAATTGGTGATGAGAGTAGTATCCCATGGATCTTATATTTTGAAATGTAAGGCTCTCTGTGTTTTTTAATTCCATCCTCGTTTGGCTTTCTCTGATTATTAATAGCATACAACAATAAGGAAAAAATAGAAGATGGTAGATAGTTGAAGAAATGTTTAACATGGCTAATTCGTTTGCTACTCATATGGGTTGTCTAATTTGAAGTAAAATCTAATTAGGCTTGCAACAATTTTCTAAGGCAGTGGTGGATGTTTATGTCCATGTATTGCTTACAAAAAAAATTAAAAAATGTCCATGTATCATATTGTTGGAGCTCCATATAATTCTCTTAGGATCATGTATTTCACGTATATGCTTTTTCTTAGCTTTCTTCATATGATCTTTGGGATATCACTTTCTAGTTAAATTTACAAACCAAAGATGCATATCTTGAAAATGCAGATAAAAAGAGGGGTCCGAAGGCAATTACCATAATTGTAGCTATTGTAGGGATGATTCTCATCCGCATCTTCGCATTCTGGTGTTGGAGTAAAATGGCAACACGAAAAGGTAACATGAATTACTAGTAGCTTCACAATTATTCAGTGTAATAGAAAAATATTTATTTACCTCATACTGAAAATTTTAAATACTTGTCAGAAAAGAAGAACAGGAATAGATATATGGTCCCGTTCAATAAGGATGGTACAGTTGAAGAATCATCAATGACGGGCATGCTTGGAGATAACTCGGACCTTCCCGGTTTCAGTTTCAAAACGTTAGCAATTGCAACGAACGATTTTAGCCTTTTAAATAGGCTTGGGCGAGGTGGTTTTGGTTCAGTTTATAAGGTAGCTGTTTATCTGCTTAGACACCTATTTATTTATTTTTATCTATATACATAAAGGGAAAAGGGCAGTGGAAGAATACAGTAACAAAAAGAGAATGGATCCTTTCTTTTCCAACGCTGTAAATGAAAACACAAATGAAAAAAGGATCACATAGTCTCCACTATGGGCATTCAAGGATTGGCTTAGAACCACCTGCTTCTATTTCCTAATAAGAGAATCAAAGGAGACCCTGCTCATATCTGTTACTTCATAAAACTCTTTCGACATTATTTTTGGCAGGGTATTCTTCTTGGCCCAGACGGACGAGAAGTGGCTGTCAAAAGGCTTTCCGTGACCTCTGGACAGGGGTTCCAAGAGTTTAAGAATGAAGTCATAGTGATTTCTAAACTTCAACATAGAAATCTTGTAAGACTTTTGGGCTACTGCTTTGAAGGAGACGAGAAGATGTTGGTCTATGAATACATGCCCAAGAAAAGCTTGGACTTTTTACTTTTTGGTTTGAATTCTCAAAATTTCTTTAATTATGCACAAATTCTTTCCAAACTCATAATTGACGTCATTTACTGGATTGTGGATCAGGTCCCATAGAACAACGAATTCTAAGTTGGAAAGTTTGTTTCCAAATTATTGAGGGAATTGCTCGAGGAATGCTTTATCTGCATAGGGATTCCAGATTTAAAGTAATTCATAGAGATCTAAAGGCAAGTAATGTATTGCTGGATGAACAGCTGAATCCAAAGATTTCTGACTTTGGGATGGCAAGAATTTTCGGAGGCAATGAACTACAAGCAGATACTGTAAGGGTTGTCGGGACATAGTAAGTATTAATTACTTTAGTTAATATGTATATGTATATTGTTGTTTCTAACAGTTTCATTCATTATATTAAATAATGGAAATACAGCGGTTATATGTCCCCTGAGTATGCTATGCAAGGAAAATTTTCTGAGAAATCCGATGTATACAGTTTTGGAGTATTACTATTAGAGATTGTCACTGGAAAAAAGAATACAAGCTTTTATGATTATGAAGAATCCTTAAGCCTCTTGGGATATGTAAGACTATGCCCATTGTTTCTTACAAATTAATCTGAAGAACCTTCACTTTCACGCTCCTTCCAACTAAGATTTTTGTACTTCTTTTCAGACATGGAAATTATGGAATGAAGACAAGGTTGAAGAAATAGTCCATCCAGACCGGTCTGAACCGTGTTTTCTTACTGAAATCTTAAGATGTATCCAAGTGGGACTGTTGTGTGTGCAGGAATTTTCAAATGATAGACCAAATATGTCGTCTATAATTTCCATGCTTACAAGTGAAACTGCAACTCTTCCTACTCCAAGAGAACCTGCATTTACCCAAAGAAAAATTTCGCAAAATCCATATTCATCTCAGAGTAGTGGCAAAACATGTTCAAGAAATGAACTCACAGTTTCACTTAGTCAAGGACGGTAAAACAATATGTAAATGTAATGATACATATTTCCTCTATTTGATTTCAGCTGACCTTATCCTTTTGTACAGGTTTGCCTTTAGCATTTACTCAATTGTCTAATAGGTGAATATTTTGTTGTAATTTACTGTGAGTTCTATGATTATACTCAGTGGAAATGTTTCTTTTTCCAATTGGCTCTCTGTGCCAATTGATTTCATACCATTTATGGTTGCAATGCTTTGCCCGTTCGTCTTGATTTATACCATTAATTATAGAAATGATAAACGAATGTTACTTTTTATACTTATTTTTATCTCTTATGCTCTCGTTTTGCTGACTACCACAATTTGAAGAACAAATTACAAAATCCTCTAGGGTGACATTATTGTACATTTTGAATGCTCCACTTTGTATAGTGAAACCTGTCTAAATGCACCTCTTATAAACGCACAACCTGCTTAATTGCACAGATAATGGTCCTGTAATCGGGACTGTACAAATTAGAAATTTCTCTACACACTGTGTAAGGTGCATTTTTTTTTCCTAGTCCCGATAGTATATTTTAACCTATGTAATTGCATTTAGCTTTTCATTTATACTAAATTAGCTATTAGTAACAAATTTCTCACTTGGTTACATGTTTCAATGACTTAACCATAATTATTTTATCTCACTTTTGGAAGGAAACTTTTATGGGTACACCTGTTCCTAATCTGAGCACATGGTGGAAGACAAAAGAAAAAATCCTCAAATTTTATGCGAATCTCGAGGATAGTAATATACTTCTTAACTTAACTGGTTTATTTTTTTCCCCTAATAATCACCTAATCTTGATGGTAGCATCCTTCTCTCTCCATTCTTAAACCGCCGCATTTCCCTTCTTCCATGAACTGGTCACGCCACTTTTTCCTTATTCTAGATTCTAGAAGAGGAACTGTAGGAAAACCCGTCCATCTTCTCTGTTGTTACTTCCATTCTCTCTGTGAATATTTTGCTCTCTCCATCTCGTCTACACCAGAGATTTAATAATGAGCGACAATCCCTTCGGCCTTAACCTAGAAGAAAAAAACTCTGATGATAATTCTATTGGGAACTGTGAATTTAGAGTTGAGAGTTATTGCTTAGCTATGTATGGTGATGAAGATGATTGGATAAGGGTAAGAGGCCAGCTGTTACAAAAACTCCTTGTGCATCTTGATTACAATAATGAGAGACTTGGATGTGACAAAACTAAAGCTCTCTACCACCGCACCAATTGGTTCCATAAATATACTATTGCACCCTCCCCTAAGTAGATCAAATTTCCAAATTATTGCGAACTAGTAGTAGCAAACTTTTATCGTGTTGCCGTGAGCTTTATTTCTGAAAGTTACAGCCATACTTGGTTCCCAACTCGTCGCATCGTAAATGATGGTGTTGAAATTGTTGTGAGTGGACACTATAAAGAGATGGCAATTGGTTCGGTGAATAATATTCATTGCGTGCACATTAATTTAGAAGTCGGTGGTCTGATGCCTCTAATAGGTGGGAGGTCGAGACAATGTCCGAATCTAGATGAAATACACAAGCACTGCGAGAGCTCTCGATAGCTAAATGAAACGAAATTATAACTACAGAGGTACCAACGTCAGCTGTAATTGTAGGAGCATAATGGTCTTTTTGAAGTTATGGTAGGAGGCATTCCATACTTTTTGGTAGGTTTCGATGTATATTCCAAACTTTTGGTCTTTTGTGTTAATGGAAGGAATTGTAGCACTCGTATGTAAGGAGACATTAGAAATTTTAATGCTTTTTCTTCAAGATACTTGGATTGAAGTCAATATTTGTAAGTTACTGGCTTGTTACCACAAGTTATTTTTAGGTTAGTTGGTTACGTTATTATTTTTAGACGAAAGTATGGGTAGAGAAGGAGGGTGAGCTCTTAGGAATACATTGTATTTTTAGACCTTTACAGATTCATTTGATACAAATTTAATAGGTGAGAGAAAATGCTTGAATGTGGCTTGCAGAGAGAGAAGAATCAAGTTTTGGTGAGAGAAAGTAATCAAGAGGGGAGAATCTTAGTAAATTTAGACTAAACTAACCTCTACATATCTAGAGGATTGAGAGTGTATATGCCTCAAAGTTTAACATGTGCTCCATAGTAATGGAAGTGCTCCATATTGAAATCACTAGTGCCTAAAACTTCCTTTTTTCAAACAATAATTTTAATTAGCCTTTAACCAATATTTAATGCAAAGTAGACACAAAATTACTTAGATGTATTTAAGTGCCTTGAATGATGATCAAACTTTGTAAACACACAACCTCTCTAAATGCACAATTTGAATTGGTCCGTGTGCATTTAGATAGGTTTCACTGTACATTGAAAATATTTGTAATCATAAACATTTTGGGTGCTGAGTATAACTTGCATGGTGACTCATTTTTGTCAAGTCACTCAAAGAAGCAAAATCATTCGGTTTGATGTGAAGTATTGCGGTTCATCGGATGTCTCACAACTGCCAATTGCTTTAGACTTCAAGGGAGGGTTTTTATCTAAAGTATGTTGTTCGCTATGTGGGAGATCAACCAGTACCAAAATAGCAATGCCGATACATCTTGCTATTACGGATTTGTGATAACAATAATACCTCACTGACTCGGTTATGTATGGCCAAAATACATTCATCTTATTCTTAGAGCATCTCCAAACAACCCCCCCCCCCCCCCCCCCCCCCCCACACACACACACACACACACACACATTTTGATGTTGTTGGATATTAAGTGAAGGGTTATTTCCAACAACAACAAAAATCATATATTCAAGACAGCGGAACATAAAATAAATACACATGAACATGTAAGGCTTGAGTAGTCACCGAATTAGCGGGATGAGGAGTAAGTACACTTTATCCTTGAGGCGTTGTTTCTTGAGAAGGAATCTGTATTGAACGTTGTTCGCTTTGTTGAATTGTACGTCGATTATCATCGGTGGAGTGAAAAACTTCTGACGCATTTTGTGCTATTTCCTAAATGAGAAATTTAGTTCACATCATTATTATTATTTTTGTAAACGTATTTGGTGAATTTATGTGAAGTAGTTTTAAACCGCCATTTCTTTCATACTTGAGCCAGCAGCTTTGTTGTCCTTTTCATCTTGTCTACATATGGGTGAGTAGGCTCCTTTCCCATAGATTGATACGGAATAAATTGATTATGTATTATACAAAAAGAAAACAACATACAAAACAAATAACGATTGAGTCGGTGTAAGTTATTAATTGCAGTGGCTGAACACCATATTAGCTCAGTTTCTGTTGTGGTGTTCACCTGAAAACTAAGATTGGAGTAAAAGTTATAAAATGGCAAAAGTTATAGTGCAAGTCAAAGTGAGATTGGGTATCCACGAAGTGTCCCTCCTAGCTTTAACTACTATGAGAAATTAAGCTTAGATTCTTGCTATTATTAGGTTGATGGGGGTGTAATCATTTGATTAACGTTAATAAGTTTGAAGTTTTATGGCAACAAAAATATAAAGATCGATCAAAAATAACTTCGAGCAAGCAAGAATAAAAATCAAATGACATTCACTCTAAATGGGAATATTAACAATAAAAGGAAAATTAATGTGCCTAAAGTTAGATGCAAACCTGATTGGGTTCAAAATCAACTGGATATAGCTGATTCACTCATTTAACTCTAAATGAGAATTAACAGCTTGCAAACAATATAACTGACTCATCTGATGACATCATCACATGGTTCATCCTCATTACTTCTTTTATGACCAATTTTTCCCCATCAAAGTTCTTCCTTGTCTCACAACATAAAACTGAGAATAATAAAACAATAATTATCATTCTAGGAAAAGTAAAAAATCGTTTCATAAAAACAAATCATAACTTAGGTACAAATAAACAATAAAAAATGTTTGGCCAAAACTAAAGAACACAAAATAAGATTCGAAAATCTAATGCTAGCCAAAACTGAGGCAAATCGTGGATTAAAAAAATATATATATATTGGGCAGTTTAATTGCATACAGTTTATTCATATTTGTTGAGGGTGTATCCTTATCGAAAATGAAATGAGTTGTATGCAGGTAAGGGTTGAGCCAAATCCTTTAACCCAAAAACGTAGATATATTCATGACTGAAAAAGAAAGAATAAAAGAAGAGAGAGAGAAAGAGAGTAACCTATTTCATAAACAAATCCACTGAAACCAGAGCAAGTAGGACCTCTAGTGAGCCAAAGAAGAACAAGATCCTCATTGGGGTTGTTATAGGACTTGACAAAATAATAAAACAGTGCACATCTTTCACTTCATCCACCCTAACATACCTGAAACATCATCAACTATATATATTAAGCTAAGAAGTTCTTGAGATGAGTTTGTGATGCATTGGATATAAGTATATAACAAATATATGACCCCAACAATATTTTCCTTGAACATAGTTGTGTGACTTGTGTCCAAGACTTCATCATCTTAGATTTTGGTACTTGTTATTTAATAATAGTCTTTTTCACACACACAAAATGTTGGCAAAAATTTGATGAGAACTGTGAGATAAAAAATCTTCTTAATAAATTCAGTTGGACCAATACCATATTGATTTTAATAGGTTTTGGGCTTATCTTCTTCATTTGGAAAATCAACTACTGACCAAAAGATGTGACCTGCCCCTTTACATAAGGACCTTGTGAGAAGTATCTAGTACATTTTTTTCCCATGACAGAGAACATAAGAAATCGTTACTATTTATGCTAAAAAAGACTTGAAGGTAATGCAAGTCTACCTTTTACAGGCTAGGCGCAACAATTGGTTTGTACCGCCATGAAGCTTAAGTAATTACTCTTAGGAATACATTTCCTACTCGGAACTGTACCTCTTTGTGTTGATATATGATGATTATAATCCCCAACAGAATCCATTGAAATCGACTGGTCAATGCAACAAATATAATTTGAAGCATCAATAATATAGTCCGAATTCATTTATCATTTTGCTGCTTAAAAGAAATGTGCATGTTGAGGAATTTTCTAGCTCTTTCTTACCTATATTGAACTGCATTATAGAAACCCAAGTCAGATTAAGATAAAATCATGCCCAACATCATTGCTTGGGAGTGAGCACCCTTATGAATCCTAGAAGACATCAGAAAAACATGGAGCTTGTTAGAGAGGAAGGAAAAAATACTGCAGATATAAGTGAATACCCCTATGCTTTTATACAATGTCTATGTATATTCAAAAGCATCACATAGACCAAATCTAAGTAAGAATAGAGGAAAAATGTCTAGAAAGCTTAAACACTCACAACACAACAGGAGAACTCCAAATATCACTTAGCAAAAGCAAAACAAACGCAAACCGCAATAATAATAATAAAGAAAATAATTGTTAAGGAAGTTATATCTGTAATCGTGCAGGTCAGGAAGCTCTATTACTCTTGTATTCAGTGTATTGCCACTATGTATTAATATATATTTATATATATGTAATTAAGTATATAATATAATTATGCAAAGGATATGTTGTGTTGTGTAGGCAGCCCTTCCTCAAGGGATTGTGCCCTTTGCCTTTGCGAAGGAGTACAATATATATACAGCAATATTAAGCACAGGGTAAAAAATATTTTTTCTATTTATGTATCTCAAAGAATAGATCTAAATGCAAGGCTGAAGGTATGTGTTCTTTATAAATGTAGGGTAATCTTTGGTGTGCTCATCACATTACCAGTAGCATTGGCCTATTATTCATTGCTAGGATTGTAGCTAAACTGTCTACAGCCTGACCAAGATCTCAGAACCAGGAATTACGGAGAAGAGACTCGATTATTCATATATATTTGTAATGTAATATAGCAAAACTACACCAAGAAAGCAAGAACAATGTAATGCACCTATTAATATTAAGGGTACGCTTAATTCGTAGAGAATAACGGAAATAATATTTCCACATTAAATTCAGTGTTCCCTCCGACTTAAATACCATAAAGTTAAGCTAAAAATTCTACGGCAATGTCATAATGTTCTTGAACAACTCTTTAACTCATTCCTTAGCTCATGAACATGATAATAAATACACTAAAAACCCCATCTTGAAAACATCAACCCCTCTTAAAAACAAATATTTTAGTAGGAATAATTTTCAGTAGATTAAGAGTAGGGGATGAAAGGCAAGTGATGGTGGGGATAAAGAAGAAAGATCGGCAAAGGTCTACTTGCATGTATTGTGTGAGCCATGTGAGATGATCCTAATCTCTTCTTTAATAGCTGTAAAGCTTTGCACTTATTGTGGAGGTGAAAGAAGAAGGGCTAAATCAAATGGGATTGTTGTTTCTCTCATAAGTTCGAGGATGACGATGCACTACTTGTCAGCATCAAGGGAAGAAACTCCAAAATCTTGTGTTGCTATTTTTCGAAATTGTAATCTATTTGTGTTCTTTTAAGCTATGTAGTTTTGTACTTTGTATTTTAGGAAGAGAATTCTTAGATGTGTTTTAATTAAATACAGCTTGTTTCAAAATTTGATGTTTGTTAATCAATTGTCACTTTGCTAAATGTAACTGATAATACCAGGATTATTTAAATAGGGACTTGGTCGCCTTATGCGCAAAAAGCTGAAAGATATGTCAACTATGACTCCTAATCCGTAGTTTAGCTTGAAAACCATGGTTCTTGCGCAATTATGTTTGTGATAATGATGGAAATCATTGTACAGGGAAAAGGTTTTTGATGACAGATACTTGATAATATGCCAATAGGCGCAACGAAACCACTAATAATTTAAACAACCTTGATTACCTTGTTGTGTAAGTGAATATATTTTTATAGACAGGTTGGTTTCATCTTTTTTTGGAGTGGCTGTTGGCCTCAATCAAGCTAAAGTTAGGCTGTTTTCAGTTTGATTAGTTTTTTCCTGTTTTCGCTTTAATCACGGTAACTACCTGAAAAGAATTAATAGATGTCCTCGGGTGATCCACCCTGATTGCCAGCACCTATGTTGACATCTTTAGTAGAACCCAGTACTACTTGTAAATGTTATTTTGAACTCTGAAGGACTCTATTTCAAACATCACTGAGTCTGAGTTTTTTTTTCCAGTTTTCAAAAGCATTGGTTTTCCTGAAAGCGAAATATAATCGCATAAATCCAATGGCAAAATATTCTCCACTATGAACCACAATTACTGATTTAGAATACTCTTGACTGCGACACCATAAGTTACTAATTCCCGGGTACAATGCAGCTGCTCGCCTTTGCTAGTTATATATGTCCCTGTCCTTCACGTAAGAACAATGGTAGAAACAGTTTGTCTTTCAGTTGCACTTATACTCTAGCTTCTTTGCTCTAACAAACCCTCACGTCTTTAAGATTGAAAAACTATACCATAAGTTACTGATTCCCAGGTACATTGCAACCGCTCGCCTTTGCTAGTTATATATGTCCTTGTCCTTCACGTAAGAACAATGGCAAAAATAGTTTGCCTTTCAGTTGCACTTATACTCTAGCTTCTTCGCTCTGACCACCCTAATGTCTTTAAGATCGAAAAGCTATGCCTCTTCTGAGACACCCTATTCTTTAAGCGTTGTGGCTCATAAACGTCTTTATAAATATCAACGATTGTCCTACGTGGAGTGCAAGAGCTTACTGGGACAGGCTGACGTGGAATCAACAAATAGAGTGCCACATTGCATGTGAGGATAATATTGTCCTTCTACATAAAATGCCTTTCTTTCTTCGTACGCAAGTAACTCTTTTCGTACGTAAGTTTAGTGGGTCTCGTTCTTTACTATGTTGCATAGTGGGTTTGTCTCAACCTTTAGAAAGAGTGGCTCTCTCCGACTAAAATACCATAAAGTTAAGCTAAAATGCCTACGACAATGTCATAATGTTCTCGAACAACTCTTTAACTCATTCCTTAGCCAACCAACAAATAACAACAGCATCGTAGGCTCTAACAAATAACAACAACATCACTCTATATATGCATGTTAAATAAAATGTATATTTTGAAGTACCTTTTTACACCCAAAAATTGCATCTTCCAATTAACATACTCCAACCGCGATTTCCACCTTGGTTCCAATGCAACTACAACATTGAAAGGGTACAT